>CM038482.1:2640441-3170094 GCA_021464305.1 Kandelia obovata
TAATTGTCAATGATGATCTTCTATAGCAGTAAATATGTAAATTATATTATGGCTATATTTGTTTAAGCACTTAAGTTTTCATGGTCAAAATAACACATTATATTGGTGACGAGCGTAAATATTTAACGCGAGTATTACAATTTAGTCTAGCGAGACCATTTCGAGATTAAGACTGTAAATCTTAGCTTTTAATTCAGAAATAGACAAATCCTAGTAAAAGTTGGGGAAATCGACCATATTTAATGATGCAAAAGCTCCTAAACAGGCTACCAGTATACAATAGTTAAAATTAATGCCCTGAAGAGAGATGGGGTTTGGTAGTCACCGTCAATATAAAGCAATTGTGGTAGCCGTTAGGAGTCATTTTGCATCATTAAATATGGCCGATTCCCCAACTTTACTAGGATTTTCCATTCTGAATTAAAAGGCAGTTTACAGTCTTAATCGATGGTCTCCAAACTAACTTAATCTTTATTTACGCTCGTCCATATATTTTATTGAAAAAATTAAATTCTAACCAAATATAGCATATATAATTTACATATTTACTGCTGAAAGATCATACATATACATATATATATATATATATATAATAAATCCAATGTTACCAAATTAAAAATAAAAATGTAAACATCATTCATCCTCTCTCTTTTTTTTTTTTCTTTTAATCCTTTTTGGGTCATCTCCATTTTTCCTTTACAATATGTAATACTCATTGAGCCCCGAGATCATAAAATTATGTGTTTTTTTTTTCCAGTAAACTGTCTGGTCCGAGTGTCCAACTCCTCCTGGTACAAGAAGAAGGCGAGTTCGCTTTTGATTGCGAAGGTGATACCAATCCACTCATCCATACATATACTTCTATATGCGTGAGATATGTGTTGGGTCATGGAGAGAAAAGAAAGGTTGTCGGGGGAATTTTCGCGCCTTTGTGATTTTCCCCTCTGGGGCCAAGAAAGACGATCATTTCCACATACAGACTTAGGACGAATATACATAGTAGAAATATTTGTTAACTCTAAGACTAGATTTGAGAGAGTAAAGTAATTTTATAATGAATTCCGTTGATATATTTCGTCTAATTAAACGATTAATACATATAAACTAGATTTATTTGTATCAACTTCGGTAAATTACAAAAATTGATGTTTATTTAAACCAATGATCAATGAAGAAAGTGTATAAAATATATTCCCGAAAAGATAAGTGGGTTAGTAAATCATTATTTTCGAGATACGAATCTAGTTCTAAATATCTTTGGATATCTTACATTTTCATTTTTGAACTTAGATTTTGATGAAGCAAAAGAAAGAGATTTCGGGGATTTATTATTAATTAAAATAAATGAATACATAGTGCGATGACAAAGGAAGTTATAAAAAAGAATAGATAACTTCGGACAGATAAACTGCATATGACGACTCTCGATCCCTTATTTTTTTTTTTTTTTTCATCTAAATTACTTTTATGTTCATTATAGAATAAATTAAATAAGAAGATGGTTGAAATCCTTTACTTTTTCAAGTCAATCGCTTCTTGTGATTTTTGTTAATAAAAATTCTTTATCACTAATTAGACTCTTTCTTTTAACACAATTCATCTCCGCGCATAGTGGCGAATAACTAATACTTAGGGCTCATTCAAAAAATAGAAAATCTGCTCATGAAAACCTTCCCGCCATCAGGGCACTATAATTTTTAACTGTCTAATATAAATCCGGATAATCGTTCCAATTAAGAACGGAAGCATCGTAACTTTTTTGTTTCCCATAGATTGGAGCCGGGGGGCTCTAATCCATTTATTCCACTCGAACCCAATCTCAATTCTTTTTGCTTCAATTCATTTTTGAATGTTCTGGCATCAAAAAGAATGAAAAAAACAAGGTTTAAACTGATCCATGTAAAAATGAAAATTTCTCAAATTCGACATTTGTACACATGCTGTTTTTTTCCATTCATTCCTTTCAAAGATCAGTACGTGGTCTTGAACAAACTATACGATGGTATGGACGAAATCTCTTTATTCATACAAATGGCGTAAAAGATGTTAGTTCGCACTTAAAAGCCGAGTACTCTAACCATTGAGTTAGGCAACCCAAAAAAGGACAAAAAAATTAGTATATAGATACAATCAGAATCAAAAAATAAAAAGAGATTGAATCGTATCGTGGTTGATAAGTAGTGTAGGGATGCGGCACACAGACAAGCAACTGTACAGATGATAAATCAAAACATTAAATTAGAAAGAAAGACCAGAAATGAAAATAATTTATAATGGATTCTGAACATAAAAAAAAGAATCAGCTAAAAATAAAATAAAAGAACTCTCAAAAAATCTCAATTCAAATAGAAAAAAAAAAAATAAAGATAAAAGTAAAGTAAAATAAGCAAATGCAAAGTAATAAAAGTGTAAAATAAAAATAAAATAAAAATAAATTAAAATAAAATAAATAAAATAAAAGTATAAATCAAAATAAATAGTTAGAATCAAAATATTAACATAATAGATATTTATATATATATATATTTAGATATTAGTATATATTATTTATATTTGTATTATATATTATATATATTAGATTTAGTAATATATTATTTATATTTGTATTTATATTATTTGTAATTATACTTGTTTATTTTTGTTTTGTATTCAATTTGTTTTTTTTTTTTTATTTTTATATTTTGTATATTTTTATATTTGAAATTGAATTGAGTTTCGGTTTTGAAATTATCGATTTTCCATTTATTTTATTTAAAATTAGAAAATTTATCAATTTCTATTTTTTATCATTTATATTTGTAATTTATCAGTTTAATATATATAAATTAAAATTTATATAATTAAATTTATTTCATATATTTAATATATTTATATATTATATATATTAATATATTTATATATTATCACTATTATAATATTATAAATATATTTATAATATTAATTTATTATTTATATATTTTATGATATATATATTATGATTTTTTAGATAAAATATATTTATAATTATTTTATTATTTTATTATATTATTTTATTATTTATATTATTTTATTTTATATTATTTATGATTTTTTAGAAATTATTTTTTATAATTTTTATAAGTTATTATTATAATAATATATAGATAGATAATTACTTATATACTATCTATTAGTATATAGATTAGTATATATGGATTAGTAATATAGAGTAGATTATTTAGTAGATAAATATTAATATTATAATATTAAATATATATTTAAATATTATATATAAATATTATAATATTAAACAGAAACTATATTTATTAATAATATTTATGTAATAAAATATCCTTTATAGAAATAAAATAAGGTCTTTATAATTCTTTATAAATATAGAATATAAATTAAATTCTTTATAACTTTAAATAAATATATAATATAAAATTCTTTATAAATATTTTAAATATTATAAATATTTTTATGTTACGCTATTTATATTTTTATGTACATATCTAATATTTTTATTTACAATTTTATATTACATATTTAATATATTTTATAAATATATTAAATTACATATATTTTAGTTTAACATAACTTATATTTAATTCTATAATTATATTATAGTTATAATTTATATAACAATTATATATGAAATATAACATGTATATATAATTATAACAATTAGAAACAAATACTGTTTTTATAATTATAACATTATTTTATAATATAATATTTTATAAATTTATAAATTTTAAAATATAATAAATTTTAAATATAAATTTTTTCTTTTTTTTTAATCAAAAAAAATATTTTTGTAATCACATGCACATCACAAAACGCCATATTTGAAAATCAAAACCTCAAATGGAACGGAGAAAAAATTTAATTAGATCCTAACGAGACCAAGATACATTATCAGATCGGATTATAGTTTATTGCTACATTGTTGTCTATGTAATGCGATGCGTTAAAAAATATACACAATGAAAAAAAACAAAAGAAATTAATTCAATTTCAATTTAACAGCACAAAAATTCACTCTAAACCTATATAAACTATATTTAAATAAAAAAAATAATTAAAAATTAAATAAAATTAAATAATAACTTAAATAATAACATAATAATAATAACATAATAACAAAAAAAAATAAAAAGAAAAAGTATATATATATATATATATATGTATATGTATGATCTTTCAGCAGTAAATATGTAAATTATATTATGCTATATTTGGTTAAGATTTAATTTTTTTCAATAAAATATATGGACGAGCGTAAATAAAGATTAAGTTTAGTTTGGAGACCATCGATTAAGACTGTAAACTGCCTTTTAATTCAGAATGGAAAATCCTAGTAAAGTTGGGGAATCGGCCATATTTAATGATGCAAAATGACTCCTAACGGCTACCACAATTGCTTTATATTGACGGTGACTACCAAACCCCATCTCTCTTCAGGGCATTAATTTTAACTGTTTATAATGTCCGTGGAAATGGAATTCAACACAAGAAAAACGACTTGATGCTGAATTAAACGAATATATTAGCCATTCAATTAAGCGAGATAAAGTGTAGTCACAGCACATCGAACATATTAATTTTGAGTAATGTTAAATATTAAAAAAATAATTTTAATTTATTATAAAAGTGGCTTTTCTATTAAGGTAAAACAAAAATTACTGATAAAATTTATTAATAAGACACAAAAAGAATTATTTATTTAAATAAAAATAATATTTTATAAAAAAATTCGTAGTATTTAACATTATTCATTAATTTTCACTTTTCACTAAATCGAAACATGCACTTCCAAATTTATTTACCAGTGCATGCATCTGCTTTGCCTTTGGCACTAAGATCCGACGGTCTCTTCTATCTCCTTAAAAATGCAAAAATACTAGGGGGGGAAAAAAAAAACCCTCAGGTCGACTAAAGTTTTTAGACATTCAAAGTGTCTTTCGGTATAAAATGATAGATAGAGTGCGACAAATACAACGATAAATTCTGCAAGGTGGGGATAAAATAACAATTTTTAAAGAAAATATACATCACAAGCCACGTTCTTGTGGTGCAATGGATTAGATACCAAGTAAAAAGGCTTGTCAATTTCAGTTTGGAAACTTCGTTCTTGCATTGAAACCGTCTTTAACCTACCAATGTATATGTAACATATTTTTGAAAGCATGTATGAGGCTTCATGTCACCGTATATAATGGTCTCCGAACAAAATTGATTGGCTTTTGTTTTTTTTTTTAAAAAAAATTAAATTAAATAAACGCACTGTTAAAAGAAAAGAAACAAAATCTTTGCAGTTCGTATGTACTGATAAAATGTTAATGTGGGGGTTGTGAGTTGCAATGAATGGCGACCATCAAAGCTTTGCTCACTTCCAACTAACTCATTTAACACTAACACCCATATCTCTCTTCGCTCCATATATTCAGCATCCTTGGCCTCTCATCCCCACCCCCGCTCCTGCATGGCTTCACCCTTGTCGTGACCTCTCCGCAGTAAGCCTCCTCCAGACCCCACCAGCCCCTCCCCATCTCTTTTTTCTCTTTTCTTCATGGAAGTAATTACTACCCCCCAGCTATACTCTTGTGAATAAACCTTTTTTCTCTCTCTGTGTTCTTCTTCTTGTTTTTTTTTTTTTTTTTTTTGGAGGGTTGTTGGTTTTGTTCTTGAGAAGTTGAATTTCTGGGAAATATTTGTAATTCAATTAGCGCCACTGTTTTCCGGATGTTGGCTGTTTCAACTGCGTCATTCAATTTTTGCTGGATCAAATATGCTTTAAGCAGCAGTTGTCAGAATTTTTTTTATACCATGTTCAACTATTATTATTATTATATCAGTTCACAGATTCTGTCGGTTCTTTTTGCAGTAACACTCCAGACGGTTAACAATTTTCCTGTAGCTTTTATTTTTTATTTTTGCTAATTATTATTCTGCAAGCTTAATGTTTTCATTTTTTGTGGTCCTTTTTTGCTGGGCTTTTTTAGCTTCACTTTTGCTGGACGTCGTATATAATTGGACTGCTTGCTGTGGCTTACTCAGCCTCTGGATTTCGTTGCCCCGTTGAAAGTCATAAGGTGATCCTTGTTCATCTCCATTGTGAGGATAATTATTTTTCTTCCTGTTTTATTAGCTCCTGAAAAAGACAATCGATGGGGGTATACTTGAAGCTTTTCTGGTAATGAAGCCCAATTCATTTAATAGGGTTGAATTATAATTAGTTGTTCCTTGTTTTTTTTTTTTGAGTTCTCTAAACATTTTCCTATTTTAATACGCAACAAGCTTCGATTTTTCTTCTTTTCTTATTTCCTTATTCCATTTTTGACCTGTCATCTACTCTTCTTCTTCTTCTTCTTCTTTATTTATTTATTTATTTATTTTGAGGGTAGGCTTGTCATCTAGTCTTCATTGTCCATATATTTGCTTTCGTTTGCTCGTGTAGTAGTTCCTCTGGCGTGTCAACCACTCTTTATTTATCACATGTTCAACTCTTTTTTATTGTTTACTACTTCCTTTTCTGAGTCGTGAATCATTCCTTTTGATTTCCATGTATTTTACTTTTTCTGTTGATTATTTCCACTACCTGGTCTGTCATATATTCTTCGTAATTTCCACGATGGATCTTGCCCTCAGGCTCCCTCAATTCGAATCACAGTTACTAAATTCGGTTCGAATCAAAAAAATAAATTATTGAGTTACTGATTTAACTAATGAATCAATAATTGATTCGATTGGATTTGTACTTAAGAGTAATTTTTTGGTACCACTAAATAATTGTATAATAATTAACATTAATCTAATCATATATGTACATTATATGTCTCTAACTTTTCATGTCCCCCTTTTACCATCTTTCAGTAAGCAACGAAAAAGTTCAATTAAAATTCTAAATTTACTGTCTTTTGGGAGACATTATAGACATTAATATTATATACTAAAAGTGATATATTTAAGGATATTAAATCCCTTAATTTAGAGATTTTAAACAATTATTTTCAGGCATATTAATGAAACGTGATAGAAAAATTAAAAGTCTCAAATTATATACATAAATTTATTTAGTATCAATTTAAACTATATATTACTGTAATTAGGATGCTATAAATTGATATTTATGTGAATTAAAATTCTAGATCAATGGTTGAATATTAGTTTGATAAATATTCAATAAGATTAAATTTGAAATATTAATTAATATAATTAATACAGTATAACTTCAATTTTGCAACAAAATCTACAATAATTGATTGGGAGAAGAACAAAGGTCTCTTTTTTAATTTTGCATGTCGTCCTATTTTAATTGAAAGCCAATTTAGTCTGGTTGGATTAGGTCAAGTGATTGTTTGGGTCAGGGAAAATCTGGCCAACTTGACCCGATTCAAATGTCCAATTGGTTTTTCTGACAAAGCCAACCCGATCTAATGCCTACTTCACTGAGCTATAAGTAAACACACTGGTCCGAATCGAATTTGATAATTATATGCACATTTTTATTATTAACTGTTTGCATATTTTAATGGACTATTCACACGTTACATCTTAAGGAAAAAAGCCCCATCCACCTCACCCCGTCACCCACCGGGTCCATTGGCTTTTTCCCTTACATATGATAAAGTTGATCGAGTTTTTTGACTTGTCATCCAGTAATTAGTGCTCGGTTTTCAATAAATCCGGCCATGCATATAACTAGAAAACCTATACATTATTCGTCTGTAATAGTGTTCATTTCCTTACATCTCCAAGAATTATGTGTCTGTAATAGTGTTCATTTCCTTAATTCCTAAGAAATACATGCGACTTATAAATTTACAACCAACCACGGGCCACGTAGTTCAATTATATTAGACCAGAAGTCAAGGTTATGAATGACCGCAAGCATGAAGGAATTAATGCCCCCGACGCCATGAACTAATAATTCCAAGCCTTCTTTCTACATATATAGTTGATGGCTGCTTCCCACTTATTGCATGAAGTCAAGTTTTTTGCAGGTTTCTGTAATTACAAAGGGTTAAAGAAAAAAAAATGAAGGTTTTTGCTGCTCAAGTAGAGGCTGGCAAGGAAGGAAGAGATGGGCAGCCGTCTGTTGGTCCAGTGTACCGGAATCTACTCTCCAAGGATGACTTCCCTCCTCCTGACCCAGAGATGTCTACTGCTTGGGATCTCTTCAGGTCTTTAAATTGGTTTAAGAGCGTTTTTTTTCCCTTTTCCCTTTAATTTGCTTAAGTTCATTTATAAAAGTGACTGTTCTATGTGTTACTGTAAGCTCCCATAGCTTGGCATTATTTGTTTAGCATCAAAGGTTCACTTGTAAGGACTATTCTCGTTTATACTGCTGAATTGCTTGGGCAATGAATGACTTTTTGCTGGCAGCGTCTCTGCGGAGAAGTACCCCTGTAATAAAATGCTGGGGTGGCGTAAATTTGTTGATGGGAAGGTAAAAATCTTGTGGATCAGCCGAGTAAGTTAAAAAAAATTCACAATTTCAGTGGTTCTCAATTTTTGGTGTCTTTTCTTTCCTTTTTTCTTTTTTTTTTCTCTCCTCTAGCCGGGCCCCTATATATGGAAAACTTACAAGGAAGTTTATGAAGAAGTTTTGCAAATTGGTTCTGCATTAAGGGCATCTGGCGCTGAAGATGTAAGCATACACTAGAGTATTTGTTAGGTTCTTCGACTGGAGTGGCACGTTATGAAAGTTTGTACAAATAATTGCTTTTGTTTATTGCTCTTTCGAGTGACAGGGCTGTCGGGTTGGGGTTTATGGATCAAACTGTCCACAGTGGATTGTCGCAATGGAGGTCTGGTTTTGGTAGTTTCTCCTTTTAATGTTCCCTGCAAGATCTTCTTCTGCGCTTTTCTTTTTTATTTGTTAAACTTTAAGAGAGCTAACGGAAAAACAGTTTGTTTGAATTCTGTACAGGCTTGCGGTGCGCATAATTTGGTTTGTGTACCTCTCTATGATACGCTTGGTAACTTCTCGGTCGAGATCTCTCAATTATAGAATTCCTATTCATTCAACTTCTCTTGGTAAACGATAAAAAAAAGTTATTATTTTTCGACTTTTTGGATTTCCTTTTCTCCATCAAAAATTGTTCATACCCAAAGAAAGTAAATTCAGTGGAGTATTCGGTGTTCTTTGGAGCTCGAAGCTTTGCAGAGAACCCTTAAGATGATTGTCATGCATGCTTTTCTTTCCCTTATCAAGCGTGAAAGGCAATTCTGGATTCTGCTGCTATTTTATTTTTTCCGATTGGTATTTCAAGGAGCGGAGCTTAGTTATTTCCAGTTCCAGCTGTCCTCTGCATATCGGTGCATACTTCATAGTTTTACTCTTTGCACCGGCGATGGGTTTTCTAAGGGATGTTCTTTTGAGGGGTCTTAGATTTTTGTCCTATGAGTGTGTCCAATGCCAAACTGTGAGCAGCTATTGGATTTTTTGATGGTTCGTGTCTGGAATCAATAAACTCTAGAATGTTTGGTGAATGAGTCGTCCTGGATGCAGGTCCTGGTGCTGTTAACTTCATTATAGATCATGCGGAAATTGACCATGTCTTTGTCCAAGACAAAAAAGCGAAGGAGGTGACTTCTGTTATACTTACACTTGCTTTAACCCTAAATTTTGTGCCTTTCCATCTGATTTTGCATGTACAATCGGTAGCTTTTTTCCTCAATGGACTTATACCGATGATTGCAGCTGCTGAATCCAGATTGCCCGTCTTCTCAACGACTTAAATGTGAGAAATAGTAGATAAGTCTAGATTTTCTAGAACACTTATGAGAGATTCTGCTAATATTGGCTGTGCTTGCAGCGATTGTTTGCTTCACTTCTCTGACAGCGGAAGAGAAAGATAAAGCAGCAAATATGGGGATAAAATCGTACTCATGGGAAGAGTTTCTATGCTTGGTTAGTTGTTATTCCACTTGTTTACCCTGCAGAAACTTATTTTGGCCCTGTAGCAGTAAGACGCATTAGCTTGCTATTTGCAATCCCTGGAATATCCCGACTTCAAACTTGACATATGTATTTTTTCCTCTTTTTGTATATCAGGGAAAAGAAAATCCATCAGAGATATTTCCACCAAAGCCTTCTAATATTTGCACAATTATGTATACAAGTGGCACCAGTGGAGATCCCAAAGGCGTTGTTTTAACACATGAAACAGTTAATTTATTCGTTAGAGGCATGGATCTGTTTATGGAACAATTTGAAGACAAGGTAATAATCAACCTCGTTAGTTTTCTCACTTCACTCGATTATCCAGTTTTTAATTGATAGCTATGTGGTTTGATTTTGACAATTATGGCATATTTTTACTGAACTATTTACATTAGAATCGCATCCCCTTGTCAATGCCTAGATGCACTCCTCACAAGATTTTATTGAAAATTTCACATAGCCTATTATTTCCTTTCTAGCCTCTTGTCATTCATTCTGACATATACATTTCACTGAAATAGATGACAGTGGATGACGTCTATCTTTCTTTCCTGCCTCTTGCTCATATTCTTGACCGCATGATTGAAGAATACTTTTTCCGCAAAGGTGCTTCTGTTGGCTACTTCCACGGGGTATGTCTCTTGCAGTCTCTATAATTTGGACCCAGTAACCAAGTTCTGCTGTAGTTTAGTTGCAATTTACCTTTTGTTAGCCATAGTTCACCACTCAAAATCATTTTTGGTTTATCTGGAAGGATTTGAACGCAATAAGAGATGATTTGTTGGAGTTGAAACCCACACTTTTAGCCGGTGTACCTCGAGTCTACGAAAAAATACATGAAGGCAAGGAAATTTTGCCAGTTGTCTTATTTTGAAATGACTCTGAATTGTGCAGAAATTATCATGGGACTTGCTTCTATTTCAGCTATAAAACAGGCACTACAAGAACTCAATCCGGTCCGGAGGCGAATTTTTGATGCTCTGTATAAATAGTAAGATTTTCTACTGGGGAATATCTTATGTTCCCTTCCTCAGCACTAACTCTCTTTAAATAAATGTGTGGTGGAATGATGATGTTGAGATACCTTGGCGTTTTTTATACAGCAAACTTTCGTGGATGAATAGGGGTTACAAACAGAAATATGCATCACCATTGGCAGATCTGCTAGCATTCAGGAAGGTTTATCTCATCTCCTATATGGGCTCTTTCATGCTGAAATTTTAGCCACTTGGCGGCTCACACACATTGACTGACTAGTTTCTGCTTCAACTATTGTGGGACATTGATTCATGAAGCTGAATTAAAAATAATCAAAATAATCATTTGGCAAAAGCTTATGATCTTTTGCCTGCTAATGCCTTGATATTGGTCTATGGAACCATTTCACTTGTCTAGCTCTAGGACCAGCCTTTCAACTTTGGGTTTCCCTGCAACGTTTATCATTCTCATCTCCTTTTCCTTTGATTAGGTCAAAGCAAAGTTGGGTGGCCGGCTTCGACTAATAGTATCTGGAGGTGCAGCCTTGAGCACTGAGGTGGAAGAATTTTTGCGTGTTACTTGCTGTGCCTTTGTTGTCCAAGGATATGGTAAATAACTATGTTAATCAGACGTGTATTTGTGTAGAGACTGTTATTAACTCACCTAGGAATTTATCTCCAAAAGAACTGATCTCCTTCAAACTCTAGATGGGGAAAAGAAGTGCTTAAACTGTGGTAAGTGATGATCCTAGTGGGATCTTCTTCCGAATTCGCAAGAATAATTCTCAGAACTCGCATTTTATCATAAGGAAGTTGCTTCCTCTTGGCACAATGCAGCTTTTGCTCAAATTTTTTTCATATTGCTGGTTTTACAAGCATTGAGCCATTCACTTTGTGGTTCGAGCAGGGTTGACAGAATCCTGTGGGCCGGCCACTCTTGGCTTTCCAGATGAAATGTCCATGCTGGGTGCTGTTGGATCTGCAGCTGTATACAATGAGCTGCGGCTGGAGGAGGTTCCAGACATGGGTTACAATCCACTAGGAAATCCTCCTTGTGGTGAGATCTGTCTCAGAGGAAAGACTCTCTTTGCTGGATACTACAAAAATCCTGAACTGACAAGAGAATCCATGAAAGATGGGTGGTTTCATACAGGTCAAGCATGACTATGCCTTTGTCAAAACTGAACTTTTGTAAGTTGGTTTCATAAGTCATTTCCTTCTTTCTGCATCTTCAGGGGACATAGGAGAAATTCTTCCGAATGGAGTTGTTAAGATTATTGATAGGAAGAAGAATCTGATAAAACTCTCACAAGGGGAGTATATTGCAGTTGAATACTTGGAAAATGTTTATGGAATCGTTCCAGTTGTTGAAGATGTAAGCTTGTTTCCTCCCTTTGATTGTCTTATGCTCGTTAAGCTAGTCAAACTCATATTGATCTTTGGATAATGCCTGTTTTCAAGATCTGGGTGTATGGAGACAGCTTCAAGTCAATGCTAATTGCGGTAGTTGTATTGCACGAAGAAAACACAAGAAAGTGGGCATCCTCGAATGGTCATCATATGGGTTCATTCCTGGAACTCTGTTCTCTCGATCAGCTCCATCAATATGTGCTTTCAGAGCTCAGGTCTACAGCTGAGAGAAACAAGGTAGTCCTTCTTTCTAAACACATCATCCGATTTCAGTTCAGGATTTAGATGTTCATAGCTCGTCCTTAGTATTTGAAGTTTCCTGCCTTCTTTCAGTCCTAGCTAACCTCTTTTTCTTCCTATTTTATCTTTTGGCCGCTTGACTAGCTGAGAGGTTTTGAATACATCAAGGGAGTGATACTGGAGTCCTGTCCTTTTGACATGGAAAGGGATTTAGTGACCGCAACGTTGAAGAAGAAAAGAAATAAACTGCTTCACCATTATCAGGTAATTGGAATAACAACTCCCTTTTGCTCTTGTACCTCAGCTACTATCCCGTGAACAAAATCTGAATGCAGACTCATAAATTTTCTAATGCTCCACAGGTGCAAATCAATGAACTCTATAGAAAGTTGGCCCAAGGATGAGCATTTAATCAGTCAAACCTAGATGCGATCAATGATGTACGGTGCTAGTTGCGAACCCCCGTTAATGATCCTGCGGTCCTTTGCTTCTTTTTATCGCGCGCGCGCGTGTACATGTATATGATAACAGCCATATGTGTGTTTGGGCTTATGCGTGCCATAATAAATATATCCTTTCGATGAATAAGCGACTACTCTACTTAAAAATGAAATGAAATGCAGCTCTTTGGTAGCAGGAAAGGGAGCCAACCATATTAATTAACAAATTATTATGTCTTTACATCCACAATAATATACGCAACTATGGTTATTGCAACATTTCGGCCACAATCGAGGTTAGCAATTTAAATACCGCACAAGCACATATAAGTTTGAATATAGTTGCATTGGCCGCCCGGAATCAACGCAAGAGGAATCTTTTATCGGAGCCCCTTTGTCCCGGAAAAAAATGCTCTCCCGATATATGTACAGAACGATCAAATGAACGTTGCCCAAGGACCGTTCGATAAATGCCCGTAAAAGACATGAAAATATCATTCTGTCGGCCTTTAACAAAGCATAAGACCCAATAGCAGTTTTTAAGCATTTCCTTGATTTACAAGGGGTCGGTCTTACATTCTGTGGTCCTGCGGTGTCAATAGCATTTAAAGCGGTCTCAGTAGGTTTTGGTGCCCAAATTCAATGTGAAATCCGTGATACCAGAAAATGTCAAATGTTGGACCCAAAAAAAATAAAAATAAAATAACTAAAGAAAAGAAAATGTCCAATTGTTTACTTCGCTTGTTGACATGTATGGCAGAATGTGGTGCAGCCTGGATCAAGAGCAATGGAGCATTCCGAGAGAATGTTTAAGTGTGGCATTAGCCTTAATCAGGTTACATCTACCAAATTTTGGTCGGAGGATACTGAGGAAGGTTTTGACATGTTGGGCGAGAGGATGATCGAGTTGAAGATAATGATGAAAGACTAGCATTTTAAAGGGGCAAACAGTTGAATTGAATCTCCCTCGTGCACAAGATAAACCCAATCGAAAATTATCTGTAAGAGGCGTATGCCCCAATTGCTGACACATATGATTTGTTGCGTAATGCACACTACTACTTAAGAAAGAGATCTTGAGTCATAAACGGATACTTTTTTAAGAAAAGGTAATGACCCGTAACATATAGTATCAGAACCTACCCCTATCCCACCATAAGATCTCCGCCTTAAGTGCAGAATGCTGAGAACTCCTGATTTCACCGACTCAGCATATATTCGAATATCGATAAAAACGTCAATGAATTCAATGTGAAAGAATATGACAAGTGCACACTACCCAATTCCTATATCCTCAAAAAAGAGAATTTTAAGCCATATAAATGATAATACTATATACTTCAATGGGTCCCTTTTGAAAAAAAAGTAATGACCCCGTGACAATAAGCACCCAATCGTGCATTGATAATCTGCTTTACAAAACATAAAGTCTGGAAGGTTGCATTAGCAAAATACAGTGACACGTGTTCAAGCATAGGTGTACTTATATGCTTATACACGAGCTCAGACTTGGATTATGGGCTTAGATGGAAAGGTTCTGATGGCAACACAGCTCAAACAAAGAACAAGCTGTTCGTTTAAGAGAAAAAGGAGGCAATTCAACATTGTCGAAGAGGATTTTTTTTTGTTGCCGCGGGGGAGGGGGGGTTGGTTGAGGAAGGAGTGAGAGAGAGAGACCCTTTTGTCCACATTCATTATTCTTCTGACGCTTCAACATCTAAACATCAGATAGCAACTAAACCATCAGTAGTAGAATAGAAACTGGTTACTAGAATCAATACTTCAAGAAATGGCACAAGACACTTTGCAGGGATGCTAAGCGCATTCAAGATGTGAAAAATAATAGTTGTAACACACAACCTCATTTTGTCTGCCTTGCAGCACCATTGCAGTCGGGGGCTTTCGGAAGTAGAACACTTCATTGTTCCTGGTCTTTGCTCTGTGTTCCTCTTCACCTTTTGTTCTTGCTCTCATCCCTATCTCTCTCCCGCTTCCTGTAAAGCTTCTCAAGAACCCGCTTGGCCTCACATTGAGGAAAGTTTGTTAAATCATAGTAGTGTGGTGCTACGTCTACTAGCCTGTAGACCAAAAAAATTTGCTCATTAGCAAACTTTGGAGCAAATGTTGTTCACTAAGCCAAAAAAAAGTTCATCAAATAGTATAAAATACAGAGGCATAACACAAGAATCATCAAGAAAGTGACTAACCATTCACCACGAATATCTGTCACTGTACGAATAAAATTCCGGCTGGTCAGGACATACTCATTGTAAATGACCCACTCTGGCTTGTGATCCAGACAATTTGATGGATGCAAGTGCACCACCTGCAAGAGAATAATTATTAAGAACAAAAAAACAAAAGCAAAGATCTCAATATCTTCTGACATATTTCTAGGTAGCAGAGAAGCTTGCAACAGAGCATTGTAGTTGTAGGGAGAGAATCTCAAGATTAAGAGGAACATATGCATAAAAAATTGTACATACTTGGTTGTCTTTCACAGTCAAGTAGTGTCCGGTGCGTTCCAGATGAGCAACCTGCATAAAATATCCAGCTAGCATAGCTTTCCTTATGTTGACATAGTAGTCACGGCTGGAAAAATCCGTGCTGCATAGCTTGAGGTTAAATCTAGCCATGATGCGTACAAGCTGTTGTCTAACATTGTCAGCAGCCTTCAATGCCCTATGATTGATAAAATTTTCGTAGCACCAAGAGGGATCCTCATCTGTAACCAATTTAAAGATATGTAAGATGTTAACATCCCTATAATTCACATTTAAAAGAACAACTTAGGCAAAGGAAAAAGCAAGTACTCACTGTTCTGCTTATATGCGTGGTACACATTTAAAAGCGTGAGGTGATCCCCATCAATGTGCCCAAATCTAGCTTTTGCTTCATCAGCAGCCTTCTGTGCCTCCCTAGGGCGGACAAAGCAATTGGGTACTAAAGAAAGAATTTGGTTGCCAAAGAAGAGGCCCATGATAGGTCAGCAGATGCATAGAGGCGAGACGACACCATTTGCTTCATGAGATAATACTGAGAAACTGCAACTATCCGCATCAGCACCTACTTAGAATCTGATGGTGCATGCCGAACAGGGGCATGAAACCAACACAAGACAGTTGCTGATGACAACCTAATTGGATGCATGATTTCTTTAACTGCATGCATGTAGCTTTGCACACACAGATATGCAGTTAAAGAACTACCACAATGCACAGGAAATTGACTGTACAAAAGGCATATACCAAGGGGTGCATTCAACGATGATGCCACCCAATGCCAAATACTTCATTTTATTTAATATGACTCATGAAGAATACAAAAAAATCAGAAAGAAAGCAAATAATCTTACCTGAAAGCATAGCAGATATTGAAAGAATCTCATTTGAACAGTTGAATTCAGGGCTGACAACAAGCATCTTTGACATCTGGGGATCTAAAGGAAACTCACTCATGAGCTCACCTAGCTTTGTTAAGTTTCCTTCATCATCTAATGCTCCCAAATAATTCAAAACCTCTAGTGCTCGCATCAATGTCTCAGGGGCAGGTGGATCCATGAAATCAAAATGCACCAGATCATCAATCCCCAGTTTCTTCAACGTCAGAACTGTGTTGGCAAGGTTTGACCTCAATATTTCTGGATAGGTCTGGGGTTGAAGATCTTGATTAAAACTTTTCTCTGTGTATAGTCTGAAACATTTCCCTGGCTGAGTTCTTCCAGCACGCCCTGCCCTCTGGTGGGCACTTGCCTTTGATATTGGGGACACTAACAAGGATTCAACTCGTACTCGTGGATTATACACTTTTTGTTTAGCGAAACCAGGGTCAATAACATAAACAATGCCATCTATGGTCAAAGAAGTTTCTGCAATGTTTGTTGAGACGACAATTTTCCTTCCAGCAGGGCCACCCTCAGTTAGAGGAGGTGGAGCAGGTTCAAATATTTTCTGCTGCATGGCAGGCGGAAGGGTCGAATAAAGAGGCACTACTTTTACTGGCCCCACCTGTTCCCCCATATTTCCAATTTCCTTTGTTAATTTGCGGCATGCATCTTCTATTTCCTCTTCACCAGTAAGAAAAACAAGTATGTCCCCAAGGGTTTCACATGTATGAATCTGTACAACTGTCCGAATTGCAGCCTCCAGATAATCCCTTTCAGGTTCCTGGGTGTAAAAGATCTCCACTGGATGAAGCCTACCAGGAACCTTCATAAGAGGTGCGCCATTAAAATAACCCTGAAACTTCTCAGCCTCTAATGTGGCACTCATCACAACTAGCTTCAGGTCAGATCTGTTTCTCAGAACTTCTTTGAGAAGCCCAAATAGCACATCAGTTGCCAGAGTTCGTTCATGTGCCTCATCAAGGATTATTACTTTGTAGCGCTCCAAAAGAGGATCTGTCATTGCTTCTCTCAAAAGCATACCATCGGTAAGATACCTGAGATGGAACAGAAATCAAAACATCGTATACCATTTTGATGGCATCTTGAATACAAGCAACCAGAAAGAATAGCATTGCAGACTATGAAAATGCTATTACAAAGGTGAGTAGGAAAACATAAAATAGAACTCACTTCAAAACCGTTCTTGCACTGCTACAGTCTTCAAAACGGATACTATAACCCACCTCTTCACCAATGTTTACATCCATCTCTTCAGCAACACGTTGAGAAACAGACATTGCAGCCACTCTACGAGGCTGAGTGCACCCAATCATCATCTTCCGGCGCTTATCTGCAGTCTCTAGGTCCACAGCTTCCAAAACAAACTGAGGAATCTGTGAAAAAACATATGTTTCATTAACAGAATATGTAGTTTCAACAGACAAAAACCTACTTGCAAAAAAAAAACAAAAATAAAAGAAGGACAAACACTGAATCACTACATGCATGGTAACTATCCTTTATCTCTTCCACTGACGAGTTAAAGAAAAAAATACAAGTATAATTCCTCAACAAATCAGGGATATTGCTGACAAACCCTGAACCCCAGGTAGCCGATCTATAACCAACGGTTCAAAACTAGTAGTCAATTTAGTGGTTTATATCACCACGTCTCCATGATTCTAGTATGGTTTGCTGAGGTTCTAAGTAAGCATTAATCGGTCAACGAAAATGAGAATTCAATACACAAAAAGCAAATAATATTATTGCTTTTTCTTAGAACCAAAAAAAAAAAAAAAAACACACACACACACACACACACACGCAAAAGCGTATTAACCTGAGTAGTTTTGCCGCTACCAGTCTCACCGACAAGGACAAGAACCTGGTTGTTCCTCAAAACCTGCAAGAAATCCTCCTTCTGTTGCCAAACAGGTAAACTCTTCCTCTTCTGCAATATGTCGTAGTATCTCTGCGAGTAAGGCCTTCCATTCCACCGATTTATCAAGCTGCTTCCGCCTCCATTATTGCTCAACCCGGCCGCTCCTCCGCCGTTCGCTTTCCCGATCTTCGCCGATAACGACGTGTCGTCCACGACGTCGAACAGGCTCACTTTCCTCTTCCTCTCCGTACCCATCCAACTTCGTCCAAGCTTCCTAACCGCAGCTAACTGAACTAAATCCGACGAAGGATTGCTGTAAACCCTAGAAATAAATTTTTGTTTTATTTTTTTTGATAGAAATAAATAGAGAAATGCAACTGAAAGAAAAAAAAAAAAAAAAAAAGGAGGCTAGGGCGAGCGACGACGACGGCTTTGCAACTTTGATATCGGAGAAAGAACTTTCGCGATTTGCTGATGGGTCCCTTTGTTTTGTGGTGCTTTAGTTTAGTTATGTACTTGCGTATTCGGGTCATAGTCGTCGGACCGTCGGGTCGAGTTTGTGGTTCAGTGAAACTTGATCAATAATGGGCGGGAATGGCCCAAGTTCAATTTTGTCTTAATGGACTGAAATGACCCATATTCGATTGGGTCTTGTAAATCCTTACAGTTTGTCAAGATCTGTAAGAGCCGCAAATAGGCTTCTTTGGAGCTTCTCTCATGCTTGTGTCTGTACTTTTTTAAAATTTTTTTTTTTTATGGAAATTAAAGTTTTCATTTACGGAAATTTGAGGGCCGACAGACTGTGCTGAAAAAAGGTGTCTTACTTTACTTTTACCCAAAAAAAAAAAACCGTTTTTTTTCTCTATATTAAAATTGAGTAATGTTACGACTTACCCTTCAGTATTGTTTTCCGTGATTAAACTGATATTGATGATTTTTTTTAATGCTGTGATTATGTGATGTTACATATAAGATCCAACCCCAACATAGACTACAATGCAAAGAGATGCTTACTTAATCAATTAAGCCGATCTCTGGGATTTGATTCCTCAAATGGAATCCATCGTTTAATTTAGATTATCGTAATCATCTTTTTTCTTTTTTTTTTACGTGAAGACTAAGAATCGAACTCTATATCTAAAACTAAGTATTTAAATAATTTTACTGCCAAATGGCGTCACAATGGTTGTACGTTTGTTTTGTTATTGGGCAGCTTGCTTGGAACATTGTCCTTTTACGCTTACCCCCTCATCCAACTTAGGTACAAAAAATAAAACCTATTATATTTCCAAAAACAGCAGGGTTTCCGGTTTGGCCCACGCATCCTTAAGGAACCTACCGGATCAATAATGCTGGACCGAGCACTAACTATGCGTTGGCAGGCCTATTTATTACTGGGCCACGTTCTTCCAGGAAAGTAACAAAACTTCAGTATTGCACAACTGTGTTGTCTGCGGCATATAAATTCGACATGTTCTATTGTCATTTTCTCGCCTTCAGTGGGGGGATTGAGGCAGAACATCAAGCGTTATCGGAGCACAACAAGATGTGGTCCTCTGTTTGCAATCGAATTTCGTCACGATTGTTTGTTAAGTATCAACGAACCAGTTACCAATGTAAATATCATACACTGGAACAAGCTTGTGATTGGAAATTGTCACGAATTACGAGATTATGGGCTGAGTCGGGTGGAGAGTTCCAGGCACAACCCCAAGCAACCAAAAAGGTCTCCTCTTGATTATTTGTCGTTTTGATGGTTAAGTGTATCAATCAAATAATCGTACGGCATGTTCGCTGAGTACTGTCTCAGTTGGCACCATAAGTAAATGAGATGTTATGTTGATGTTACATTCATGAGAATGACATCGATCAAAGCATCGCAGATAGTGTAGAGAGAACTCCGGCCTATAGTGGTAAGACTCAAACACTTGCGCCGGGAGACGAAATTGAAAGAAATAGGCAACCCCAGGCCACACGGGAAAGGAGATTAAGCCATGAAGTCAGGTTTTTCTGCGCTTGGAAAAGACTTTTCTCATGGATACCGAAAATTCAAAATAGTCTTCGCCTCATATATATGCATCCTCGCATTCACTACCCCATGGTTGCCTATGCATCCAACCCAAAATGCTGGATGACATTGGGTTACATAAGAATTAAAGTAGAAATTAAATTACTACACCGTGGTTCTCTCGAATTCTTAAAATAAAATAAAATATGGATCTTTATTTCGATGTGCCAAGAAATAGAAACTAAACTGATCCTTAATCTTCTTCACAAGCAACAGGAATACGAATATGCATGTTATCATATCAGTTTCACGTTATTTAATTAATTTTCACCTCTTTTTTTTTTTGTGCCAACTATAATGATAAACAATGTTTACTTAATGGATCTCAGATTCTGATGGAGTACTTGCACGTGGGTGCCATACAGTGACAAATATTATGAACACAATTTCTGAATTATCTATTTGATTTGAAATTAGTTGCTGGTCTATCAATGCTATTGTCACATCTCTTTTAGATACCTAAGTAGATATTTTGGTCAATCATAAATCCATTTCATCGGAATTTTCCTCTGACGGCATAATGCAAGTGTCATCAACTTAATTATGACGAACAGATGAACCGTGTCTATTTCAATTTTGTTAAGTGTACCATTCCACCTTGAGTTATTGTAGATCTTCCTGCTATATCACAAGTTTCAATTGAAAATGTGTCACACGTATACAGTTCATAAAAATCTGCCATCAACACGATTGGGAAATGGGATTTTAAAGTGTTAATGTGCTTAAGTCCCCATTCTCAAGGCATTTCGTTAATTTATGCGCAGAAGGCCTCGCAATTAACTTGTATGTGCGACTTGAGCGAATGCAGGTGGTCATGGCCCTAATTGTTGCTGCAGCGGCAGCATTTCAAGCGCACGACTTCAACTCAAGCCTCTAACTTTTTGCTTACAACGAATGCTTAGATATAACACCCATTTTTTCAATTTGTTTTTTTTTCTTTTTCTTTTTTAATGGACTCTAATTTAGAGTTCGAGACATTTAACTCTAAGAGTGGCTCAGTGTTACTATCGAGCTACTGATGCTACTAAATCTTTTGGATTCGTGCAGTTCAATTGCAGGAGCGTTAATTCCATATAAATAGGGGGCTTAACAAACATGAAGCTATATTGTAAATTCAGTTCTATTAAACCTTCTCAGTACACAGCGATTTGTGGAAAAAGTATAGATTATATTACAAATTAAAAAGGGCAAAACTAAGCTACGATTGAGAAAACAATATGGTAGGCTATATGAGCCGGCACAACAATGAACAGATATGCAACATCTTTGACTTTGTTTTGGCGCATTACAGATGTCTTTGGGGGCCGTTACTGCTAATTATCACGCCTTCATTGCCAGTCAAGGTCAGGTACTTGTCTCTTCTTGTAAGTTTGGTGCACTCAAAGCCCAGTGCCTTGCTAATCTCAGTCTGCACATGATTGGCGACCGCAAATCTTGACGTCTGATCACTAGCAGGAGAACTCGACAGCCCGGGTACGCCCTGAAGCACTCGGATGGTGTAACGCGGCAGAGGGTTCATGAGAAAATAAAGTGGGTCGAGGCACTTGAGCCCACCGGCTGTTGTTCCATAGAACATGCTCACATGGGTGTCTATGGCAACGGGGATTATTTCATCACTCATCTCTGTGAATAATGGGCTGAACCTCAAGAGGTATGGTTCTCTACATGTGGTTCCTTCAGGGCAAACGACAAGATCCCCTTGACGCAATAGCCTCTCCATCATCTGTGCATCTCGCTCACGATTACGGGTCAGTCGGACGGTCTTGATTGGTGATAGGACCTCTGACACCTTGCTAATGCTGTATGTGACAGCTGTTAAGTTCTTCTTTAATGTGAATGATAGGTATAGAGGGTCCAGCAGGGTTCTGTGGTTGCAAACATAAAGGAGGCCTTTTTCTGGAGCACCTTGTCTAGATCTTGGATGCGAATGGGAACTCTCGGGTTTTGCTATTGTTACATGAAGCCCGGAGAAGGATAAAATGGGTAAGGACATTTTGTAGGGAAGAGACAAGGCAACAACTGTCCTGATTATGGCAAGAATAAACCCAAATGGGAACCACATGAAAAGCGCCAGAGTGGACATTGGGGTTGGCTTCATGGCAAGCCTACCATCATGGAAGATAAGCGATTTGGGGTATTTGTCTCTTGCTAGATTTTGCCAGCTTCTCTTGTCTGCTGTTTTGACCAAATAAATCTCCTGTTTGCAACAATGGAAAGTTAGTTTGACCTCAGCATATACTGAAAAAAAAAAGAAAAAAGAAACTATAAAAATGAGGCCGGTTTGGAGCCATAAATTCATCTAACAAACAAGCTATTTAGCATCTCCTTCACTCGATGAATTTTAAATACAATAAAAAAGCGATCTCTATATTTAATAATATTCACCAAAATAAATAAATAAAATAATATTCGAACTGCTGCATGTTACCAACAATTTATCCTGAAAGTTGCAAAACAAAAATGATGTTCCATTTTAATTTACATAAAAAAAGACTCACGTATACTGGTTGTCAAATGGAATATGAAAAGCTCACCTTGCAATTAGAAAACAAATGATGATCAAGAGATCGGTCGAAGCTACTTATGCCAATCAAATCACGGCTAACCGTCTTGTGGTCTTCAAGTATCTCCTCTAAAGTTGGAGCGTCTGCCTTTTTCTTTTCCATGAGTCCCACAAAATATCCACAGATTGACTTGAGCTCCCTCCCAACAACAGCATCGATCTCTAAGTACTCCTTTAGGAAACTCTCAATCATTACCCGAGGAAAGTCGCTCACTGCCACCTTTCTCCCACCTTTCTTCAGTACGTCGAATGCCTCTGATCCAACGTCCTCCAAGAAAAACTTTGGCAAAACAGCTCTTCGAACTCTAAAGCTGTCTTTTTTTATCCCAAAGAAGCAGACCATAACCATGACCTTTAAGCCCATTTCTCCCCCAACTAAACAAATAAAAGGGCACAAAAGGAAGAGAACAAAAGACCTGAATATACTTCCAGCTTCAAAGGCCACAAGCATGAAGTAAGGGAACATAAAAGAGGATTTCAACAAAGCTCCTTCTACGTTGAAGATCAGCACTTTGTTTGCTAAGTCTGACCTGTGAGCAAGAGAAGGATGCCTTTGATATTTACTATTGCCTACGTGGGCGTTGCTAAAGCTCCTATGAAGACCTTTTGGGTACTTGAATATTTTGAAGAGAACGCGAAAGAAGAAGAAGAAAAGGGTTTTAAAGAAAGCTGCTCTTGTGAACATTTTGGCTCCTTCTGCGCTTCTAGCTTGTAGCAAAGTAGAAGCTAGTCAAAGTGATACGATGCTTTGCAGTGCAGGGGCATAGCATCCCAAAAGACGCTTTTATATAATTGCAGATATAACAGAGCCCTTTTAATTCGTTTTTATTACCCTTATGCCATTCTATTCCTCTGTTATTTGACTTGGTTCCACCCGGACGAGTCCCTCCTTCCATGCAGCCGGCCCGCTTGCGCCATGGAGGCTTGCGACTAGTTCAAAGGGCAGCGACTTCAGTGAGAAACACGTTGGTGATAAGGGAAATAGTTAGGGCAGAGACCAGAAGCTACAGGCCTCCAATTATAGTTTAAAATCAATTATGTATATACAAAGAAATTATATCGTACATTTTATATTTAAAGTGTGATATAACAGTCTACCACAGTTTTTATAATTAAATGTAATAAATCTTTTCATAATATTTAATCTCGACAGCAAAAAGTACCTACTGTGAAGTCTTTGTTAAAAAAAAAAAATACGTGAAACAATTGTAAGAATGTTATTATAATTGACATGAATTAATCAAAATGCCTTCGATTCATCAAAAGAAAAAAATTATTGAATTTTTGTAACAAAATTAATTATTAAGCACTAAGAATTGAAGAAAATTTTTTACAAAATGATTTCTTTGTTGATTGAGACATTAAAAAAAAAAAAAGTTTAACGAAACTAGAATAAAAAACTTATACAATAATTCTCTAAAATAAAGTAATATACAACCAAAAAAAAATTAGCTGATCGAATGAGAAATTTTATATACTTGAAGAAAAGAAAGAGAAAATGTTGTTTGTATAGATATATATTGTGGTTAGTTTTTACGTCTTTGATTTTTGTAGATAAAAGAAAGAAAGAAAGATAATTAAAAAAAAAGTATTTACTTTCTTTTTGATGTATAATTAAGAATAAAGACGATTTTTTTATAATTTTTATTACTGTTGACTAACTTTAGTTAGGCAAAGAGCATTATTTGTTACTTGCAAAAGCAGAGATCCAATGTGCTACCACACTTTAAATACAAGGTGAGCAATATAACTTTTTTCCTGAAAAAAAATATATCTTTATTAGAGAGATCTAACCCTTTATACAACGAGGTTCAATTCTCTTAACGAGATTCTATTAATGTTATGTATAGGATTAAAATTTTATTTTAAATTAAATATAACTTTATTAATATTTAATAAATTATAAAATTTATGTTGAGTAGAGACCCATCATAATTTGAATTTATATTTTTAAAATACAATTTTTTGATATAGCAAAAAAAAAAAAGCAAGAAGCATACTATTATTTAATAATTTTTTAAGATAATAATATTCTTTGTTACATAAAAAAATTCAATTTAATTTTATAAAAGAATTATTTATATAATTATTATTATTTAAATTTTAAAATATAATAAATAATTATTAAATAATCAATTATATTTACTGCTAATAAATTTTGTGACCATCAATTTTTTAATTATAACAATAAAATGTAATTATAATATTAAACAGACCATAAGTAGGGAGATTATGGAGGCACGTTTTTTCTTTTCTTTTTTTTTTTTAGGGACAGATACACAGGCACGTGATTGAAAGTAATTTTTTTTTTTCGGTATGTTGGAAAGAATGCATATAAATAATAAAGTATATTTTTTATAAAATAAAATACATTTTATTCTAAAATCGAATACGATCTAATTATCTAAAAATAATGATTAATGTTGATTTCATCTTCATGCCGTCCAATAACTAATTTTTCTCATTAGTGATGAAAGGTCGGGTTGGCTTGGTACCAGCTTGAAATTCGAACATAAATTAGTGTACGGGAATAAAATTTATTAATTATATGATAGGTTACAAAATAAAAAAGAATAGATAATAATTATTATACAATATTTAACAATAGTAGTTGTACATTATTTAATAATTATTGTACATTTTTATATTATATACTAAATATTTTTTATTTTTTATTTTTTATTTTAAAAAAGTTATTTTTTGGAACACGGAATTCGCTGTACCGCCCGCGCTTTGTACACCCTCCCCAGCTGCCCAACTCGCTGAAATAAATTATATCATAATTTTAAATCTTGACTCATACACTTTTTTCGTATTCTTTTTTACCAGAACTTGTTACATTTTGTTATGGTACTTCTAAATTTTATCAAATCATTACAGTTCTTAATGGTTATATTGAACCTCTGAGGTCCCGCTTGGTTGGGGAATCCTTTTTTTTTTTTGGACATTTGGGACAATATTGGAGGCGAGCGGGACACATCGCTGCAAGAAATTAACCTGTCAAAACAAAACGACCGCTTTTCCCACTTCCGGAACGTAACATTCCAACGATGAAATCAAGCAAATGGAGTCAAGAACTAATCTGACCGTTCTGACTCCTTTTATTTTTAAACGACAGTTCTCGCTTATTACAATTCAGAAGCCACTTTATTTTAAAAATCAAAATTTTAAGATAATATTATATAAGATTACTTTATTAAGTAATTTTTAATATTATATTTAAAAAATTAGTTCACTTAATTTTTTTTTTGAATAAAATATAAAATATATATTATATTTTAATAAAATTAATCAAATAAGATGGACGGAGAGAAAAAGATGGTGCACGAATGGAGTGAGATGACAATATGAAGTTTTTCCTTTAAAATAAGTATATATGTAATGAAATCGGTCAAATGTTCAATAGAGTTGATGAAATGTGTAACAAATTATTAAAATATACAATAAAATAGCTTCTTGCACATTCAATTAATCTGATTACATATGCAATATTTTTTAATGGAAAATTTGGAGTACAAAAAGGACAAAGGGAGCCACATACCCCATGTTTATGATTTTATCACATGTCAAGACTTTCTACCAATGGGCCTTGCTCCGAAGACATTTGAGCCTTTTCTAGACAAAAGGCAAACTTGATACGGCAGATAGAAAGTTGGACAACCGCGATGTGGATGACCAGGAGGTCAGAACATACGTGTTACTTCCTCCCGTGTAATGAATTAAATTTATCTACAGATTTTTCGTCTGAGCTTTTCTTTGGCGAAAAAAGGGTGAAAGCGGAAAGCCATAGCTAGACCGCGATTGCGCTACAGTTCGCCACAGTAGGGTACAGTGTCAGGTGATTGGAGAGCGTAGGGACAACAAACACTGGAAACAGCTCATGTGAGGCAATGCGGACTGATGTGGGAGCCATTGGAAAGACCCATTTCATGCATCCACTGGATAAGGGATAGTCAACAACCAATTACCGCTGAGTTAATGATTCTAAGTTTGTGTGATCACAGTAATGTTAGGAATACTAAACTTTGTGCGGTAGCAGATACGTGCATGGCTACTAGTATTTTTACGGCTACTAAAGCGTAGAATTACGTGGCTTCTAGCACCAGGTTCTCCGTTGCATCAAATTTTAGTAGAAATGCATAAGTTGGCGGTCAATAACCATTTACCAGGCATGTAACCTCCCCTCCATTAGAAATCCCAAATCAGAAACAGAGAAAACCCACCAACAGTCAGAAACAAACAACCTGTGCTTGACTACGTACGATGTGGCCATGTATTTCACATATGCCGTATTAGAAACTTGTGGATTGAATAAGTCTTACCATATCCTTTCACACATAGAGTCAGGTATATGGTGTGCTGAAGAATTGCAGTTTCGGCAGCGAAGCATCAGATTATAGCAACCAGAGTTTTTCCTGACCTGGCCGAATGTATATTTAGCATGCAGAGGAAACTTTTCCAGCCTTACGTTAATGTTGGACCCGTAAGATTGTTCTTCGTATTGAAGCAGCGCAGCAGCATATACGCTTGTTGGGGTCCAGGCAGTAGCAATGTGCAGCAATGTGGGAAAAAGATTGGCCATCTATGGCTGGGTGGTTGGTTTGGGCGAGACCGCTGCAATTGTTTGACCCTAGCATAGAATTAAGGTGCCTTTTGCAGATAATCCTAACAATGCAAGCGTCGCCATTAAATGATGTCTTCAAGCTTTGTCATTTTTTTATTTTTTGGCCTACTCAAATTGGAAGCGGCAAAAAAAGAAACTGAATTAAATTGAAATTTTAATTAATTAAATCAAATTTTGTAATGGGTTAATAAAATTGATTTAACTGATTTTTTTTAACACTACTACATAAAAATATTTAAAAATTTATATAATAAATAAATAATACATACAAAAAACACGAAAATAGGATAATAAAATAATTTTTCTATTTTTTAACTTGCAACATTTTGGTATTATATTTTGTTATTTCACATGTGACTATCGAAGGCAATAATAAGTGTTGTCAAATAGTTTTTCTTTTTGGCTTTTTTTTTTCCAAAGAAAAGCAGTGATGTAATAATAAGAAATCGGAAAAACAAAAATAAAGAAGGAGGTGGATAAAGCCATCGAAGTTGGCTGAGATCGTCAAAGGTCAAAGCCTCAAAACCGACCGCGCATTCAGGTGAATTTTCCAGGAGATAGCGCAGGTGCACATGGGCATGGGCTTGTGTCACAAAGAGAGCGCACAGAACGTGTGGACCTCAAAGGCGACGCCCTTGCCTTTATTGCAACACGCAGAGGGGCCTCGTCGTATTACTTGGGACAATATCGTCAAAATAAAAAAAAAACAATAAAAAAAAACAATGGGCTTAAGGACTTTACTTTCCATAGTTTTTGCAGCAGGGATGGGCTTTTTGCTTACAAGAATATCGACGCACACATGGTTTTCGCCCGGCCTATCTTCTTGGTTCCTTGCACGAGAGGATCATACTTCTTTTTTTTTATTATTTATTTATTTGGTTCTAACACGAATTCGAGATTTTGAATTCTAAAGACGATTAAGATGTTATTGGGTTAAATATTGAATTCTGATTTTCTTATGACGTTAAAAATGAAATATATGCTTTGCATATGAGGATCTATAGGGATCGGTTCATTGTTTTCAGAACCGAGAAAATAGGTTAACGCTTTGATCTATTTGGATTCTAGTTGCATGTCAGGACTCAGGTGTCAGTTAGTTCATTGAATTTCTCCAAAAACCCAAAGGATCGTCAACTCCTGTATTTTCTAATATAGAGGATTATAAAACTGTTTTTGAGAGGAGAGGGCCGTTATTATTTGCAAGGAGAGTTGTGGGGTGTGACCGTTTTTTTAGGATGGGCATGTCAAGGATATCCATGATGGGTATGAAGGGTATAACATGTGCCCTTTGTGTACCAATTTGAGACCCACAATGGACAAAGGACCAGAAAGTTTAAAGTCCATTACAAAAAGTCACAGATTACGTCCAAAAAGAATTACAAAAATCAGAGATAGCTTTTATAAGGACAATTCCATTCAATTTTTATTTTCTTGGTTCCACGGGAAGGTTGAATTTTAACCAGCCCGAGACTAAGCGCTTCAGTCCCGATTCCGGTTTTTAGTCAACCCTTGTTTGGATTTGGTTTGAGTCTGGTTCGGTTAAGAATTCAACTCCGGGTTGTGTACTATTTTTTTGAAAAAATAAAAAGTAAAATGGGTTGTATTTCGGCCTTTTCGTGGGGTAACTCTTAATCCTAATCAACGGTTCCGGATTGGTTTTGATTGGATTCTATTAACAGTTGCAATAATAATTCTTGGTGATACATCGAATTTCTCAAACTGCGTGAAGCACCGACGTTCGATCACCAGAAAAAAAAAAAGAGGAATTGCCATTTGTTTTGTTTTAGACTCCTACAATGCTTTTTCTAAATTATCTAAATGCGCATGATATTTGCTGCCAGTCTACATTGCAAGTCAGTGCATCGCTGACATCCTCAAAGGATATTACTTTAGGCTCGGATGCAGCGAATGGAGATATTGAGAGTTCTATAAACACTTCTAAGTAGGGTAACACGATATTGGTAACATAACGTCATTCAGAGAAGCTTTTTAAAGTTTCAACATTGATATAAGTTCAGTAAAATGTTTCTTACCAAGAGAGGCTTAAGAATCGACCCGAGTCCCTAACATCAGGAGAGGCAAATGACAGCAGTTAATTAGCACTAAGTAGTTTCCATTTTTCAATGATCCCATGCTGAATTTAACAAAAAGTGGTTGCGTTCTGAAACAGACGATGTTATGGACCGCCTACCGATAGAAATATTCTCCACATCTACTCTGCCATGTTATTCAAGAAAAATGACAATGAATAATGGCCGTTCAGTACTCTCCCCCGTGTTGATTTCTTCATGTTTCCGCTGAAGGTTCTAATTATCAAAGTCACCGCAGACTGAACTTGGGCAAATGAAACTACCATTTTAGTGGCCCACAATAATGACAAATGCATTATCCATAGACTTGCATGTTCTATTCCTGCGTACTTAGGTCACGTGATATCATAGCAGAATTTGAGCCTTGTTATAGACAAGGTCTGTAATAAATGTAGAAATCCATAAACTTAAAAGAACAAGCATTGGCACTTAGGTTTCTGAAAGAAATTGTTGTTGCAAGAAACTGTTTAATTACGCCACTCGACCAAATTACGTGTCTACTGTGGTTAGGCTAACCTACATGTCCAATTAGTCATATAGTTCTACTGTGTTTGAACGTTGTAGGAGCTGATTTTACGTTGCCGAGACAATTCCACATTGGGAAGGGAAGAAAGGAAAACAGCGAAGGAGAATTGCCAGATGCATCGCGGCAAGGAGGATTCTTGTAACAGCCCCAAAAATACCAGCTTCATAACAAATATGAGCACCAGTCGAAGAATGGACATAAACATTCACAGGACCATTTACCGCAAAGCCCCGCTAAGGCCCTAGACAAACAGGTACCAAAATAACATAGTTCCACAATAAATTCATCTTTTCTAGTTGACACTGTAAATATGGATACACTTGCATTTGACTGTGTTGGATTCTGTATAAAGGAAAGCCCAGATCTATGAGAGCGCTTAAAACTAGGTTGACACTCTTTAAAATTAATCACATTTATTCTGAAATGATGGAAGTCACAGAAACCTTACGTTAATAGAATACTAGCATCTAAATGACACTAATTTGTATTTTTAAAACTTCCGGAGATCACCTATTGATGCAAATATCCAGTGCTTGAGAGTTGGAAATCGTCCCAATAAAGCCATACTTGCCTAATAAAAACAAATCAACGTAGCACTTCCCAAAAAGAAAGAAATCCTTGACAGAAAAACAAAAATAATCTTCATATACACCATTACACGCAATGGATCCATCTTACCAACAAAATGAAATACGTTAGTTCATTCCCTTCTGGATGACCAACAACAACAAAGCACATACTTACCATATTTAGACCTCCCATGTGCATTACTTCTACCCGACCATTACCTGGATCCTGAAATCTTGTTAGTGAACACTTTTAAGTTGACATAGAAGAAAAACAAATCCAAGTTTTGTAAGTACCCACAAAACAACCCTAGATTCCTTCAAATGCAAACTAAAACATTCTAAAATAGACAAAAAATGACAAGCTTCCACACATTGTCCACCAATAAATTGCAGTTATTGAAATGCTGAAATCTCTTAAATGATTTTTCTTTCCCATTCATACTAAGAGCAACCTCTTGGGTAATTCAAGCCTACCGTTAATTTGGGAAAGAGGAAATCACAGACACAAGTTATCAGGGGGGGTAAACCAACCCCAAACACCACCACCCTCTCCCTCCCAAAACAAAAAAAAAAAAGCGGGGGAAGAACAAAAGAAAACTAATAAAAAAGAGGAAAAAAAAAGGTTTTTATCTTATTTACATGAATCAAAGAGTGAAATAACTTACCAAACTCTAGCAGTACACTGATTTAATACCGGTAAGCTTTCCCAAAATTATCACGCCTTTGGCGCTGGAAGTCACCATAAGTTTCATAAGATCTTGAAGGATAATTTTCGACATGGTTTGGGTACCTAGCTCTTGAATCCATTGGCAAATTGGATCCAGCATAGTGAGGATTGCCTGATGAGCCATCATAATCAGCATAAGTATGCTGTTTAAAACCACCAAAACCTGTTGCTGATATTTGCTGCTGTTGCTGTGCCTGCTGTCGATGCCTCTGAGCATCAAGTTGAAAAAATTCCTCCCACTGTCTTGTGTGTGATCCCCTCAGCATAGTCAGTTTGTTCATGAAATTTTCTCTCACCTCCCTAATAGTCTAGCAGTCAATAAATACAAAAATGGAAGATCAGAATCCTCAATGCATCAAGGACTTTTGTTTCCATTCTCGCATTTTTTCATGAATCATGGCCATGGCTTTGCAATCATAGACAGCAAATATGCGCTATATAGAGACACGCATGACAAATTCAAATAAATTATTTAACTAAAAACATTCTTTCACATTGACCAATAATCCTAAGGCCCTCTCTGGCTTAAGTCCAATATGATGCAGTGCAAGCAAAGAATGTTTTTTGTCCGAGAAGCAATTGCTATTCTTGCACTAATATGATGTGCGCAGCAAAAATTTGATCACAAGCAAATAATTAAAAAGAAGCTGTCACATGAAAATTATAACAAAAGAACTGCCTGCCTATGCTAACAGGTGCACCGAACAATAGTCAACTGCACCAATCATAATCAACCTTTTAATGGGAACTTTGCCAGTTAGAATTTGCTTTTGCATGGGTACACCAGAATTGGGGAAAATATTCAAAGCTAATCAGATCTCTTACCTCACGATGCTTGAAATTCTCTTCATCTTCTTCGTTATCACGAATTCTACTAAGCTCTGCTGCCTCCCTCTTGTACTCCAATTCTAGTTCTTCCAATGTCTGAGGGAAGGTAGAATGCTCAAACTGATGCCCAGACTGCAAATCAGATCCCCGTCTCACATTATCCCATCCATCAGCTCTATAATCACTCATCTTATGATTATAACCATCATATGAACCGTGTGAATTGCTGGTATAAAGGGGATATGCAGGAGATTTAGAATTGCTTGAGCGACCTCTAGCTCCATCATTACCATAAGCTTCATAAAATGAAGATTACATTAGGCACTTGATCAAGATGCTAGCTTTAAAAACAAGTCTGAACGTGCTTTCAGTAAATAATTTTGATTGCAGACAGTCCATCGTTTCGGACTCACCCAAGAAATTTACTTGAAGGAAAGAACTCACCTCTTGTTGCACCCAAATACCAAGCAACAACTGGATTTAACAATTCAGAATGGGAAAAAGACTACCAAGTCTTAGGAGCTGAAAGGAGGCTAAAAGCTAATACCAGTTTCCTATAGTATGCCGTAAACATACCCTATGCTGTCCCTACCTTGTGGAGAACTCCTTGAGAATTTCTGTATATCCTCACGAACACCGTCTTCCAGAGTCTTATCTTGTCTGCCAAACCTCTGTTGATAATGTGATGGATCACGCAGATGGCTTGAATGAGACCTTTGAGAATTAGAACGTCGCAACCGTGAGCCAACAGGGCTCCGGTCAGGCGACCGAGACCTGCTCCTATGAGAACCAGAAGAGCCCTTCTGATTGCTCTCTCCTTTAATCACTTTATGCACAGCATCAACACCTTTTTTTAAAATCAATCTATCTTTCCCACTGACAATAATAAATTTCTCCTCCATTTTGATCTTGCAGCCAATCTCTGTCTCCATCCTTTGTATAACCTTGTCGGTTAACAGACCCTTTACATGCTTTTCTCTTGCAGGAACCCTTTCAAAAAAATCTTGGGATTTTCGATTTGCTCCAAGAGTGGAGGGGCAACCCTGTCATGCCCCAGATAGGATGCAACATATTTAATTACAGACACGGACAAATCCATCTCCACCATCAGAAATTAGAAATAAAACTAATAACATTCTAAAAACAGTAAATCATGCCCCTCTGAATGTGGGACCTGCAGAAATATACTTGTAAGTGAGACACTCCCTAAACACTGCACACCCCAAGCCCCAACGCCTGAAGAAGGAAACAAAACAAAGGAAGAAGAAAAAGTAATGAACTGAAACACATCAAGTTCTAATCAGGAGCTTTCCTATATTAAGTCAACCAACTTTAAAGGGCAGCTCAAAAACATGTCATTCACCATGCCAGCATTTTCATGATTGCAGTTCTCTTGCTGCAAAACACAAACCCTCATCTGACAGCCAAAAAATAAAATCAACAAGATGTTTGCCAGCTGTAAAAAAAAAAAAACCTGAGTAAAATGACCAGATTCCCCACATATTTTGCAAATCATTTCTTCTTCTTTCCTCTTTTTCCAATTCCTCTCTGTAGCTTTTGATTTTGCTTCCCAAAACTTAGCTTCCCTGCTAGTGAAATCAGTGGGCACAGCATTAGGGTCATGAGATTCCTCTTCCTCGTCGGAGCCCGAGTAAGACCGTTTATTGGCTTTTGCCTTATCTTGTGCAGCATTTACAGTCGAGCCTAGAGGACCAGTATACTCCTTGTAAATGTCAGCAAAATCATCATCAATCTCATCCGACCTCGTTGCCATCCAAGAAAAAAAATCAACCTATTTATACTCCTGCATTACCAACAAAGCCCCCACTCATCAAAAAACTTTATGCATAAGCAGAACAAAAATCCTCTTCACTGTGCGCAACCATATTCTGAAAGCACAACGTCAAATTTTTTAACTCCGTAAAAAATTTCCCATACTACAGTCTTGCATATGATACTAATACTTGCTGTAACCTTCATTTTAAATCGAGGTGAGCAAGCGTATTTAAGTTTCGGCTAAATCAACAAATTGAAGGCAAACTAAAAGTTAAGACACACGAAGAACGTTAGAATCGTAGAAAGAAGACTCCCCGACCCGAAACACAGAGCAGAAGAAGCTAAAGCTAGAAGCATTACCTGAGCAGTGAGTGAGGGCCTTGGACGCTGCAGAAGCTAGGGCTTGTTTCCTTAGCCTTCCTGACGCTGGGAGGATTCGGACCTTCTTATGTTTTTTTTTTTTTTGTGTCCCCGTTTTTTATTTTGCAATAATTGCATTTTCGCCTCCGCATTTTTTGAGAATCTTGAAAATGGTTGCGTCTCGAATCAAGGATTTTTTTTTTTTTCCTTATCCATGCATATCAAAATGTCTTTCTTATATTATCAAAGTTGATAAAAGGTATTTTATATAATTTTAAAATTTATTTAATAAAATTTTATCATTTATAATATTTAATAATAATTAATTTATAATTTTTAAATATTTTTATAAAATTAAAATTTCAAAAAACATTATTTTTTCTCTTAATTTAATTACTTAATTTTAAATATTAAATTTTTATTAGAATAATTTTTTATAAAATTAGTATTTATCATTAATTTTATTAATATTATTAATTAAAATTTATTTATTATGAACATTAAATAAGAAAATTTACTTTATTCTTCAATTAATTATTTAACTTAAATTTTATTTCATTCATTTAATATAAATATAAATTAATTTTTTTTAAATTGATTAAAATATTAATTATTGTATATATATATATTGTTAAAAATTTTCAAAAATAATAAAATATTTATTTAATAATATTTAGTTAATTTTAAAATTATATTATATTTAATTTTAATTTTATAATTATTTTTTTAATATTAAATTAATAATTAATTTTTTTATTATAATAGAATTAAGATTTTGAAAACTTTTCCGTCACTACGACGATACTATAAAATCCCACTCTCAAGAAGTGGCAGGCACTCGTTTAAAGACAAAATATAGAAAAAAGTGACGGAGACCGGCGAGAAAGTCAGAGAGCATGAGGAAGGCATTCTTTTAATCAGGTCAGGTGCTCTATAATTTACTTTCATTTAACGGTCCTCGGATTGGGGTTAGGGTTTTGAAAATGGAAAGAGAAGGAATGTACCAGCAGCATTACCATCACGGCCACCAGAGCGCCGATCAGCAGAACCACCATGAGCAGCATCCCAATTATCACCAACACCACCTCTATCATCAAAACTTCAACCGCCACGAATACTTCAACCACCACTTCGCCGACCCGAGCCACGGCCAACAATTCAACAACCAGAACCAAGATTACCATAACCATTCCAATTACGAATTTAACCAAGATTACCCTTCCAATTACGAACCTAACCAACATATGAACGGTGCACCTATTGAGTCATTTGGCGGTGGAGGATTCCGCTTCAATGGCCGGAAAAGAAGTCGCTATCATTCTGCCTCTGGTACTCCGTTTCTTTCATTGCTCTTCGTTCTATTTTTTTCCTCTTTCCTGTTATATTGGCCTTTCTTTTTTCTTTTCTAAATGATGATGTGAAGGAATTGAGAGTTCAAGATCTTGAATCATGATTAGTGTTATTATTATGATGATGACTGTTATTGTTGTTTTTCATTTTTGCTGGTCAATCTGCCTTATATATGAAGATAGAAACTTTTTATCACCTGTTTTATGAAGACTTAAAAACCTTAAGTTTGCCCTAGCATACTTTTGGAATTAAAAGAATGCAACAATGGATAATAGGCTTCTAACCATGCAGTTGCCCCAAGAATCTTATGATGAAGGAGCATCTTTGCCATATTTTGCCTCTCAGAAAGAAACTGAATCTACTTATCTTACCATCTACAGCTACAATATCTCAGTCTGGGATTTCATTTGAGTTTTGGTCTTACTTTCTTGTTTTGCGCACCATAAATCAAAACAGATGTATTGTGTGTGGTTTCTTTGTATAAAGTTTAAGCATAAGCCATTAATGGCGGACAGTGAGAGTTGGATGATCATGAACTTGTTTTGTTCCAATACCACAAAAAAGCATTTGTCATGGCCTTTTCTTTTAGATTTCAACTTTGAAATTTAGATTCAAATTTATTTTTCCTTTTGTTTCTCCTGCCCATTATTAACTGTTTTTCAGGTCATAATGATGGTGGTGGGCATGCGAAGCTTTATGTTGCACCAGTTTCAAGAATGACAACTGAACTAGAAGTTAGTGTTTTTTTTTCTTCAGATTCAGTAAAGAAAAAGGAAATTATATTGTAATATACCTTGTCTCTATCTTCTGCCCCCTCTCTTGTAGTTATATTCCTCAGTTTTTCTGGGAGAGGAGGGAAGGGAAAAAGCTATGGCTTAGATTTGCAAGTGCCTCCTTATACAATGAGGATGCAACTGCCATGCTCTTATGCAATGAGGATGCAACTGCCATGCTCAGCACTCTGTTATTTCTCTCTTTTCATGCTACGTGCATGCGCTGATCTGTGCATGTGCCTATGCTCATATACTGGTGTTTGTGACAGTGCACTCACAGGCCTGTGTATCTGCACCATATATGTATGTGCACATACTGCTGCATATGATTGTCTTTGTCTATTGATGGGGATGCCAATACAACATAGATTTCTCTGACATGTAGAGGGTACAGAGTGGCCACAAATTACTGCTTCATGGCTTATGAAGACGCTGGAAATCATTAGCTGGCATAGTAATGAGCTTAAAAAACTTGGCAGAATTTGTTAGCAAGACAGTAAAATTGTACACTTTCCATCAAAGCAATAATTTTCTATTATTGAGTTATTCTAGCTTTCTCAATACCCCATCCCTCCTGTTTCTTGCTTTCAAATGAAATCTCATAAGATGGATATAATACACTGATGTGCGAAATTTGCTCTTATCTGTATTATTCTCTTTCATTTTGCCAATTGTCTCATATGTTCTTGTTATAACTACCAATCACTACTAGAAACCTGTTAGCATCTAATGTATGCTTGTTGTAACCGATGGTTCTTGTAAAGGTATAGTTATCAGTTTCTTGCTTCTTTTAACTTGTGTTTCTCTATAAGATTTGTTACTTGCTTCTTGATACCAGATCCATTCCTTGTTTGAAGAACATGGGAGGGTTGTTGAGGTCATAATACCTTGGGACAAGTGGAACAGCCCAGAACAAGGTACTTGAAGCAATAAAATGTTATTCCTTGTGCTTTATGGCATTGCCGAAACTTGATAGTCTTTGTTCTCTATTTTATGTGGTAATAGTATGGACGAACAAGGTACTTGGGTTAGTGGAGAACAAAGAAAAAAAAGTGTTAACTACTATAAAAAGAAGAAGATATCCTGTATATAGCTCAGAGAGACCTAATTTGCAGAACATTTAATGCATAGAATAGATAATTTATGCCACATTGTTACTTGCTAATGTGTGGTTTCCTTGCTGCTTGGTCTGTAGCTTTTGTCTATTTTAACCAACCCAAGTGCCTTTTATAAAAGGAAGAATCCATGGTTTCTCTTGTGTGTTCTATCAGGTAGAGATATCTTTGCCATAATCCTACCTTAGTTTTCCCCTCTTGGGAACCATTTGTTGTTGTAGTACTTGGAAATTTTCTTGGACATTTTGTTTGTGGAGTCAAAACAACAACATAGTTTGTTATTGTATCAGGGGCTGGGGCCTATTCTTGTATTTTTCAGCAATCTTCCTGTTTTAGAGATTTAAATTTTCTTCTAATTGTTATTATTCTGTAAAAGAACCTTCTAAGACTGCTGCATATCTTTTTGCTATTGCATAGTTGGTAAAACCAAATGAGTTAAAGAAGCTATTTTTTTCTGATCAGGATATTGTTTTGTGAAATATGCAACAATTGACGAAGCTGAGAGGGCTATTAGAGCTTTAAATAATCAGTACACTTTTCCTGGGGTATGTTGTGTAACTGTCAAGACAAGTTAGTACGAAATTTTGCCTTTGTCAGCAGCCGGTTGCATTTTGTAATTGAGATATATATTTTTTCTTTTGCATATGCTGATAAAAGGTAATGGCTTCAATTAAAGTCAGGTATGCTGATGGAGAACGAGAACGCCATGGTAAGGGCCATTTGAACACATTGATAAATGTTTGTTCTTCCAATCTTTATAAAAAATAAAGATCTTTACTGTCACCCTGGATGTACACATCTTGATCAGTGTTCTTTCACATTCACAATAAGTATGTAATGGCTACTACTGAAACTAATGCCCAATTTAAAAATTTTTTACGTGCACATATATTTTTATCCCAATTCCCTTCATACTTGTCTCAATTGCCAAATTTTTGTGCTATGACTTACTAACCATCAGTAGAAGATTTGGAATCTTAACCAGCTCAGATGTATAGTCTTTAATATTGAGGCCTAATGCATGGTTGATGGATTTACAAGAAGGGACATGTAACTATTATTTAAAGTGCTGATGGAGCCAGGCATAATAATGAGTAATGAACTTAGCATCAAATGACACTGTTTCCAGTTAGCCACAATGTAGCTTATACCTGTGAGTTTTTTTTTTATTCTAGAAAGAAAAGGGTTTTACATGCTTGTTTTCCTGTTATCTTATCCCTACAGTATCACTGGCTGACAGATCCAACTTCATCCTGTGTTCTACTTCATCAACTGATTGAAATGTCCCAATGATGTAGTTTACCTTGCTATATGGGAACCTTTGCATATTGACTTTGTCTTGATAAAATTTGCTCCTGTTTGTGGTTATCTCTGATGTTATTTTGTTTTCTGTACCCATTATTAGTGGCTTTCTCAGTAGATGGATCTGTAGACAAACTCTATGTTGGTTGTGTGAACAAACAAGCTTCAAAACAGGAAATTGAGCAAGTATGGTTTTTTTTCCTTTTTCTCTTCTTTTTTCCTGCTTATTGAGAGAATACTGTGATATTAACCTTATCTCATAAGCCATTTCTGTTTCATAGTTCTAACTTGGCATAATAAAATTTGGATCTGCAAAAGAATACTTTGGTGCATGTGACGGCATGCAATGGTAGGAAATGGAGGATAAGTGGGCTGTGCATGATTAAAACTAATGAAATATTACTTATATTTACCTTTCTAGTTAACTTTTAAACCTACCTTGGCAATATAAGATAGGATGTTAAAGCGTGGACCAGCATCAAAGGGGAAGAAATAAAAGATCAGTTGGCAACCCTTGTCAGACTAATGGTATAGTTTAGACATAGTTTTTCAATTTGAGACTACATATAACATGCTCTTGTCCAAATTTGGAAGATTTTCACATGTAGCAGTATCTTCCATGTTGGAGGAAAGTGCATGCTGGTCTATTTTATAGTTTCTGTATCGTAATGGGTACATAAGCTACTGAATTTCACACACATGTTGCTTTCTTGTTGAATTAAATTTCTGGATTCATTATTCTTTTGGTGCTACTTTTGTCCACTATGGAAATGGGCTTAAGATGAATGATTTCTGTGTTAGATATTTTCTCCTTATGGGCTTGTGGAAGACGTCTACATTGCACGTGATGTGCTGAAGCAAAGTCGTGGTACATATTGTATCTATCAATTTATTGCTTGAACTATGTACATTTATAGCTTTGATATATTGGAAGTTCATTTTTCCCAAAAGCCCATTCATCTATGGGGTTTCAACATATTAGAAGTTGATTTTTGCTTTGGCCCATTGATCTGTAGAATGCTCCCCCCCCCACACACCAAAAAAAAAAGATGACAGTTCTCCAGGTAGATTTGTTAATCTGATGTAGTGGCCTTAATAGACATTTTTCCCCTTGGTTGTGACCTGTTATTCTTTGGAAGATTGAATGTGAAAACAAGAAAGAAAAAATTTCAGAACATATTTCAGATATATGAATCTGTTATCAGTCTTTCTGTCATATAAATCAGACCTCCCAAGAGCTCTCCTATGAGGTGCAGATTGTCAATGAGCTTTGTGTGATGCTCATTTACTGCCCAAATATTTGGTTATCTGTATTTGAAGGTTTCAGAAGATGCTTCCTTTTGTTACTGATAACAGTAGTGGTTCTGATATGACGGTCAATGCTCTTTGAAGGATGTGCATTTGTGAAATTTTCACACAGAGAGATGGCTTTGGCAGCAATCAAAGGATTAAATGGAAATTTCACAATGAGAGTTAAGTGCAACTGTTTTTCTTTTTACTGTACCATAGATCTGGTTGTACTTTTGAATTTTGTTTAGTTAATCTTCCCTTTTTTTTCTTTTTGGTTTGTTTTTAGGGTTGTGATCAGCCATTAGTTGTTCGTTTTGCGGATCCTAAAAAACCTAGGGCTGGGGACATGAGGTTTTGCTTCCACCATACTTATGTTCCTGCAAATAATTACATAGACTAGGAAATCATGCTTGCCAATGAATTATTTGAATCAATATGGGCTGTGTCATTTTTTCTGCTCTCAGTAAGGCATGACTGGCCCATGAGAAAATGGTGATGCAAGAGACTAGTTCAGTCCACTGCATTGATTTTTTTTCTTTCTTTGTTTTCTTTTTTCCAGGTTAGCTGTGTACTGATTGTGCCTATGAATCTTCATGCTGTGCACCAAAAAAGAAGGGCTTTATTGGTTTCACTTTAGCAATTAGAGTTGTTTGACACCTTAATCCAATAAGTTTCATGAAACTAGGATTTTTGCTCTTTAACACACAAGACAGCTTAGTTCCTTTGAAAACAAAAGTTTCAAGAGCTGAGTGGTTCATGCAGCTTAAAAATTGTCATTTTATTCTGTCATGATGTTGTTTCATCATTGAAGGATCTAGTTATTTTTTTTTATTTGAAAATTTTTCTTTAAGATGGAATTTACATCGATTCTTTTGAAGTTCTTTTTGTTATTTCTTTATGATTTTTTATTTGGTTTGGGTTGGTCATATCATGTGCATAAGTGGAAGTGAATTAAGACCTAGTTAATGACTTCCATGAGCTGGAGTGCATATAGTTGTCACTTTCCCCTCCAATAGCTAATTAATAGATGACCCCCTTGACTCATTCAGTCTCTCTAGGGGCAGTTGTGCATTTGGCAGCCCAAAATTTGGTCCATGCCCTCAAGAACTAACAATCTTGCGTATTCATATTTTATTTCATTCTCCTTATTTGTATTCACATTTACTATGTGTGTAACATATTTAACTGAGTTTTTGCCTTTTGGCACAATTTTTGCAGAGCACCAACCAATTGTGGGGATTTTGTGGGAGGAAATAATTTACCCAATGGCTTGTTTGGTACACAAGATATTTCTGCAAATTTACAGCCACAATCTGTTCCCCAAATGGCAAAACAGGAACAGTCAACTCCTCATGGCACAGAACAACCCTGTCCTCCAGTGGATCTGCTGCCTCAGTTGTCTCAGATGCCACAGCAACGTGTGCAGACTCCAATATCTTCTATGTCATGTCAACAGCAACACATGCAGACTCCTCTGATATCTTCCATGCCATGTAAACAAGCAGAATCTGAAGTTCAGAGACAGGTTCAAAATCTAGAGCAGCAGCAGAGTACACGCACTGCACCAAAGGTGACAGTAATAAACACTATTTTAGTTCCTATTTGAGTGGGTGTTGGAGGTTACTCACAGCAAAAATTGTTCAAGTAATTAATTGGGTGCATTTTGGTGCAGAACAGACCGAGCACATATTTTTTTCTGCTGTGTTATGAGATGTGCTTTCACACCTGTTTCATTCCTCATCATGTTTGTTTGCATCAATAAATGTTGAAGCTACAAGTATGGTATTGTCTTTCAGTGGAGTCTATTTTTGGCATCACTTTAAGCTTTAATATGTTCGAATAGTCAGTAGTGGAGAATGATTGTTAAAATGTATTTAACAGGGTAATGTAAACATGTTCAAGTTTATTGAAATTTGATTAGTGTGGCAGTAATCAAAACTGACTACTGTAAGGTTAACCTGCAGTCATCGTGGACTGAAAGCAATCCTCAGGCTACTTCTACTTCATCTGGTGTACCTCCAAATCCCCAGACAGAAGATTCACATGAGTGTGATTGGAGTGAGCATACCTGCCCTGATGGTTACAAGTACTACTATAATTGCCTTACCTATGAAAGTAGAGTAAGCTATCCACCTCTGAAACCTGCTGTTTGAATTTTTTGTTTGGTGCATTGGAAAATAATCTGTTTGGATTTTGCACTTTCCAAGTCCACTTGTGCCTCTTAATCTTTGGGGTGGCAACTCACAATGGTTCTTGCTCAAATAGTTTCCTGAATGTGTATGATTAACGCAAGACCAAGAGAATTTGAGGGGGGTCAGAGGGAAAGGAGAGGGAGAATGTGTTGAAGAATTAGTTGGGGGAGGGGGTGGCTTGGTTTTAATATACTGTAGACAATTAATGACCTTTTCTTAGTTGGGTTGGTTAAATTGCCATCTATGGTTGCCATTGGCTTTATTCATATCCATAGTATGTTTCATCCTTGGTCTAGGAATATAACTTATTGTTTTTCCTTCTGACTACATGATCACCATTTTTACTTGTTAATGAATTTATCCCCATACCTCATTAGCAATTTTTCGTGACTTACTCTATACCCCATGTGGAGGTGTTAATAGAGCTCATGAACAATTTCAAGGTAAAAAGTACTTTCAGAAAATAATTAATCTCTTTGAACATTGACCTGCAGTGGGAAAAGCCCGAGGAATTCACCTTATTTCAGCAGTTTCTACTGAAGCAGCAAATGTTGGATGCTCCAAAGTTATCTTCAGTTTTTTCTGCTATAGAAATTGATAGAAGGAAAAAGGTGCTTTTTGAGACATAGCTACATTAGGAGCTTAAGAATTATCCTTACCAGCTCCACTCAGTACACTTTTGCAATTTTCTGTATATTGTTGGAACTTTTGCTTATCATTTTATTGTGTGGCCTCATGCTGTTGTTCATCATAAGAATTTGTAGTTCCATTATCAATTCAGAGATGTATCGGAGCATCTTGTATATTTTCTTTTTCAAAGTTAATATGCCTTTGCCAGTGTTAATTAGTAATAATTAGGGTGGTATGATTGTCTCTCTGGAAATAAAATAAAAGTTGGTCCTATTAAAAGTTTTGTGACCAATGCAGTTCTCTAGATAAATTCTACCATGCATTAGTTATGTAAATCACATGCAGTTATCTGCATTTTTTTGCATGCAAGTGGTTTTCTCATCAACTGTCAAACTCTGATAGCAGCAGATAGATTGGCATAAGAATACTGCATGAAACTGCCAATGAGTTCATAACTCTGCAAATATTCACAGCTTAACTGTAATAACTAGGCCTATTATTGAGCTATTTCTGGATATTGTTGATCCTGGTAAATCTAGTTCAGATAAAAAAACTCTGGCTACCTGATATGGTGTGATCTCTTTGCAGGCCACAGCAGGCATGGCCTGTCCAAAAGTGTTGCCTTTGTTGATTGATTACTGACTAAAATTTCTGGTTGTAGTGAGATGAATGGCTAGTCAAGTTACTAACGATTAGAGCTATCTTGTGGTGGAATAACAAGTATTCCGCTTCGTGTTTTTGAGGCCAATACCTAAATTGTCTTCTTGTGCAACTTCTTTTTAAGATAACTTAGTGTATCCTCCACTCATGTAACTGTTGATTTGGATTCATTCACTGATTTTTTTCTTCCATTCCTTTTCTTTTCTTGTGCTTGTGCAGAATCTGGATCATGAGCAACTACAATCTGAAAGCAGTCCAGTGGTTGATCCCACCTGTGTATAGAAGGTATCTATGTGTTAAATTGTATTTAGTTAATTACTAGTTTGTTTAAAGAATGTGGTTTCAAGTTCCTTGCATCTTGTGGGCAGTTTAGACTTAACAGCTTCTGTTTGAACTGATTATGATGTTGTACATGTTATTATCCCTTGGAATAATGTGGTCTTTAAGTTTTGCAATGTTAGGATTTAACTTTCATTCTCTCCAATGCTTGACTTTATCAAGCAAGGTCCCAGGGATGCTGGGTAATATGTTTTTCTCTCTAAGCTAGATGCAGCTATGGTAAAAGCCAATGTGCACTATAGATATTTTCTGCCAGTTTTTTGTTTTTTTTTTCAATTACATCTCTGATTCTCCACTTGTCAATCCCAAATACTTTTAGCATTCCTTGTTGAAATGCTGAGGTGATATGAAGCGGATAGTTTTTGTAGATATGGGCTAGAGTTTTGGTAGGCAACTGAAACTCCCATGTTTTATCTGGAAAACTGCAATTTATTTTTTGGGAATATCAAATTACCCCAAATTAAAGACATAGGATATTCTCACGACAGATGAATGTTGTATACAATTTAATGAAAATTTTATCCAAGCATCTTTTGCTTTTGGACAAAAACAGGCATATTTTAAACTATCAGATTCTAGATGATAATGCCTAGCAAGGTATCAGATAATGGTTTTTTTATGCCAAATTAGCTATTCTGGTTCTCTTCTAAATCTTTTTCATCTACTATATAGGTTATTTGCTTTGAAAGTTTTGGTTATCTAGGACTTTTGGATGGATATGGATGGGGATTGTTGTTTCTTAGACTGGATTGTGATGAGTGGGGCAATTACATTTATGAATGAGTGATCTTCCTGTGTTTATTAAAGCAAGGCAAGCCACCGCTGCGTGCATTAACCCAGACTCAGATGGGAGGAACATATATGTTTTGCAGGGTATGGTCTTTTTCCAGTGCTTATGTTGGTTAAAACAGCTTATGTATGGCTGATGGATGTGAAATTCCAGGTAAAGGTTGAGATGCACAACGTTTCCGTACATCAAATAAGTGTACAGGACCACGTTGCGAGTGTGAACCCTTCAGAAGCTATAGAGGGGACCAACCTCACTATTTCCGTTTCGGCCATTACTTTTCGTGTGTAATGGTACTTGATAGGATGGGGCTTTGCTCCAAAGGCTCGTGATCTCTGCTCTTTATTTGGCGAAGTCTTCGAAGCATTCTTGAGTTTCATATATGGTCTTTTTCTCGAGAATTTACCTGCGGTAAATTTTAATGACCAACGAATGGGCTAGAATCGGAGCATTTACTTTATAAATGTGAGGCTATTGAAATTCTTTATTTCTAGCGTACGCACGAATTGATACTCATACGAAAGAGCCCTGAATGTGAGAAGCTTTCGTAGAAGGCTTGGTGATGAACACAGTTCTGGTGGTCCGAACCCTGACCATTACGAAAATGTGACCAACGGCTGTTGTGGTCTTCTTACGTATAGGTTATGATGTTCTCTTTTAGGGTTTCCTATAATGAACGGATCAAATTAGCATCAAATATTCCCAAGACATAGTATCACATGGCCGAGGGCCAGAGAACTGCATAAAGTGTGCGAGCCATTTAACACAACCATCTGTTTTCAGCACTCCTTACCTAGAACCAAAGAATCAGTCCATTTGTTTCCTGCATGTGGTTTCATGTGTTGGTCCTTTCTTTATTGATACAGCATTCAAAGAGGCCGAATGTTATTCTCGGCGCATGCCCTTACATATATAAAGAAAGGAGCAACCTATAACTGGGGTCTGCACTTATTGAACTGCTCTTCATTTCTTCTTGTTTGTAGTTGTACCCTCAGATTAAAAATCTTCCAGCATCCCCCACTTTTTTTTTTTGGGGGGGGGGGGGAATCTTCTCTGAGAAGGAGAAACTTTTGTAGATTCCCAGACGAGTGAGAAAGTAGAACGACTCTAGATTAACTACTCTATGGAAGAAACCAAAACAAACTCTTAGCAATCTTTGACTATTCTTGATGCACATTCCTTCTACAACATAAACAAATGAATAAGACAAGATAGAATGAGTTGCATATAAGAAATGAATAAGACAAGATAGAATGAGCTGCATATAAGGCTAAGTGATTTCTTTTTCTATATTGATTTTTATTTTTAATTATTTTTTTAACAATCAACTGTGGGTACTCCATGACAGGAAAATATGGTTAAAATTGCATACATCTAAGGCCATTTTTGTTTATAATCCCCATCCTCAAAGCAAAAAGTAATGTACGAAGAACAGAACAAAGAAGGCCTAATTAGTGGACGGACGGGTGAACCAACTATATATGAAACCAAAGACCTCATAATACACGGACTTCATCAGAGACTATAATGTTGGGGTTTTCTGCAAGTTAATTTACGACCTATCAACGGGACAATTACATAAGCAATATACCAGTGGGCTGTCTCTCATCTACAGCTCCTCCTTTAACAAAAGTCAGTTTACGGTAAGGAAAGCAGTAATGGGGCTGTTAGTCTACTCTTCCTTCATAGGGGAGGGAACGATGTCTTCAAGAAGCCCATTATCCTTGGAAGCAGATCCCAGGATGTTGCAGAAGCGCCTCTCACCCAGTGAAGTAGCAATTGAAGTTCCACCGTATCCCAAACCCAAAGATGATGAGAAACTATTGGCAATGGGTTGTCGTTGATTCTGTTGGTAGAACGAAAGATCCACATGCACGGGCATAGCAAAGGCAGCGGCAGAGAATCCAGACTCCGATGCAGCTACGCCGCCGTAGCTTGGACGGGGCAGGAGTGGACTTGGGTGCGTGTGTTGCCCTTCATAAGTGGTCACAACCATTCTTGGATCAGTGAAAGATCTCTCTATTCTCTTCTTCACACGACACGAAGCAGTGGTGCAACGATAGTAACTCCTACATTAACATTAACAATAAAGAAGAAGGCAGAAATGTCAGGTTGTTCGAATCTGAAAACTAAAAGTCAACAGAACAAAAAGGGGGCCGCTTGAATGAGTAAATACTGAAGTTAGTAACACTTACCTAGGAAAAGGGCTATTTTTCACGGCTTTTTGCCCGTACTTTCTCCATCTGTACCCGTCTTCCAGATGATCGACCTCGCTCCTTGTTACGAATGCGAACCTCGGTTCTGTGTGTCTTTTCTGGTTTGTCTTCTTGGGTTTCAGCCTTGAAACAAGCACATAAAACCAAACATGCAAAAAGCCGTCAAATCATCATGTTCAAAAAAACGTAACCTTGCGAAAAGCCCGATTTTCCCAATTATGCTAAATTTACTTCTCGCGAGCTTTAGTAGAGCATCGCAGGACCCATAAACAAACATACAACGCAAAAATCAAGAACCAAAACCCCATCTTTGTTCACAAATGGGTTTCTCTTCTAATTGAAAACAAAAGGCATAAAAGACCATATTTAAGAAAGTCACTCACTCTTTTTTGGCATGCTGCTGCTCTATTTCCTCATTATCCGCAGCAGCCTTAACCGGTTCATCATTCAAAGCTTCGCTTGATGCCGACGAAATCGACGAGCAGTTGGGGGTGGCAGGCTGATTCACCAACACCTCCGGCGGCTCCGTCTTCGTAATAACCCGATTGGAGGCCGCAGGTTGCACCGTAGACTGTACCTGAGGAATATCAAACACAGAAGAACCAAAGTCCTGCATGCCCAGGAGCTCCATAAACCCTAGTGAGTTCTTATTTCCCTCACAGTCATACAAGTCCGACACACCCTGTAATGGGTAAATGCTCTGTACATGATCAGGAAATGTCGAGGATCCACCCATATTCCCCTGTCTTCACGGCTTCTTTAGTCCTCTATATAAATGATATGTGTGTGTGTATGTAGCTCAATCAAAACAGCAGAATCTTCATCCAAACCTGTGAACACTGAACATATATACTAAGAGAGTCAAAGAAAGAAACTAGTTTTGTGGGTTGATCTGGCCCTTACGGTAGGTGGGTGGATGAGAGATAGAGAGAGAGAGAGAGAGAGAGAGAGTTTTGGGTGTGGAAGTAAATGAGCTCCTGCGGGCTTGAGGCTTAGAGAGAGATGGTGAAGTGTGGTTTGGCTTGAGAATCAGATGGCTGGCACCGGCAATTGCCGGCCAAGTTTATGTACGGTTTCAAGACCGAACCGGTTGGACATCATTCAATGCACCAGCTCCATGACCGACAAAGCGAACCCCAAATGGTCGGCTCTTTGATTGGTTGATTTTGACCGGGCCAACCGGTTCCCCATCGGTCGCCAGTGTGTGTGAACGGGGTTTACATACACGTGGGAATGCTTTCGGCTAGTCAAAGTTTTGAGAGAGTATTCGCTCGTGTGTGCATGTGAACGTGGTTCGTCCAAAAGATATGCCCTCTCTCTTTCTTTCCGATTATTATTATTATTATTTGTGAAATCTCTCTCTCTCTCTCTCTCTCTCTCTCTCTCTCTCTCTCTGTTTTTTTTTTTTTTAACTCTAAAAAGACACTAAAGAAGATATTATACGCCGTTCTTTAGTGGAGAACAATCTCAACTGCCTATTAATCGGTAGTTTGCACTCTAAAACCATCATTATCATTGCTAATACTCCACAATATTACTTGTTCTCCCCTAGAAGAGAGGGGCATACCCAAAGAAAGAAAACTCTCACGTGCGATTTTGTTTTTAAGTGTGTAAGATTGACTATGTATGCCTTAAATATGGTAAGGAAGACCTTTCTCCTCAGATCAAAAACTACAGCCGGTGGGATATGGCCTCCGTTATTTAACTATTATATATACATATAGACACATAAATACAATAGTTAGATACATCTAAACCATTTCAATCCCACTAATTCCAGAGGCCCAAAGATATCTCATGTAATCTAAAATTTACTACGTGTCATCCAGTTGTACATATTATATAACATTTATTTCATGATGCAAAGTTTGTGATGGAGTAGTGATCTGAGTGAAGGCTGTTGCAAATTTTAAATTCCTTTTCCCTCTCATCTACGTACGAAAAGTCTTTTTTCTAAGAAATAAAGGGAATACCAGCAGACACTGCCCTTTGTTATGCTGATATTTTAAATTTAGTAACTTCTGATCAAAATTCTCTTATCCACGAAAATTAAAAAAAAAAACATTAAAAAAAAAGTATTAATCAAAATCGAAAAATGGATATCTCAGTTTGAGAAGAGCAGACTTCCAAAACACGATTGCATAGGTGTATGCATGAAATGCATGGGATTTTACCTTTTTTGTTTGGAATCAAATAATATATATATATTTCTCGGCAGTTAAAATTATAAATTTTTATTTTAAAAATTGATGTAAGATTTATATAAAATAGAAAAACTAATTTCTAATCTGGTTATGTAATTTAGAGTTTAATGAACATCTTAAAGAATAAAATAAAATAAAAATAAAATAAAAGGCAAAAAATCTAACCAACCGAAAAAGGGAAAGAAGAAGTAGCAAGATAACAGTGTTCTCTGTCTTGAGAAGAAGAAGATAATAGTTATCTTTTTACCCGAGAAACGTATACAAAAAAGTTCTTCATGCACGTGCGTCGATAGAAAGCAAAGCGGTGAACCGTGGGGCATTTGTACACAGCACGCTGACATATTTTGCGTGTAAGCCCAACCCACCTATCCTATATATATATATATATTATACACAGCATGCCTGCTCCCTCAGTTATTTTTTTGGTCCCTCAATTATTTGCCTTCTCACTTTTCTTGCTTTCTTCTCTTGGTAAATATTTTTTAGCCTCTTCCCTTTGCAGTTTTTACTTGGGTTTTACCTCTCCCTCTCTCTCTCTCTCTCTCTCTCTCTCTCTCTCTCTCTCTCTCTCTTTTTTTTTTCCTTTTTTACTGCAGACAGTAGACCAAAACAACACTGGAGATAAAAATAACTGATAAATATATGGAGCTGACTGAGGGGTGACTCTCTTTCTTAACACTTTAACTGCGTCTCCTTTTAACCTATCCACGTTTAATTTACGGAAAAAGTTAAAATGATATATACATAAGTGCTTATATAATAACTATAAGAAACACGAATTAATAATTTTTTTTATTCATACAAACAATTAAAAATAAAAATAAAATATTTTTTATTACTATGTATTTCAATAAATATGATGTGTGATTTTTTTTATGTACATGTGTTAACTTTGTGTTTGTATTAGCGGGTCTCATATCCATGCCACGTACACTTGGTCAATCGGACGGTGGCGATGCATCTGCTCGCACCTCAACACGTGCCTTTATTTGCGCCGCAGATTTTGGCCCTCGAGGGGTTGAGAGTCATACTCATATACGTTATCGGCCATGCCTCTTTCCTCTAGACTTTTGTAATGCATGATAATATAGACTTTTAGATTTTAGCCCTAGATTTCCCCCCATAATATATGCACAGATCAATAAATACAGATAGAATACAACTATATAAAGAAAATTACTGAATTTTTTTTTTTTAGAAAAAAATTATTGATTATCTCTAATATATGTTTTTTCTGGTACACATTATATATTCTTCAATGCATAAACTTCTTAATAAATAGATGTCTCAATAAATACAATAATTATTATAAAAAAAATCATAGTGATGCATTATCTCTACGTGGTCATATTTAAGGTTTTTTTTTTTTTTTTGAGATTTTTATCCATTGTGAAAGAGTTTTTTTTTTTTTTTTTTTAAGAATCATCTGGACATTGAAATGAAATTAATTCTCACCCGATTTTATTTCCATGAAAAAATTTATTGATTATACGAAGTGATAATGTCGTATTAAATTTGTATGTGTATATAATATACAAATGAATCAATTATAAAATTTAGTCAATAGAATAAAGTAGAATTGGATTCATCTATTAAACAAGCTTGAGTGGGATTAATTAATTACTTCCACATTGAATATTCTTGATGATACTTACAACACTATTATAACATGTTGATTAAAATACTTGATAAGTGAACAGATGACTAGCTTGCTTCTTGGATACGTTAGGAACCTCAAAAAGAGACGACGGAGACAACATTCAAAAATATAAAGATGTTTTGTTCTTTTCTGCAAAGTCACCATCTTCCGTTTTCTGGACACATTGCCCAATATTTGACTATGGTTCCTAGTCTTCGCCAATTATCAATCCTATTGACACCTATCCTGTATTTATATACACAGCCAACTGGGTCAACCTTTGAATATTGCTGGTGGGTAGTTGGTTTCCACGCTGATAAATTAATCATTCATATTAAGTTCTCCAATGTCGACAATTGCTTTAAAGTGGTACTCATCGCCTTTGCTTTATCTTATATTATAAACTAATGAATGTCGAGGCTTTTTCTGTATCTGGCCAATTAGGCAATTATTTGGGTCATCGGGAGATAAAAAAAAATTGGGAGAAGGGTCCCATTTCAACAGTCGACAGCGTGCCTGGGTCCAGTAAAAGACGAACGTTTCTGTGTTTAAGGGACATAAAAAGAAATTAAGGATATTGATGAGCTGTCTGATTAGCATCTCTATCTAATCTTCCTCATCTGCGTCGGACTGTTAACCAAATATTCTCACACCATCAAAAAGATCGTGAAACGATTTATAGAGGGATAAGAGTTGGTGGCCATGCGCCACCAACCAGAAGGGAGCTCTCTCTCTTCTTTGTGAACTTTTTTTTTTTTAAAAAAAAAAAAAACCTTGAAAAATGGGAGAGACCCTCTAAAATAAGGAGGTCTGACTCTCTCTCGTACATTCCAATGCCCTTTATAGAGATGTTTGACGTTCTTAAATCCTGACAAAGTGATAAAGCTGAACTAATTTAGTGAAATCGACTTAGAACGATAGCCATAGATTTCCATGTAAGTCCATATAATTACCTTTTGATCATTTGTGATGATGAGTTTTGCGTGTGAATCACATTTTTTTGTCGTATATAATATTTCATTTAGGTATATTATTATCATTATTATTATTATATAAAAAAAAGGCCAAAAGACCATAGTAAGATAATAGGATTATTAAGACTCAAATAAGAATTGAAATATTTCAATTAGAATGTCTCAATTAATTGTGCTAAAAATATGATATTATATATATTATTGTTTACTTGTATTTATGTAATTAGAAATATGTATATACATAAATTATTAGAATTACATAGATATTATTAAAAAAAAGATGTGACAAAAATAATAATTTAAAAATAAAGAGGAACTAAAGATCAATATTATATTTTTGAGTTTAATGTATTTTATAAAGAAGTATATATAGAAATTTCAAAACTAGTTCAACACGTGCCTTTAATGCATATTATTTAGGTGAGTGGACATATTTATAATTTATAAATATGAATTGATTAATTGATGTATCAATGATAAATTAAAATTTTAATTTATTTAATATTTTAGAATTATAATTTATGTTATAATCTTAATAGATCAAACATAAAAAAATAATTATGAAAATATAAAATAAAAATTAATTTCAACTTTATTAAAAATTTTAAAATATTTTTAAGATTAAATATAAAATATTTTAAAATATAAAACTTAAATATTATATTGTGATTTTTTATGAACACTTTTTTAGGTTGGGTAAGAAATTGCTTGAATTAATATTTATTAAAAATATCAAAACATTCTCTCATAATTACTTTGAAATTTTTTATTAATCATTCAATTAATTTTATATAATTCATATTATATTGAATGAAAATTTTTGTAAGTGATCCTTAATTAGGACAATTTAAAAGTTTATATCAACATATAATAATTCTTATATAAAATATGTTGGTAATTTTAAATTGAAGAATCACTTATACAACTATCACATGATTAATTCTACAAATATACAAATAATATTTCATTTGTAAATTATCATATAGTTTAGTATATAAGATCACTTACTATCTTCACAAAAAAAAAAAAAAAACATAATATGTGCTAATTTGATGGTTTTATTGATGTTCAATATCAATAATGCATTGACTAAAAAATTTATAATTTTAATGAAATATTTATTTCATAAATATAATCTAATTATAATTATTTTTATAAAGTATATTCATCTCATAAATTTTATTTTTAAAGCTTGTTGGTAATTACATTATTTATGTAGGAAATCTTTAATATATATTTAAATAACAACTAACTCATTTGCTACTAAAACCCACGCCAACATGAATTTATCATGAATCAGATACTAACGTGTATTGGACCGAAATCTTTCTAAATCATGCATTGCACAATTTGTTATGCTCTCCATGTGACGGACAATTTCATTTGTCAATACAGGGAACACGTTTTGGCTATCGTACTAACGTTGATATTAATATCGAAGTAATGGGGCAATTACATGGGCGGAAATCACAAAAAAAAAAATATTTAATTATTTACGAAACCATGGATTGTTCATTAATGGAACATGCATTGGACAAGTGTTTGTCCTTATTCGACTCACTCCCTTGGCTGTGTGTCCCTCCACCAAATGTACAGAGACTTCGTGTTGTTCAACATGCTTAGCCCCCCAGTGCCGTTGCTTTGACTTACTCCATGTGCAGCTTGTCCTCGCAGCTCGCTTTCGAAAAATCTATATCAATCAGAGATTCACGATTTACCAAACTAATAATAATAAAAAAAAAAAAATCATGAACCTAAGCCGACTCAATTTCCACTTTGGATATTCCAGATCAATTACCTCAATTATATATATATATATATATATATATATGTTGCGTGAAACTTTCCAGAAGTTCTATTGATCTTTTCAGGGTGAGATTTGGAGTTTTTTTTTTTTTCATATATATCATTTTTTACGGAGGATATTGGGTGGATCTTTGTTAGCCACCAGAGTTAATTATATAATATGATTCCAGTATGGTATATTATTACAAGAGAATGCCAAGGTGCGCACGCACACACACATATATATCTCTCTCTCACTCATTGCAAGTGCTCAATTTGATCCGAGAACTTGTGATCCTGCTCTAATTTGAAGCGGCATTAAGAAACTTCAATTTACAGGGTGAGACTACTTTCATTTTTCGCCTCAAAGTGATATGGACTGTGGATAATGAAAAAATTAGAAGACAGCGTACCCCCAGAAGTTTTACGTGAGAATAGGCTACCATTTTTGTATCATAATTTCCTGTAAAATAAGAGGGCAAGAACAAGATATGTGTTATTAGCACCCTAGCTGGTAAAACAGATTTACGTGTACACAATTCTAAGTCTATTGCTTATGACATTGTTGTAACAAAAGATATTATATATAGTTGTTGAACAACTCAATTTCTCAAAAGTGTAGCAAATGATTCATAATCCAAAACAAAGAGAGAGAGGAAAAAAGAAAAGGAACCTTGATATAATGGCAGGGAGAGGGAGAGGTAGCGTTAAGTGTTACAGAGGATTTGCAGCGAACAGGCAGAGATTCTAGTTGTTTCGTACTGGCTGGATTGAGCTAGTGAGTTTGAGTCTGAAACCGCAATCTTCTTGAAGGAACTGTGGGACACCATCCTGCTTTCTTTCTTCTTCTCTTTTTTTTTTTTTTTTTTTTTTTTTTTTTTTTTTTTTTTTGTAAAAAAGAAAATATGCTTAAGCCCAAACGTAATTCTCTAAAAAATAAAACCGAGTTTCCAAAAAGAAAATATGCATTTGTAATCTGCGCCAATGGGTCCGGTTTCGGAAACATCATGGGCATGACGCCAACCGAATTGTCGGTTCCTTTTATCTCTTAATTGTGAGCCCGGACGCCTCCTGATCAGTCTTTTTTATACGTAACATCTAATCCGTCTTTGTAAACCAAATTATATTCTTACCACTGAGCTTATCATGGAAAAAAAAAAAAAAGGGACTATCTCTCTTGGTTACTCGGTGCGAATGTACTATGAAATGTCACATCACCCCATCCCAACACCGGCCGATGTGCCACTTTAGTGGCTCATACGGGGAATGTGGGATCGGATCGAAGTGCTGCAAATCTCGAAACAGTGATAAATAGATACCGTGCAATAAAAATTCTCTTGACATCTTTGCCAATATGGTTGGGCTTAGCACCGGCCAACAAATCTTTCTGGGGAAAGATTGTCCTACCGGACCCACCATGCCTTTCGAAGTCGAATAAACTTCCGAGAATTTAAGGTCGAAATTAATCAAAAATATAAGATAGCAAATAACACATAAAAACGGAGCACTGTAAAGTATCAGATCCCTCTCTCAACTAGCGAGAGGGACGCAAAGAACACAAATGGTGCCATTCAGCAGAGTCGAATTGAGCTTTGGTCTACTCGAAATTAATTTGTTTCACAAGTTGAGCAGAGCCGAGATAACCTTTTATCGAGCCAAAATTTGAAACTTTTTATAAACAAATCGTTTAATTTTATATTATTAACAAAATTAATTCAAATTATTTTTATAAATTAAATTAAATTGATAAAAATATATTTTTAAATAAAATTAATTAATTAAAAATATATATTTACGTTCAATATATAATTATATAAAATATCAATATTTTTTAGATTTATATATAAAAAAATCAAATAACCACAATTATATCATTATTTTTAAAAAATATATATTATATAACTCAAATAAGTCCTATGAATATACTTAATAAAATTTTCAATAAATTTAAAATAAGTCTTAAATGATTCTTAAATGAATTATTCATGAGTTTCAATGAATCTAGCCTATTCTTACTCAAAATTTGTTCATTTATTAAACAAGTTTTAGCATGAAACTTTGAACTAGTTTTTACTGAGCACAACTTTTGTTATTGTTTTTTCTTCTTCTTCTTCTTCTTCTTCTTATTTAATGTGGGAATGCGTTTTGTAATTAAAGCTGGAGAATTTTGGACAAAGACACGGTCTAGGCCCAATCTCAGTTTGATAAACTATGACGAATTGGGCAGCGTCTTGGAGGAATGAAAACTGGACCTACTACAGGCCCAACTGATACTTTTGAACCCCTCCCCCCTCCTTTTTTTTCAATTTCGTTTTTTCTTGCGGCCCAGGGGCGGAGGTTGTTGCGAATCAATCGATGTTTATTTATTTATTTATTTTGTTGTGACGTTGTGAGAAATGTAAAAAATATAATTACACAGAAATAAATAAACAGGTAAGTTTGGTAGCATACACCTCATAGAAATAATAATAATAATAAAATATTATCTTTTCTAAATATTAAATCGCAATCAATGACCAACCAATTCATGCCACTCTAAGCTTTGTTCATTTCTTTTGCACATTAATCATGTAAAGTGAATTTCGTACACGTAAATTTTTAATTTTCAACATATATATTGTCAATAAAATTTTTAATTTCTTTTAATTAATTCCATATACCTTTTCCTCTGTTTTTTTGCTACTACTCCCAATGCTCGACTAGATTTTATTAACAATAGAACTGCTAGCAATCCGAACATTTTTTTAGTTGGATAAAAGAAGTTGACTGAATTAATTTTTTATGTACCATGAACTTCGCCATTTCTCAGTATACTAATCTATTTTCAAAAGAAAGACAGAAAATTTTAAAAATAGGATCTTCGAATTCCGTGCCTCTTTTTTTTTTTTGTTGGGGTTTTTTTTTTTCCTCTGGATCTTTTTTCACCGGACAGAACGAACCAGCTGTAGATAAATTAAGGAATCATTGAAACGGGTCTGGAAATAGGGACGATCGAGTTTCTAGAACTAATCCAATAACATATTAACCGAAGAAAAGAAAAAACGAATAATAAATTCGATAAAAGAAAACGAAGGAAATTACAGAAACAGAATATCGATACCCTTTACAAAGGCATTAGTTCACACATGGGAACCCGTCAGTGCATTAACCATTATCTGCATGACTTTGACCCTCGTTTGTAAAGACAAAACATAATCAGCTGTCTGTGTAAAGAGCCCATCCAATGTCCCCATTGATTCACTGCCAGGAATTAGCTTCTTCAAGGTTCTGACTCTTCTCCGGATGCCGTTTGAGGCCCTTGTAGAAACTTCTAGACCTGCTCTCCTCTTCATGAACAGCCTTCTAGACCTCTTGCTCCTGGCCCTTGACTTTCCGCCTCCGTTATTCCAGGTAACACCTTGTTTCCTCATCTTGCCTTGGGCCTCTAGAATCATGTTCAACAAAGAACCACTTGGCTGGCTCATTGCGTCACTTCCCTGGACCTCACTTTTCAAAGGAAGAAGGAGAGTTTTTCCAGAAACTCCTTTTTTTAAAAAATAAAAAATAAAAAGCTTTTTCCTCGGATGACTTTTGGATATATGGCACAATTGAGGGCACTTATGTATACATATAGAGTACATATACATCGGTAGCAAATGAGAATAATGGAATTAAATTTAGGCAATCCGAAGATAGGGACCACAGCCCAAATTCGTAGAAGAACTCCAAGGGATTGGGGATAAAATTGGGAAAATATGTTGTAGATATATAATTACATTTTATAATAATGAATTTGACATGTCTCTTAATTTTAGGATTAACGACAGGATGTAGTATTTATATTGTTTGCTCGTCATATTTATTAAAAAGATTAACACTGTTTTAAAGCTAATATACTAAAAATTGTAGTTGCCTTGCTGCTCTGGGCATGTTCTACATCTAAATGCACATGCACCCACATGATTCTCCAACACCACCCAACTCGCCAAAGCACCACCTTTCATCACACCTCCGTCTCATCAAAACACCCTGGATTATTCCTCCCCCACTTTCCGAATTCAGTGCATATTTATAAATGGGAATTGGGGTCCTTTTGCCTCAATCCAGCTCAAGAAACATGGCAGTCATGTATATAAACCCTAGCATGAATGGTTGTCAATTAGCCCATGTTTTTACTAGGGGAAGCTTATTTATAAAACTAGAACTAATCGAAGAGGTTGACCATTGCAGGTTACTTGTCAGTGCTTTTTATTAGCAAATGTGAACAATTTAGTTCCAGGTGTTGGGATAAGATACATCTTCTTCCGACATTCATGAACCCCATTTTTCATCATTAACCGATGATTGTTATCATGATATTTCAGGAATAGAAATTATCGTAAAATCATGTTCTGACATGCATGTCTGGTTCAAATCACACGACTCTTCCGAGACACTTTCCTGGTAGATGCAACTCGAGTCTCAGACAATCTTCCAAACAGAGATGCGTGGATCTTCATCGACCGATACTGCAGTGGACATTCTCAGCCCTATGAATATTGTATATTTATTCAGATTATTATTTTATTGTCTTAGTTTCATCAACATCATCATACATATAGACATACTGATCTGTAGATAGTTATTTATTATAATTTACTTCTCTTGACCTCCATGTAAACACTTGAAAAAGATATATGGTTCACGTTAAATTGACGTTTCCATATTAGTAATCAATTGTCATCTCTCATCATAGGTTTCTCAAAAAAAAGAATCAAAATGCATGCACATGTAGGTGCGATTACAAGAATATACAACCAATCGATCTTTATCTCGTCACCGTAACGTGTACATGCAACCTAAATGTAGACTAGGAGACTACGCATGCAAACAAATGGGAGGGTAGGCGGCAATGTCACGTAGGATGTTCTGTACCTGTCACCTTGTTGGTACTACGCCATGTGTTTTCTCTATATATAAATTGCTTCACAACAAATATAACAATCAATAGCCATGGCGGCTATGCACATGGATTAATCCATAGCCTCATAGTCTCGATTATCATATGATTTATCCTAAACATTTGTTTCGCGATACATAATCTAACGTGTGTGCTGTGTTTCTATCCGCGTGCAAGCACCAAACCTACGTGAGTTTGCATGTTTTTTTTTTCCTTAATTTATTAGACAATAATTAATTTCGGAGTCCTACAATGCCAATTTCGTAACAGTTTTGATGTGGCTGTAGACTCGGAGCCTTAGCACCGACTTTGATTTTTATCATAGTAAATTGAGTTATTGTCTCAAAAATAATTTTCTTTACTCTTCTTTTAAAAAAAATTATAAAAAAAAATCATGTAACCAAACGAATGATTTGTGATGCATGTAGCTTGGTTTGTAGAAATTCCTTGCATGAGAAATTATTTTTCTATCTATGTATCTCTCTTCTCTCTCACTCACTGTTTGTTTTTAGTTCACTTCATTTGGTCATAGCCTTACGGCTTGAAGAGGACTTGGTAAAAGGTTAAAGATGAATTTTCCACTTTTCTTTAAATAATAATAATAATGTTCCTTCTTTCTTCTTTTTTTATTTCAATTTTTCTAATTTTATTTCTGTAAATTTCATACTACGTCTTCTCAAAATGGGCCATCCTGACAAGGCTTTATGGCCTGTCTGGGCTGTCCATTTCATTTCCTCGTGAGCCGTACCGCAATAAAGTCCTCCACTGGAGACCTTGGGTGGGCCCATTCCAGCAAGGTTTAAGACCTGGTAGTGCAAGCAGCCGACCGCCCAAGTAAGACGCGGCGCGTGGCACGGCGCCCTAATAAAAAATGCGTATTAACGAACTTACTTTGGGGCAGCATGGGCATCCGCGCACGCAAGTCCGTCCTCTGTCCTAGCCATCGTACCGCTTGACATGCCACGCGACCGAAATTGAAGACGCGTATTTCGGGTCTGTGCGTGAATCTAAACACCGATTCAATTTCCAAAATCCCCCCGTTTCCTGTAAGGGAATCTCGTTTGATTCATGCACAAGCTTGTAATCTGTCTTTTCAACGTCCCATCTTGTTTGTCTTTCTCTTTTTGTCGCTTTTGCTTTTTTTTTTTTTTAAAAAAATTATTAATTCATGAATTCCAATGCATTTATAAAAGGATCGCATCCGTATATCGCGCCGTTTATGTAATAATAATTCTTATTTTACGGGGAAATTCAGGATTTGCAGCAACCTCGCCAAGAGCTACAAACGTGCCCAACTTGTGCCTACTATTTTTGCTTGTTATTCTTTTTTGGTACGGTGGAGACTAACAAGGCTCCATACTTCCGGATTTGGGCATTCATGGATTGGGCCGTTTTGGACTCCAAATTATACAGTCTACTCCACAAAACGTGCATTCTCAAAGAAATATGTGTGCGCTACGGACGGAATAACTATAATTGCTCATAATTTATTTCATAAATGTAATTACCTTCTTTAATTTTACAAAAGATTTTCAAAAAACTAGGGAAAAAAAAATCTTGATTTTACGTTATAAATTCAAGCCATTTAGTTGGTTAGTTGACGGAGCAGTTTGCAGGGAGCATATTGAATTAAAAAAAAAAAAAAAGTCGCTAAAGATCATGATTTCCTTCTCCTTTTGAAATAAAAAGTAATGATGATGATTTGCTTTTGTAATGATCTTCCACTCTGGATGAACCGTGTGTAAAGGCAATTGGAATTAAAACGGTGCCCTTTTGCAGCGAATGATCTCCTTACCGGTCGTTCCACTCTCATTTTCCCAACAATGGGTCTCTTTTTTTTTTATTTAATTCTTTTCATTAGAAAGTCTATACAATAAAATTAGATATTTCATTTTCATATTTTTTATGTCTCATTTTAAAATTAAAGTCAAAATTTATAAATAAAAATCTTAAATTTTTAATCGCCCGAATGTTCTTTTGAACTTGTTTTTATTATTGGGCCGACAAAAGGGATGGGCAGGTTAAGTTTTAACTTTTGGCTGGTCGATTCTCTGTGTGTTGGATATCTTTATTTGGATAGAGACCCTTTTCCTTTTCCTTGCAAACTTGAAGAAGTTTACGCCGATATTGTTTTATTTTTATTTTTATTTTCTCCTTTGATTTAACACAGCCATCACGAAACATGTTTCTGGACAAGGGTGAATTGCTATGAAATCTCGAGTATTCGCCAAGAAACCTCAACTCTTTTTTGCACATTTCGGTGAAAGTGAGTGTTAATTAAACCCAAAAAGGTAAAGGCCATTACAGCTGTCCGAGTTGCAATGGTCTAGTCAACGCTGGGGATAATTGTTGCTGGAGGATAATTTCAGAGTTTGCGTTGTATAATTTCCTGGGAATAAGCATTCATTAAATACAAAATTTTTAAAATTATTTTAATATATTTTTAAATTTTTTTAAAATAGTTATATAATTTAATAATCAAATCATTAAATACAATAAAAAATACAATTAAAAGGAAAGAAAGAATATGCACATGCGTTTTCCAATAAAACTAAACCACCCAACGTAGTTTTTATACATCTAAAGCTATAATTAACGGGAAAAGGGCCAAAAAAGAAAGAAAATCAATTTCATTTTCTCTTGCTGGATCCCAACTCCAAACCTCGAAGCTCCCTCTCTTGTAGTCACAAGAGCAAAATTGTGAAGCCTAGTACCTACCAAAGTAATAATAATCATCATAAATTCAGAAGTGATTTCAGAGTAACTCTCTCCTGGCAGCGGAAGGGTACTTAGATCGTTTAATAAAAGGATGTAAAAATACTTCTAACTTCAATAATCGAACGCCCTGACCAACATTCAAAATTAGTTACTTAGATACTTGGAATTAAGATGTCTCCTCAAAAGAAAACAGAAAAGTAACATCAGATATGCCACCAGCCTCTTCATTCCAAGGGAGATTGAGGACCAGTCTGCCATCAGCTGGCAGCCACTCAAAGCCCACCTCAGCCCCATTCAAGAAAGACTTCTCTGGAGAGGCATTTGAGTAAGCTAAGAAGCTCCCACCACCTTTGACTTCAATTCTTACTCTGGTCTCAGGGCCGGGCTCGTAATACTCCAGTTCTTGAATTGTGCCACCACTATTGAGCATGTTGATCAGCCCTATGGGAGCAAATTTGGTATTGGGGCCGATCATTTTGATGGGCACGTAGCTGAAGAGCTCAAAAGAAGAAGGCTGGATTGTCACTTGAATTCCATCAGATTTCGGAGTGACCAAACGAAGTTCATCGGCTTGATTGAGATAGACCACGTACTCTTGAGCATTGCACATTTGAGCAGCATCTATCTTTTGGTCCCACTCAATGTCAGTGACATGAACTGAACCAGATATCGCCTTGTAGCACTCTAAGTATCCCTTGATCTTCTGTTCCTTTGGGTCCCATCCAGCTCCTTGGCAGTTGAAAGCTCCAACAACTCCTCCATACTACAAAATGCGTGGCAGTTTTCGGCTTAATTCGCTTGAGAATATGATCCATAGTATATGAAAACAGAGTTTTATAAGTAAAATTGCGGCCGCTGTATGTATCAACAACAGCTGTTGGGCAGTTGCTTGAATTAAGGAATAGACACAGATAGGTCACTCTTGGACTATTCATTTAATAATGACGACACTGGAAGGTAATAGAAGAATAATACCAATAATAATTAAAAATAAAGGTAACTTTTCTGGGAAGAAATAGGTGAATCGAGAATACCTTGTTGAAGTTCCAAATCTTGAGAATAGTTTTCTTGTCAGATAGAGGGTTCTTGAAGAGGCAGTCTCTGGAGGGCAAGGCAAAGTGCTGGCACTTGGGAATGGTGCCATCAGGGAACACGAGTTTCTTGATGAGATCAAAATCGTGACCACCCAGATTGTCACTCACGGGTCCACCGCAGATGGCCCTTGATCCAGCATGAAATTTGGCACACGTATGGTTTGATTGGAACATATCCCAATCAGGTTGTATGATCTGACCCATCCACATGCTGTTATAGGCACAATGGATCATATGCACCCCTTGCAACCAATAAACCCCCATTGGATCCCCATTTGGATCCTGAAACCAGAAATCATCACCTGAAATAACAGAATTCAGTCAATAATCAGGAACTTTCTTGCATTTGAGAATATGATCAAAAGAGAAACAAATGAAAAAAATGAAAAGGACCAATTGGTTGGAGGCTTTCTCACTAAATTACTCTTCCCATAGATATCTGCTTTGTTCCAAGGTAAAGGAAGTCATTACATTGTTGCATGCTAGCGATCAGTCCAGTTCCTTTGAAATTCTTTGAAAGAGAATCGGTCAGCCTTGTAGTAAGCCTTGGCAAGCTCAACACGGCCTCCATACTCTTCGGACACATATTCAAGTGTCTGGATATTTGAAAATACAGTTAGATATACCACTAAAGACATGCACTCGAATTTTAAACAGAAATGAAAGTAAAATGGATTATGTTAAATGATATCCACTTTCACTCCTGTAATGCCAGCATTGGCGAGGTAGGAATGCATAGAGTCGTAGAAAACTCCAGCTTGCTCGGGATGAACAAGCCCGATACAGCCTTCAACTTCAGATGGGTAGAGCCTGGCTTGACGCCACCCCAGGCACCACAAAGCGCATGCCACACATATATGTCATCCAAACCTTTGAACTTTGATCTCAAATCCTCTGTAAAAGCCTTCATGCCATAATTCCCAGATCCAGAGGAACAATTTCCGCCGTCCTGAATAGAGAGGCTCTTTTCTTCTCCGTCGGAGAATGTGGCATCCAATTCCTGTTTCAGTTTTTGAATCTTGGATTCAAAACTTGATAAATCAGTGATGCCAGATTGGATCGCCTTGTCACGATCCTTTTCTGCGTGTTCGAGTTCAATTGCCTTGGAGATGAGCATCTTAGGCTTGTTTGGATTGAACGAAGAAAGGTTGGGACCACCCAGAATGGACCCTCCCTTGTACTTCCTGAACTTCTCACCTTCGTCAAGCCTGTGAAGCCTGGCAGTCATTTGAGTCCCGCCAAGAACAAGGTTCTTAGCATCCTCGTTCGGATTCTCGCAATCAAAGTTGATGCTTTGCCATCCGTCATCTATGATAAGGAATCTTGGACATATGCCACCCACAGTGAATTCATTCACACCATGCCATATACCAATAGGCTCCACAGTGAAATAAAATGCATCCCAAGTGCACCACCCAAATTTATTGACAATGGGAAGGACAGCGTTTTTCTCTTCTAACAGTCTGAAGGTATTGAGATGGACCCTAATAGCACTGTAGGCCTCTCTCATAATATTGTAAGGATTTTCAGACACATGAACGTAAGCAATAGCACTGAAAGTTGATGCTTCCACTTGAGTGGAACCACTCTCAGCACAAATCATGACATGGCCATCAATGCCGGGATGGAGAGCAGACCTAAAACTCCCTTCTATAATCGGTATGATTACCGCGTAATACTTTATTTCAGGAAGGTCTATTAGTACCCATTGGGTTTCCATTTGCAAATCAGAACCAGAACTACCCACCCACATGGTAGACCACCAAGTTTTGAATCTGAAGACAGATAAAAAGTCCCTGTCAGTGAACTTACCAAGGGAGTTCAAGAAGCGATCAGACGGCCCCGCATTGTGGAACCCTAGGAAACCTCCCTTGTGTGAGAGAGCATGAACACTCCGGACCAGGTGAAGTGGAGCATCAGAGGACTTTGGATCACAGACAGACAAAAAAGGAGCAAAAGTGACGTTACTTGGAACATCGGAGAGTAATGGGACACCTTTGACATCCAACTTCCCATTAGACAATTCTAAGTATTTGTCTAAACCATCAGAGCGGAGGATATTGAGTGAACTAACAGGTTCGTTGGGAGGGGCCATGGTGTAGAAGGGAAACACAGAAGTATCAACAGAACAATAGAAGCATATGTATGGAAAAGAAAAGCTTGTTCTACAATATGGGGCAGAAGCTATCACAAGGGTTTTATATTGAGCATCAAAGAGCACTAATATAGAAGGAGATTCCTTGAGGATTTTCTAAATTAAATCTGTAACTGTGAAAGGCAGGCACGTTAAAAATGATTAACTGAAATATCCAATCTATATTACGCACTTTACAAAGACATAACTCAGAATCTTGGATGATCTCCAAATTTGCCAAAAATATAACCGAATCTTAGAAATGACGATCTCCCACTCAGTGCGTCTATATGTACCAACCCATTAGCTAATTATAAATAAGGAAAGATGCTGACGTAGATGATATGAGCAATGGAATGCAGAACCTTTAGTAGACGCAACAAAGTATGGAAGTTAGCAATCAAGAACAATAAAAGCTAATAAACACAGAAGCAGAAGAAGAAGAAGAAGAATTGTTAGTATTTGTTAAATTATAAAATTTGCATGTCGTGTAGCCGAATTTTAGTTTGTGTTTCAAAAACATAATATTTTACTGTAATAAAAAAATGTGTGAAGTACATTATAATATAATAATTTTTTAATATAAAAAGGTTTTATTTGTAATCATTTTGTATTTTATTAAAAATTTTATTTTTTTTCCTTTAAAACACTATAAATAATTAACAAATAATTAATTATGTTTATAAATTTTGTTTTTATTAGTTGTGAAAAGCAATAGTAAAATCCAGTTGCAATCTCAAACAAGCTATTAGTCGCCCTACGACATTTATAACGGTATTTTTGTAATTATATCAAAATAATTTTTAATAAATATTTAATTAATATATGAATAATTACAGAACTCAAATATTAATATTTATTTTTTAATTATATTTTAAAACATAGGATATTAATTATTATAAGACTTAAAATAGAATATATTTTTTTTTATAAAAAAATTACTATATACTTTAATTCTTTGTTCATGATTTTTCAGAAATAAAACCTACCAGCAGAGAAGCAATTAGATTCCAAAATCCAGATGTGAAACGGGCCCCATGTTCCGCGTTCAGACGGGTCGCATGCGGTGGGAAACGGCCAAAACGGTACGAACGAAGGGGTTAGTACTTCAGTACAAAACCTACTGTGGCACAACCTCTACAATTCCTTTTTTTTATTATTTTTAATAACTCAGATGGAGTCAGAGTCAAATTTGCCGACTGCGCCAATTTATTGGACATAGTCGTCCAGGGGAATGCGCAACGAAACTGGCCTCGGTACAGCGCGGAAACATCGCCCTCTGCTACGATGCTTCGAGCCCTGTCGGTCCTGCTGGTGCTGGTCTCTGCTCTGACCGGACGGATCGAATCGCACCAGGAGTCGGGTGATTGGAGCTGCGAGTCGGACTCGGGGATCCGAGTGCTCGCAGAGTTCAAGCCCGGAATCGTCACCGTCGATGGCCGCGGCGCGGACGATTGGAAGGACATTGACGGCTCCGAATTTTCTCTCCTACCGGCCCTTGACCCTGATGCGGATAAGGAATATAACGGTGGGAAAATGACCGTTAAGGTAGGTTGCTTTTAATTCAAATATTGCAAACTGGATTTCTAGTTTTTTTTTTTTGTTTTTTAAATTTCCACAAAAGCACTATTAAAGGTATAAATTGACTGTGTGTTCAATTTTCCCTTTGCCACTTTTTTTTTTTTTATATCGGTTTGCCTTTCCTTTGCAGGCTTTGCACGACGGCCACGACGTCTTCTTTCTGGTGCAATTTGATGGGGACTATGCTTACACTAAAAGGTATTGCTCTGCTTATAAAATAGGAAAAACCAAATTAATCAATTCAATTCCTATTGTGTTGAAGATCGATTTTATGTTTTCTATCCCAAAAAAAAAAAAAGGGGCATCGTTTTATGTTAGGACCTTATTTGTGGTACGGCTGATTTTAGTCAAATCCAGATAAAATTTGTTGATATATTCATTGTGCAAATTGTTATTGTGATTTCGTGACATGGAATGGAACTGCCCTAAAAAGTTGCGTCTTATAGTTCATTCTACTTTTGATTTGTCATTTAGTGGTTCATTGTGTATTGGCCAACTCCTCTTACTTTCCAATTTGGTTATCATTTATAAACTCTTGTCACACCATGCTTTTCCCAATAACCAGGGGAGTACATGCTTGGTTAAATTTGGTTGTTGGTGGTTTGACTTCTCAATCTTGAAGGCTTTTATTTGACGGAATTGGATTCATTTGTTGCAGCAATAGCAAGAAATGCCCATCCGTGGCTCTCATGTTTCAAATTGGCGACAGTGCCACCTATCATAATGTAAGCCATTTCATGGGTTATTCTGCACTAGTTTTCATAACACATGCTCATAGTTATTGGCCTTCATGAAAATTTGTATAGGAATTAAATTCATAAGATTGTGTTGTTAGATGGGAGGTTGTGAGGAGAAAACCGGCACTTGCACTAACAAAACTTGCAAAGGTCATGAAGTTGATATTATGCAATTCTCAATCGGAACTGCTATTCCAGGACGGCTCTATGGGGGGAATCCAATAGACAATGGAAATGGAAATGGTGACGACAGGTGATACAATAGTACACTACTCATTTACATGGAAAACATGGAATTTCTTTCATATGTATCAGTCATTTCTCTTTGTGAACAGGTTTGGCCATTTGGTTGATCTTTATGCCTGGAATCCACACTGTAAATACTTTGATGGGCTTGGTCCTTCAGGTACTTCTAACAAAAGTTTTCTCTTTGTTGTCCTTTGTTAATGGGAAATGAAACACGTGGGCTATATCATGATAAATGGGACTAGCTTTATGAGAAGAAATAAAGTGGGACTAGGCACTAAACAAAGTGGCTAAAAGAGCACCATTTGTATGGTGTAGAACTAATGTGGGCCTCCAAAGTCAGCTGAGATTGTCCATTTCATGTGATGCTAATATTGGTGCATGCCTCGTAGTGGGAAACTTTTAAAAGATCTTTCTTTATCAACCACTTTGTGTTAAATGTTAATATTTTACTGCTTTTAGAATGTTCCACTATTGTAATCTGGATTGACGCCTGCATTTTCTGTTGGTTTTACTATAAGTCACCTAGTTTGTTAAGTTCTGCAACAAAATTTTCCAAATCACATTCTAGGCAAGCTTTTACAAAGTTTCTTCCTTGAACCAATCTTCCCATTCTCAATTAACTTGTTAGACATTGTTTGTTCATTAATGATGACAAAAAGTGTATTTGGAAACATTTGTTGTGACCAGGAACAACAAATCTGAAAAGTAGGAAAGAACAAACCTATTTAACATCCAGTTAGTCTGGCGCATCTGAAACCAATACTTTTTGTTGGAAATGTTTTCCCCAATCAACATGTTTTTGACATTTGCATTCAGTAAATGAAATGTTTTACTTGCTTCTGGAAGGTACCACTGCAAGGTGAGATCGACCAGTGGCCTTATAAGTACATTAAATTAGCAGAGCTTTAACAAGGAAACTAAAATCGAAAATGATCACTAAATACGCAAGAACCTACTGCTCAGATGGTCTGAAATGTCATGTTATAGGCTTGTGATAACCTTATGAATGAAATCTAGCAAAATTTTGCAGACAAACATTAACAAGTCATGTTAATTTGCATGTGAAAATCCTTGGTTCCCTAAGCTGCATGCTCTTTTTTATCAATCACAAAACTCGACAACCCTATTTCTTCTTGTTTTATTTGAATCAAGTAGTGCTTGCTAAGACTTTTATACTAAATGTGATGTGGCCCAATAATTTGTTGTCTTCTATTTTGTCTCCACAACTTAACAAGACATGTGCATTACTAGAATCAGCTCTTTGTGCTCTTTCTTTGTTTTTGAATTTGTTATATGAGTTATAAAGGGTTGATTGCTTTCTTGTGTTAGAAAATGATTCAAGTGCGCAAAATAACTGGAAAGGGGCATGGTGGCACAGTAGCTTTGATGTTCAATCAGGTAAAGCCTGTTATCCAGTCCTTTGAGTTTCTTTTTTAGTGGAGGTGCAGGGCATGTATGTTGATAATTTATTGATTCATACTTCTACCTTTTTGGATAGTGGGTAGTAACTAATGCTTAGTGGGATCAACTGTAGCTTGGCTGTTGACAAAAAAGGGAAAAACAGAAACAACTCTACTTTTAAAATAACAAAAAAGGATCTGTCAATCAACAAACTGGTCTATGTAGAGTACAAATGCCCATCGACCTTCACTCCTGTCACCCTGTACTCCATCCATGTGTGGGTTGATGTGCTTTTTATTATCCAATCATATTGTGTTGTGTGATTGGTGGCGCTTAGAACCATATGAATCAAAATGAAAGTGGTTTTAGAAAGGATTACTCAAGGAGAAGGAGAATTAGAAGGAAAAGTCTATTCTAGATCTTGCAACGTTTTCTTCTGGAAAATCATAGTCCACCATGCTGTGTTCTTATATTCTTACTTGTGTTCTCAATTTTGGGTAATGTCCAACATCTGCTTTCATTTTTCTTCTTCTATGCCTTTGCCAATCTACTTCCTCATTCTCTGTGCTGATCTATGATAATTTTTCAGCGTCAGGTTTTGTAGAGGAAGACAGCCCTTTTGCAACAGATGGTCAGAAGGGCACATATTATTTTGAATTTTCTAGGCCATTAAGAACCATGGATCGTCTCCAGCAGGTTATATGCTCATCTGCTCTAAATCATTTTTGTTTTGACTTCTTGAGATGTAGTAGTTTCAGGAACTTTGAAATTTTGGTTTGCATATCTGTGGTAATTCATGTTGTCCATACCTTGAGATTAGTTGTGCTATCAAATGCTTATTATTTGCTTAATGAACAACTCTTCTAGCATAGCCTCACTCGATAACTGGAGTTTGAGGATCAACTCTTTGCTTTCCTTTAAGCTAAGATTTCCTTGTTCACTTTAAATGCTAATATTTCTTGTATTATAATTAGAACAAATCTATGTCAAAACTGCATATTTTTGACGCTGCTGTGGCAGATTCTTTATAACTTTGTGATTGAAAGCATTTTCTCGTAGCAGCGGGTCTAATTAAGTTGCTCGCTCTCATTCTTTAATTCTTTGCAGGACGTTCAGTTTACAATTGGTGGATCTAGCAAGATGTCCGTTGCATTCTGGTATCCGGTTGATGGAAAACCATGGCATGGATCTGGTCACTACTCTATCAACTGTGATTGGACAGTCTTGGACATTGCTTCAGGCAAATCCACTGTGACCGTAGCTTCACCAGGTCGCTCACAGGGCATTGCCAGCGCGTTTTCCCTCCTATTTTCGGTAGCCGCTTTATGTCTGACTGTTTTTTTCGGGTATAGAAGTGCTGGGTCCAAGAACATGCGTTACTCACCCACGGAAAATCTGTAGTACACTAATATGGGCTCAGACGATGTTACTATAAATCGATGGTTGTAGTTTTTAGTCATGTACCTAGTACTGTCATAAGGTTTATGTTTTGCCACTTACGGGTCCTTTTTATCTTTTTGGTTTTCAATCAATATAGTGTAAGCATCCACTCTAACATGATGAAAAGTGGACGATACACTGAACATCTGTCTTTTATACCATAGAAGGTAGAGAAATTGAATGGTAATATATTTTCTCAATTGTTGGGTAGACTAATAATTTTTTTAAATTGCAAAAAAGAAAATTATCACTCTGTGATTTTATTCAATGGTATTTTCATAGACTGTTATTATTATTATTATTTCGTTCCCAACACGTAATGAAAAGGCGGCCACCTAAAAAGGAGCTAACCCGACCCAGTTTCATGAAGAAAGTTCTGCTTGGTAGACGTTGCCAACTCACTTAAATAAAGCTCTTAACATAGTCGTGTGTGCAATTGGGATACCGAAATATTTAGATCAATAATATATATATATATATATTTATAATTTTTTTATTTTTTTTATTTATATTAGAATAAAAAAATGTTAAGATTTCAAGAGTATAAATTTAAATTCTTACTATTATTAAAACTTTGATGTCAATGAAATCTAATCTTCTTTGAGACAAGAAAAGAGTGTTTCCAACTAACCAGATGCCGTGTTACACTCAAAGCCCAATGGGCCTTCACTTCGATAGTCTGAAAAAACTATGCGAGTGGTGGGCAGAACAATCTTGGTCTATATATATAAGTTAATAGGGCTGGTGGTGGAGTTAAGCGGAGCCCATTGGACTCAATCTGACCCAATTACACCTAATCGACAAACCGTTCAAAGTCAAAGTTTGGGACGTCAAAATTGAATTGGAACCAAGACACGGAGAACGAACAACAACGATAATTTTTACTCCAAGCCTATACAGGCCGTCGACTCGCCTCGCTAGCCACCGCACAACGGTTCAAATTAACAGAGACAAAGGTTTGTATTCGAATGTGGTGCCTCTTCTCTCTCTCTCCTTTTATTTTCCGATCTTTGCACAGTTCAAATCGAGTCGTTCGACAAGAAAATATAAAGATTAGCAGTCATTCAATCGATGATGTTTCATTTTCAGGTTGGTTGAGCTGAAGCTTTTGTTTGTTCGTTTGTTTTTGTTCTGTTTTTTTGTTTTTTTTTTTTTTTGGTTTTTCAGAGATGGCAAGGATCAAACCTCAAGCTTTGTTACAACAGAGCAAAAAGAAGAAGGGGCCAACCTCAATTAGTGCCACTACTATTTTTCTTTGCACCGTTTTTGTTGTTTTGGCTCTCTTTTTCTTATATTCTTCTTACAGGCGTTGGTCGCTAAGGTAATCGCATCTGTGTCTTGTTTCAGTGAAGTAGGGGCTATTTCTGGTTTGGATTGTTATGAATCGTTCCATTTCTTTTGTCTGTAAAGAAATGAGAACCTTTTCTTTATTGTCTGTAGAAAAAATAAAGCTGTTTGACATGCCGGCTGCTATTGTATGGTAATACACACCTTTCTCACTTGTGTTTAGGTCAGAAATCCAGATTGAAGATGGCAAATCAAGATTTGAGGTACAATTCTTACATTTCCTCTCGTTATTTTTGACTGGAATTAACTTTGGGATTATTTTAATTAATGTTGCCATTATCGGTGCAAGGATTACTAGGTTTATGTCTAATGGCTTCAGAGTTATTTCGATATGGTAAGTTTACATTGATTTCGTGTCTCTGTTTCTTTGTGTTCTGTAGCTTGATCATGAGTCAGTGGATTCAAAGAAATCGGATCTTCCTGGATATGCGGTATGTCTTTCCAGATAACATGGCATTTTATGTTATATTTTGCTTTCATTTTTGTAATTATGCAAATTGCCCTTTTTCTTTTCTACTTTTTTTCTTTTTTTTTTTACTCAGAGTTGAAGCTATTAGGCAAATAGAAATCATCTGTTTGCACAGAGAAAACATATGGTTTGATATCATTCTAGCTCTTAGTTGGACAATTCAGCTGTGACTCACTGGTCCCAGCCATGACATCCTTAATGAAATCCTTTTACTGGCTTTAACATTCTAGGATTTTATGCAAGACTTATTTATTGTTTTAGGGTTCATCCAGAAGACTTGTTTAGGGTTGGAGTGTTTGGCTGCCTATTCATTGTTTTTCCATTGTTAATAAAGTTCTGCATATCCATCCGTTTGCATGCTTTGGTGCTATTTCACTTGATCCATTTTTCAGTGATTTTTAGTTAAAATTTCACTTGTGATTCAAAGTTGTATTCTCATCTTGTTGCTAGATTTTGAGCACAACCAAAGGCGCTATGACAGTTGAACTTTTCAAGGACAGTTCCCCAGGAGTTGTTGACAAGTTTATTGACTTATGGTGGGTGCTAGAGGCCCTTCATTAAAATTATTCGTATGCTATGAACTTCTTTATGATGCTTACCAATGTTAGCTGACTTGTTCTTCCACCTACTGTCTTTTAGCACCTTACAATGGTCACCTCTATCAGTTGTCATTATTAATGACATTGGTGGAACACAAACCAATTTCAATTCTCCTACTTTTTGGTCTTGAGAACCATGGTAGTTCAGTTTTTCCTCAATCTTTCTTTGTTTCTTTACAACCTTCTGCCTCATTAGGGTTCAGAAGGAAAGGATCAGCGAGCTGATGTAGGATAGCCAGTAGGAATAGTATGTGTCAAAAACTTTCTGACTTCTTAGAGTTGGCCTTGTGACAGTACAGATAATACTTGATCAATTATTTATGGCTAGAAGGTAATTGTTGCGGTAATGATTCTATGTTGATTCGGTCAGTCTTTTGGCATTTGGTTAAGATATGCAGCAAGTAGCTTGTCTCTGATGGGTTTTCTGCTTATTTTGGAACCCACTTAGATATTGTAATTGACCTCTGTTAGGCATATTCAGAATTGGGGTTTGCTTGAAATTGCTAAGTTTATGTGTTGATTCTTTTTTTTAATTTATAAGTTGCCAGCTCATGAACATCGTCTTGTAAAACAGATATTGTTTGAATGTTACTCGCTTTATAACCCACTGTAATTGCTTTGCAGTCAAAAGGGGCACTTTAAGGGGATGCACTTTCATCGTGTGATAAAGCATTATGTGATTCAAGCAGGGGATGCTAACAATCTTCCTGCAGAAGATTGGACTTTGAGAGGGAAGCATTACAATCAGCTTGGTTCAAGGTTACTAAATTTTGTTTTATTTTTTCTCCTTTCACATGCGATTCTCTGAAGTGTTTTCAGCAATCATTTTATGAAATCTCACAATAAACAGAATTCCATATTTTGCAAACAGTTTGAAACACGAAGCATTCATGCTTGGAACTTCTAAGGCAAAACATTCAGGCAAGGGATTTGATCTTTTCATTACAACTGCTCCAATCCCAGATCTTAGTGAAAAGCTAATAGTTTTTGGACGGGTTATTAAGGGAGAAGATGTTGTTCAGGTGACAATCAGCAATAGTTTCTCTTTGTTTCCCTCTTTTTTGACCACTTTTGTTTCCAATATCATATGCTGGAATATATATATATATATTTTATTTTTTTTTGTTCCTGTTCCAAATTGCAATAAGCTATATGTTGAATATATTGGTCTCAGACTATGAGGATTGAGGACCATATGCTATTATACCACCAAGAATTCAGATGCTTTCTGTTTGTTACAGATAATGACACATAATTAAATTGTAATCAGTGGCATCCCTTTATGTTTAATTGGAGATATATCAGGCCTATTGTTAGATGAGATTGCTTGAGGAATCATGTTCCTGCTAGTATTTTAGGATCCTCATTTTTTATAATCCTGTGGTTTGCACTGATTGTTTTCAATGTGTTGGTGCAGGAAATTGAAGAGTTGGACACAGATGAGCATTATCGGCCTAAATCCACTATAGGGATAGTCGATGTCAGTTTAAGGCAAAAAATCTGAAAGCTATTCTACTGTATTGAAATTTCTGGGTTGAATTGGTCCTCCATTCAGCATGGTGCCATGCAAATGCTGCAGTTTGGGAACCTTGTCATCTCAGTAAGTGCATTGCTACAGATTGGAAATTGCTTTGGGATTCAAGCAAACTTTACACCGAGATAGTAGGTGAGATTTCACTTGGTATGATCAAGATGTGGTTTTGCAGATGAATTGTGACAATGAGCGGGGCATGTTTCTTCAGTTTATGAGAGCTTTTTTTTTTTTCTTATTTCTTGTTTCTTTCCTCTGTTCCTCTTGTCGGGTTTCTTGAGCTTCTCCCTGTATTTAGGAAGATATACAGATTATATTCCATTGTCATTAGTAATTAAAACTCTTTGGACTACTAAAAAACTTTGCCACATGAAGAGATGGATGAGAGATTTATTATATCATTATCCAAATTATGGAGAAAATATGAATTGCTAAGCTTATATTTACATCATTTTAATTCTAAGCATATGCTTTACATCCCTGGTGCATGGTGTTAAATCACGTGAATTAAGGATACTTAAAAGCAAGTATTCTTTGTCAATCATACTCACTGGAGCATCAGGCTTATGGGGCCCTGTTGACGGAATCTATGGTTAGGGGGTGAGGACTGCCTAATTTTCAATATCAAGTAGGTTCCAATTTGTGTTTTTTGGAGCTCTGTTGCATCTCATGAGCAAGTCGGCCAATAGGGCAACCAGGGAAGTCAGCAGCAAACTATGGCCGATAGAGCTGAGTATGATCTAAGCGTCAAAATTCTGCAAAATTTCTCTCCTTTAGATGATTCAGAGTCAGAGATATGGCATTTTTCAAGTTCCTTTCGATTCATAAACTTGCTGTCCGTTCCTTTTATCCCCATTCCATTCATGACACAGACAAACACACACACACACAAAAACATAGATATATTCAAGAAGACAGTAGCAATTTCAATCTCCAACAGCCCAACTTGCATTGATTGCTCCACTGTTCTCTGCGCTCCTCTATAGAAAAATGAAGCATAAAACAGATCGCATGATAGACTTGATAGCAATTTGGAGAGCTTGAGGTATTGCTTGACACACGACAGCCACTTGCCCGTGGATATTCTTTCAAACCATTGATGAGCAATCGGCAAAAAGCACTCGATATCAGTCACGCTTTTAATGGCCATTTTCCCCCATGAAACATGGGATGCTTCTTGACATGTCTTAAGTGTAATCTGAGTCACCTAATTACTGACACAGATTGCTTCAAGATGAAACTATTCTTCACTAATTCTACCCAGGGCAGACACTCTCAAGCAAGTTCTCAATCTCTTGACTGATTTCAATACCATCGTCCTCCAACCTCTGATGCATATCGGGAGCTATTTTGCCAGCAGTTATGTAAGTCTTTAGCAACAATCTGTAAGCATTAGAGTCTAGAGAATTAATCAGCTTCAAAACCTTGCAGAACTTCTCAGCACCTTCAACATCTTTCTCTTCAAGAAAATAGTGAAAAAATGCACTCAATGTCTCCTGTCGAGGTTGCCACTGAGACAGCTCAGCTTCGGACAAAGCTTTCTTGAGATGATTCAAAGCGGAATCCAACTGATGGTTTTTCAAGAAGAAGACCATACACATCTCCCAAGCATTAAAGAAAGGTCCTTTACTTTTCTTTCCAGCACCATCAAATATCAACATAGCTTCTTCATACATGTCCTGCTCTAAGTAGGCTTTTATGACAACATTTGCTAATCTCATATCATAATAGGAACAACCAGACTCCCACTCCTTAAAGCATTTTGTAATACCCCCAATGTCTTTTAGTTTAGCAAGGGCATGAAGCATATTGAGATAACTCATATTTGTGGTGTTGAGGTTTGATTTAAGTGATTCCCATACCCTATTTACCTCGTCCCCATTGGACATACAAGCATAGAAGCTAATCAGAAAATGGTAAGAATCACGATGATGAGGTTTCATCACAGCCTCTAGCTTTTTAAGAGTTAATTCAGCTTTATCAAAAATTCCAGCCTTCAAATAAATTGTAGCCAGATTGCTGTATGTAGTCCAATCTAATTTGTCTTCGCCATCTTTTTTCATCTCCTCCAGAACTTTCTCTACTTCCTTCAACTCATTTAAACATGCATAGCTCTGCATCCAGATATTATAGGTGAAGGCATCTGGATCGATATTCCTCTGCTTCATCTCATGCACTAGGTTAGGTACCTTCTCAGGTTGGCCTAATCTCATATGTAGGTTCATCAGATTGTTGAAAGGTAAAGAACGATTAAGAAGGTTCATTTCGTCCATTTGCTTAAAAAGATCTAATGCCTTGTCAGTTGCAAGTTCCCTACAGTAACAGTTCAGAAGAGCTCCGTAAGTAAACTGATTCTTCAATGATGGTGGGAGTTCACTAAAGTAATTCTCAGCATCAGCTATGCCCTTAACTTTTGCCATAAGATCTAGTCGCATTCCATAGTCGCCATGAGAGAGGGCCATTTTCCTCTTCTCCATCCAATCCAAAATCTGCATCATATCAAAAGCAAAGTTGATGACCACCAAGTTCTACAGCAAACCACTGAACAATTACAAGTGACAGGCGGATGGCTGAAAGAAAAGTAATACATTTGGGAAACAACGTTTTATATCTGAATGATAAATAGCAACCTTCACTTGCATTCTCTGTTGAACCTTAAAGCTAAAATTTAAAAAGTAGTCATCCAGAAAGCCATGACTTCTAATTTTTTTTTATTTTTTTGTTGGTCTAGTTAGAATGGGGGAGAGGGATTTAACTATCAAAGAGGTTTGACAGTTTGAAACTCAGACCTCAGCCTAAGTTTTATACTTGGTGGCAACTAGGCCATACCTAATGGTTTAAATCTGATAGAAATTTACAAAACCCCATCCTCCAGTTGGCTTCTGCAAGCCGAAGGAGCCATGTTTCCCTTCAAGACAAAGGCAGATAACAAAGTTTGAAGTTTCATAGCGAATCTCCATCTATTTTCACCGCCACCAAAACAGAAATGCCAAGATATGATAAAACTGAGGTATCAATTTCAACCGAAAAGTGAGAAGCCAAAGTGGCATGCCCTAGATAATTTGAATTCGAGATGAGAGTAACAGACCTCAAGAGCATGCTCGAACTTTTGGTACCTTCGTAGCTCTTTAACGCACCTCACGAGCTTGTCTCTATTTACGAATTTTCCGTCCATAACGAACTCATTTAGCGTCTTCTTAACGGTCTCTCCCGTCGCCCCCAACGCCGAAAGCCTCCGGTAGAGCTTCCTTGGATCTCCCTGAGAACGGGCAGCCGCATGCGTCGCCTTCGAAAGCTTCTCGACGGCAACCGTACAGAGCTGCCTCGCCAGGCATGACCCAGTAGACAGAACCCGGTTCGGCTGCTTTGCCATCTTCTTCAGCTTCGGGCCAATGGCAAAACTGAGGCGTTCGGAGCATATAAGCAAATTTCAGGTTACATACGACGTCGTTTTGATAAGGTCGCGATATCCCGAACTCCATATATTAAAAAAAAACAAATTAAAATTTTCAGCTAAATCAACACAAAACTCTTAAAATTATAATAAATTTTTATTTTATGAAATTCACATATAATCTTTTCGCTTTTTAAATAAACATCCTGTCTCGCTGCCCGCGGAAGTAACGGCATTTTTGTTTGAACCCAAGTCATATTAATTCAATTTTTATTAAAATTATTATATAATTAATAATTATATCACAACAAAAAAATATAATATTGTAAAAAGTATTAAATATTCATACAATTTCATTAATTTTTTAATATTCACTATGTCGTAATGTGTAAAAAAGTAAAAAGAAAAATTTATTAATTTGTGTAACTTTTTATTATGGATTAAAAACGAGTTTGAGAGAGAAAAAGAACAAAAAAAAAAAAAAAAAGAGACTGAACCCATTCCACTTGCTGTTATTTGTTAATTTCCTGAGAATTGGCATCTGAATATTTCGTGAGGCAGAATGCTAGTGGTTGTTATGCTTCCGCTTCGTCCGCCGTCCGTCGCTTTATCTCCGTGGTGCCCTCACGGTGCTATTCACGCTGTACCCAACAAGACCCTTGCGCAGAGCCACAGTGGCTTCCGAGTCTCATGCTCTTCTCTACGATCCGACTTGGTTCGTTTCTTCCAATTTTCACTTTTTCAAATGCCTCCCTCTAGAGTCTTTTCATATTTTATGGTGCTAGAAATTTTCAGAAAAAACCCGAAAATGATAGGATTACAAAGTTCGAGTACAAGCCTCAGTTATTGGACGATTGGTTCCTCTCTTTGTTTCGGAATAAAATGGCCAAGGTGGGTACAATTCTGTTTCTAGCCCTCGGCAAGCTTACTATTTGGGGTTTTGGGCTTTTGGGTAATTTTAATTTTAGCCCCCACCTTGCTTGATTGCCTTGCCTTTAAGTTTTGCTTTCAAGGGTCTTTGACAGGAGGTTGGATGGGATTCTGAGAAGCCTGGATATGATGGGTTGATCGAAGTGGCCAACCGGCTCATGTTAACTGGCAGAACCAATTCTGATACCAGAGATGCAGCGGTACGTTGGAATTTTTTTCTTTTCTTTTCTTTTCAAAATTTATGCTTGCCGTTAATGTTAATATAGATACTGCCACTACTTACTTTCGTGTTTGTAGGACAGGTTAGGATACTGAGGTCATTGTTTCCACCACTACTGTTGGATCTGTACAAAATGCTTGTGTCACCTTTAGGAGGAGGACAAGTAGCTGCTGTGATGGTCGGTGAGTTTGTGTTTGTGTATGGGTGTTGGTTCTTAGGGAAGTTCTGTTTTCTTAATCTGTCTAGTGGCAACTGGAAGCTACCAAGTAGTTAATCAACTAATTGACTGTTGCATCTGTACAAAATGCTTGTGTCACCTTTAGGAGGAGGACAAGTAGCTGCTGTGATGGTCGGTGAGTTTGTGCTGTCTCTTATACACATCTAGATGTGTATAAGAGACAGATCCTAACCTGTCCTACAAACACGAAAGTCTTTCTCTTATACACATCTAGATGTGTATAAGAGACAGGAGGAGGACAAGTAGCTGCTGTGATTGTCGGTGAGTTTGTGTTTGTGTATGGGTGTTGGTTCTTAGGGAAGTTCTGTTTTCTTATTCTGTCTAGTGGCAACTGGAAGCTACCAAGTAGTTAATCAACTAATTGGTCGTTGTATCATGCATACAAATTAACCACTTGTTTGTTCCTCTCGTTCAGCAAGAGTGACTGCAATCACTTGTCAGTGGCTGATGGGCATATGCACAGTTAATTCTGTAGAGCTTCCCGGCGGAACCTCGTGGGAAAGTGGGGTAATTTTCAGAATTTTAGTCTTATGATGCAATACGTACACATACTATAATTTGAAGCCAACAAGATTTTATGGAAGATCATCTATTATAATCGTAATATTGCTTGGTGGGAATGTAGGTCTTTGTAGAAAGATGCAAGTATTTAGAAGAAAGCAAGTGTGTTGGGGTATGTGTCAACACTTGCAAACTTCCAACACAGGTAAACTTGCCAGCAATTATTGTGCAAAATTTCAAAGGCATCTATAGTTCTGCGCCAACCAACATATTTGGTTATTACTCATAGCTTGATTTATTAGACTTTCTTCAAGGATTACATGGGAGTCCCTTTGCTTATGGAGCCAAACTTCACCGATTACAGTTGTCAGGTACTGAGGCTAATTTTCCCCCAAAAAAAAAACTCTACCTCCTCTGGTTAATGGGGTGAGGTATGGTTACTGTTCTGCTTTTCACCAGAAATCCTACTGCCCCGAATGCTGCCATCTTTGTGATCATCACTTTGGGGTCCAGAAAATTACCATGCCCAATGTTCCATTGCATAATTTCACCAAGCTTGATGCACTGCCCGTGATCTATGCATTCCCATCCTAATCCAGAAAGTCAGGACTCAGCACACAATTTCCAGGGTTGACCCCCCGGAGAACCATTTTGATAATTAACCTGATATTTCCGAGTCCCAACTCCCACTTCTAATGTTCTCATATTACACTATGAGATACTGCTGATCCTGATCGAGTGCTGTTCTTTCTTGAGAGATGAAAATGAGACTTCATTTTTGCCAAGCGTGGTCTGTTTCCCTTTTTTCTTCTTTCTTTTCATCGGCTTAAAATCAAAAGGAAGGTCTCTATAGGTGCTGCCTTAAATCATTAAAAAAGACTTATTCTTTTTGGTGTACAATAAAGCGATCGAAGGAAGAAACTGAGCTTAGCAACAATTTCTTCTTATTTGACTGACAGTTTAAGTTTGGAGTTCTTCCTCCACTGCCTGAAGATGATAGCTCCCTTAAAGAGCCTTGCTTGGAAATATGCCCAATTGCAGGTCGAAGAAGGGAAGTTGCAACGAAATTGGATGTGGTGCACTGCCCGAAGGCATAAATGGCTCGCTTTTTTTTTTTTTTTTCCTTTTTTGTTCAAATTAATTCATAACAAGTTTATAACTTTCTTGTAAATGATGCTTGTCTAGAAAAGTAACTCGGTTACAAAGGAAATGTTATTGCCGCCATGATTGACGTTGGGTGAAAGTATTTTTATGTAACGGTGGTATGAGTGATTTCTAGACTTAAGATTAGTAAAATATCTCGTATAAAAATTAATATGTTTTCATCTTATCTCTAAATTATTTTATCTCTTAAAGTTGTTTTAATCGAAAATGACATGTGAGAAATGAGATTGGGTATATTATAAATTACATAAAAAAAATTAAATAAATAATAAAAATTTTATTACTATATAATAATCATTAATGAATATTTGATTCAGTAAACCTTTGCTTAAGTTGAAATGATGAATTCTTCAGTCTTGTCTTAGCTGGCATTGGGTGGGTCGGTTTTGATTGAATCATGGCTCATGGCCGGGTTCCTATGACAGTCTGTCCTTTTGCTAAACTCTTAACAGACGTGGATGGGCCGTTTAGCCTAGGCTTATTCTTGTAACAAATTCCTCACACTTTATTATTAGTATAGACATCAAAGACTATTTATCAGTATTCTTGTTTAAAGCCAAAAAAAATTTTCTTTTTTTCTTTCTTTTTTTTTTTTTTTTTTTTTTTCAAATTGAGTGGTGTTCCATGTTGGATTCCAGATATGCCATAGTAGTTCTCCACACTACCCACCTGCGAGTGATATTCTTCCCTTGTTTGTTTCTATGGATCACATCTGACAATAGACCCAAATTTGTCGCCCAATAGCTCACATGTTATATATCCTACAATTTAGCAATAACGTCTAACCCAAAATAATACTTAAGTAACCGCGAGGATTCCACTATGTAAAGAGACAAAATTACAAGAAAAATGTCAAAATGTCGGCGCTGTCACTCATCAGTTGGAACGTGTGTGTATTATATATGTATACAATGTTGTTAAAATCTTAATTCAAATTAGAAACTATTTCGACTCTAGATCATGAATAAAGTCAATGATTCAAATCAAACTAAAATTCTTTTAAGGTAAAATTTTAATATAGATTGTAAATTTAGTAAAATTCTCATTTAAGCCTATAATTTTTCATCTCCTTTATAATATGCTTTTAAAGTTTTATCTCTTTAACTAAAATATATTATAAATCTCATAACACGTTATATTCTTACTTTTATTTTTATTGTTATACTTGTTGGTCTGATTATTGTCTGTTGTATCTTATTTTAACATTTGACTATGAAGATAAGTTTTCAGTTTTTTAAAAATTATACTTATTAACAATTTAAATAATTATTTTTTATTAAAAATTGAATACCAAAATATAAAGAAATAAGTAGTTAAATACAGAGAAAATTTTTGACTTATAAAAATTATTTTCTGATCATTATGAAAAGAGGAGGTTATTTTTTTCTTATACAAATAGAATTATAGGTATTTTTTATTGTTAGAATATATATATATATATATATATATAAGTTATGTATTTTAATATTAATTAAATTTTAATTTTCTTCATTTTGAAGAGAATTTTATGATTTAGAATCTTACTATTTTAGAATTTTACATTTATACGATTGGATTCTTTGATGGGATCTTTAATATAAAAAATCGATTCTAAGTGGAATACTCGTTATAACACCCTTGCATGTATGTATGTATGTATAGAGAAAATTTAAAACTTGCATCGCATACGTGTCCTGTCATTCTGGCAACTTGTCAAGCCTAACTTCCAAGGATTTCCAAGAAGTCTTTTTTCCCTGGATTAAAATACTGCTTCCGTGTCAATGGCTTCTGCCAAGTGATTATTATACATTTTGTCTAATCTACTTCAAATATTATATTTTTCAAGTTCTTTTTAATATTTAGGTTAGGTGAATAACTGTCTCTTATACACATCTAGATGTGTATAAGAGACAGATATTATATTTTTCAAGTTCTTTTTAATATTTAGGTTAGGCGAATAATAATAATAATAACAACGGAGATTTTAAGCGACGGAGTACAGAACATCCTTCTTATTTCCTTGTCCATTGCCTCACAAAAATCAAAGTGCTCGCAGACGATTTCGTTTGATATATTATGAACCGCAGCACAGGCGATCCATTGGCAGACCGAAGTAACCGTTCGACCTTTGCGTTTGGCTGTCCGGTGGGCTCGGGGAAAACGTACGCAAATTTGCAGCAGTCTCTGCTCACTTCTTGCACACCCTCGAAAAGTGAACCCTTACTTTATTAACCGTTTGTACTTTTTTGTTTAGAGTCCTGAAATACAAGAATGGCGAATTCAAATAAGTATACATTTTTTTTATATGATATGATATATAATATAATAATTATTTATATTTATTTGAGTCTATTATTTTTATATTTACATAAATTTTCCTTTTCAATATAAAAATCATGATTTAGTTCGTACAATTTATTTTTTTATGTCCTTTTTTCTTTTTTGTTAACATAAATTTTTTTATAATGTTTAGTATTGTGAACTTTATTATTAAGTAAATTAGAATATGTTAAGAAAATATTAAAAAATGGGCGTCAGGACCTAGACACTTATGATAATATATTCTTAAAAAAAAAGGGAATTACCAAATTAAAATGTAAATATGAATTCCTCGCAACAAGTTAAATGAAAATTTTCAATTTCTCTGAAGATTTTTTCTGATTATTTTGTGCTTTTAGGGATTTACAACCTAAACAGAAAAAACGAAGATATTTTAAAGAACATAAGCAGGTAAAAAGGAAAGAAGAGTATTTTTCAAAAGAAAATTACATTACGTATTTTATATTTCAAATAGAATAATTAATTATATTTTTTATTAAATATAATAAGTCTCATATGAATATTATTTTTGGTATAAAAATTGTGCCATATATCAAATTTTTATTAAAAAAATTTAAAATAATTATAAAAAATATTAAAAAATCAAAATATTTTTGATATATCCAGAAACAAAAATTGAATATTGAAACTCAAATTCAATTTTCAAAATATAAAAAATATAACAGTTTTCATTACATCTACAAGAAAAATATTTGTTTTATTTCAGAAAAATAATTATATATAAAAAAAGATGTATTTTCATATTTTTTTTATTTTTATTGACTAATCTCAGTACGAGGCTTGTTACTAAAAAAATTGAGGTGCGAACTGTAATGGCGTCTTATGTACAAGGTGCGCCACATCAATTCTTTTTTAAAAGGAAAAATTAAAGAGAGAGAGAGAGAGAGAGAGAGAGCGAGCCCAAAAAGAACTGATAGCAGAGTGAAGCCGACGGCATCTCCACCAAGAGTTATAAAACCACCCAGCTCTCTCTCTCTATAAGATCAGTACTCCAAAGTTCGATATATTCTCTTTAACTAAGTAATGGCTATTTTTATCTCCGAGTGACGAGCTTCAAGTTGGGATTTGTATGGTTATATCTCCACCGTCAGAGCCGTGGCAAATGAGTTCTGCTTCTAGTGTTCAGCTGCTTTCTATTTCCGGCTCTTATGCTCATTTACAGTGTGATCCCGCTGTTGATTTACTGAAATATCATAGATCTGACTTGTAACTAAGAACATTCAACGTCGTCGGCGATGTCGGTGCTCGCAGCAGTTTCTGGTACCGCCAGTAATTTTTACAATCTACTGTGCTTCCAGTTTTCTTTTTTTTATTATTATTTTTTTTTATTTTTGGGCGACGAATATTGTTTTGTTCTGTTAGAACTTGGAACTTGTGGGCCAAAGGTCTGCGGGTCTTCTGGCTTCACGATTGTAAAATGGGAATATATATATATATATATAGTTTTTTTTCATTAGTTTGAGAACCTAATTACTTCCTTATTGGGAAGCACATGCAGCAATGTTTTTGGATAATTTCCAAAATTGGTAAATATAGAAAACGTGGAAGATGATTAAGGTGAAGCACGGAGGTTTATTTTTGGTTTGGAACTTGCGAATTTTCAGTTACTCATCTAGGGTTTTTGTTTGGATGTTTGAAGAATTGTTGCTATAATGGGTAATAGTTTTATTACAATATTTTACGACATGTGTAAGTTAGATGGATTCTTATTTCGAACCTGACTTGCAGGAGTACCGAGAATAATAGGGCGTTTGTTGTTGCAACTAGTGGTCGTGTTATGCTTCATAATTTCCCTGATTGATGCAAATTCTGATGATAGTCAAGGAGGACCCTTTGGGGCACCAACTATTCCTAATCTGTCCCCACCAGACAATTTGCTTCATTTTCACAAACCACGGAGGAAATATTTCTCATCAATTAGTGCACCAATGGCTTTGGCCCGGCCTCCTAATTATGGCCTGCTTATAACTTCTGCTCACCCTCCTCCTAGTTCAAGCTTGTCTACCAATCCACCTACTGCTGGATTGGTAGACATTGCACCAGCACAGTCCAGTCCTGGTGCAAAGTTTACCAGTTTAACTCAGCCACCATTATCTCCTGTATCTGGTAAGATGTGTTCTTGAATGTTCATTGTCAATTTGTTCTTTATCATTCTGATTCTCTCTCTGCTTTTTTATATTATGGTCAGAGTTGAAATGTTAACTTACATGCTAAATTGTTATATAAATGATTAATAAGTCCATGACAGTGCAGTTTTGTTGCGTGCGCTTGTAAACAAACTCAACATGTGTGTAAAGCCTGTGATTATTCAGTGACCTGTGATGTTGACTTTATTGTTAATTCTTCCTCTGCTAGATTGTTGCAAGCCAGATGCAGTATTGAAACGAGGAAGTCATGGTTGCCACTGTGTGTATCCCATAAAGATTGACCTTCTCCTTTTGAATGTTTCACAAAATCCTAATTGGAACCTATTTCTTCAAGAATTGGCTTCCCAGCTTGGCCTGCAGATTTCTCAGATCGAGCTGATTGACTTTTATGTGCTCAGCATGTCAAGGTTAAATATTTCTATGGATATCACTCCCCATATAGGAATCAGTTTCTCTGCTGATGATGCATCCACAATAAACTCTTCACTTGTCTTGCACAAGGTTCATTTTGAACCCACTCTTGTGGGCGACTACAAGCTCCTCAATCTTACCTTATATGAGCCTCCAGCACCTTCCCAAGGTGAGTTTTTGACTTGGCCTGAATTTTGTGAAGGATATTAATGTTTTTAAACATGTGATGCCCTGGTTTTCTCGACTAAGCACAGCTGTCCACAAGAATTCTTGATTGCATTTGACCTTTTCATGTATGGCATATTAAAGTTTTGTAGCATGACCTCTCTCTCTCTCGCTTCTTGATCTGCTAATTGGTATGTGTATAATGTATGTGTGATTGTATGCACTTTAATCCATAAGAAAGTAGAATAGTAGTTTACTCGCTGAATGCATTACTGATTGATCATAACTCACAGTTTATGCCCATGACTCTGGCAAAATCTCATGTCATGTAATCCTGGGACCTAAACTATGGGCCTAAATTTTATTCCTCCTCTATTTCAATGTCATGTTCTGGTCAACATATTATTATCACTTCAGTTACAGTAGAATATTATAATTAAATGGTCAGCGGCTGACCAGTCATTCAATGTTGATTTCACTGTCAAAATTTTAGTGCTGTTATTGTGATGCCTCAAAGATATTGAAAAGTGTAGAATTTTTATTGTCTCTAGGCCTATAATTTTATGGGGAGAGTAGTGTGTCTATTCTTTATTTTGAAGTAGAGTGATAGCCCAACAAGCAGGTTGCTTTTAAAGTATTTATTGGTTGGAAAATTCTTTTTTTTTTCTTGATTTTATGGAGAGAGATATACTGAAAAGTTGCTGGCTCTGGTGGAGGGAATAAGGTGGCAACCTTGGAATGGAAGTGAATTACAGACTGAACGAAGGGAAAGGCATTTATTGCATGAAAGAAAATTTTGAGACAATGTTCAGAAGTAAAGGTTTTCTCTAGTCTGTTAGCATACTACCTAACACATTCAGAATTCCTATTTCTGAATATAGAATTAGCAATGGATAATGGCTGTATAACCTTGCAGACTTGCTATGTTTACCATTTGCTGGGTAAATGCCTAACTATTCGTTAACAGCAATCTATATAGCCTGGATCACTTTTTTTTAACCCATAGGAATGGTTTAGAATGAGCAACTTTATGAATTAAATTAGTAATTGTTTCATGTTTTCTTCTATGGAAGCTGCATCTAGATTGCTTAGTAATTTTGTTTTTGATAAAGTATTGTTTTGGTTATAAATATCATGTTGATTCATATTACATTGGTGTTAGTTGTACTGTTCATATACAGCCCCAATTGTTTCATCATCACCTGTGGAAGCACCAACACATTCATCTTCCTCTTCGACTTCTGCGCCTATTGGTTCTTCCAACAAAGGAAAACATTCAAATTTATTTCTTATACTTGGTATTGGAGTTGGCATCTTGATTATTGCTGTTATATCTATGCTTATAATTTATTCGTGCACATCTCGCAAAGAAAAGTCCAAGGCGTCTCCGAAGGAACCTGGTATGCTTCTTAATTATTCTGTTCAAGCATTTTTACTTGTTTCTCTGATTGAAGCATTTTTTAGACAAATAGTTAAATGAATAACCAAAAATTGGGATGAGCTTTTGATAAAGAATTTGTAAGTTTGTATTAGAACAGAGTAAAAATCTTTGGCTCACTGAAAACAGTTTCTTAAGTGATTTGATAGAGTTCTGACTTCTGCCGTAATGGTTCATGGATATAGATTTCAACAAATTCCTTGTTTGCTTGCTTGAAATTTGCATTGCAAAGTTAGCTTTGTAATATGTGCCTTAATGGAACTGCTGGGTATAAGAATGCCTGCCGTTTGAATGGAAATCTATTGATGTATGGTGATAGGGCAATAAAGAATCCAAAATGAATTTGAACTTGTATTCCCTTGATAACATGCAATGTTTAGGTTCCAATTTTCCATTGCTTATACTGCTGGTTGGTAGGCTCGGTCACTGCTGGGATGCAAGAGAATGGTGACTAATGTCAATTGTTTAGTCACACCTAATGAATATAAATTGCCTCCTGATGTGGGATGACAATTTTTTGTCTTATAATGCTTATTGTTCCTTTTCCATTTTGTTTTCAGCGTTCATTTTTCTCATCAGTTAGTTTGTTTTTCTTCCCTTAGTGAAGCCAAGGACTGTGGATGCACCTCCAGTGGTGGCAGGATCTCTTCCACATCCTTCAAGTACACGATTTCTGGCCTTTGAAGAACTTAAAGAAGCTACAAACAACTTTGAACCTGCAAGTATACTTGGAGAGGGTGGGTTTGGTAGAGTTTTCAAGGGTCTACTAAGTGATGGTACAGCTGTTGCAATTAAGAGGCTTACTAGTGGAGGACAACAAGGAGATAAAGAATTTTTAGTTGAGGTTGAGATGCTTAGCAGGTTGCATCACCGTAACCTTGTTAAACTTGTGGGCTATTATAGCAGTCGTGACTCTTCACAAAACATATTGTGCTATGAGCTCATTCCAAATGGAAGCTTGGAGGCATGGCTGCACGGTAATGTTTTATCTCAAGGCACAGATGATCATGGTATCTTTAGAATTTGACAAAACAGTGAGACCAAAAAAAAGGAAGAATTTGACAAAACGGCAGAACTATCTTATAAATGCATGTCATTGAGCTTGGGATTCTTGTTCAGTGATGTTGAATCTTTTATTCTACTGTTTGGAAAAAAAAAGAGTGCATGGAACTGAGGTTTTGGCTTTGCACATATTTGTGTGTGTGTGTAGAGAGAGAGAGAGAGATAGAGTAAACCTGTAGCCTCTGATTATGAGTGACCTTTTTATTTTGTAGTTCCACACCACCAGTAGTTCTCTCCCACATGCAGCCTCATTGGCATTCATGTGAAGAAACTGAGTTTCCCAATTGTAATTTGTGAGTGTAAATCCCATTTACAGTTACTGAATTCTAACTAGTCAGGAACTCATATGCAGATTTGTATTTGATACTAATACCTGAGTCTATCAGCCTGGTGATGTGTACTTTCAACTAACGCTAATATTTACCCCTGTCACCTCAGGTCCTCTGGGTGTAAACTGCCCTTTGGACTGGGACACCAGAATGAAGGTTGCACTTGATGCTGCAAGAGGACTTGCATACCTCCATGAGGATTCACAACCTTGTGTTATCCACCGAGATTTTAAGGCTTCCAATATATTGCTTGAGAACAACTTCCATGCTAAAGTTGCTGATTTTGGACTAGCCAAACAGGCACCCGAAGGCAGAGCAAATTATTTGTCTACTCGTGTCATGGGCACATTTGGGTTTGTCTTTTTCCCTTTTCTTGTGTGTTACATCATCTAGATTGATTGTCACTGATAGAAGGCTGTTGTTTTTCAGTTATGTAGCCCCTGAGTATGCTATGACAGGGCATCTATTGGTAAAAAGTGATGTTTACAGCTATGGAGTTGTCCTCCTTGAATTGCTGACGGGAAGAAAGCCTGTAGATATGTCACAACCTTCTGGCCAGGAGAACCTAGTCACTTGGGTTCGTAGGAATGAAGCTCTTATTTCATTTTCTAAATCTATCCCTCTTCATTCATGGTTTCTTTTTCAATAAGGGACATGGCGAAATGTTTATTGAAGAAAGTATTGTCTATATTTCTATCAGGCGAGGCCAATTCTTAGAGACAAGGATCGGCTAGAGGAGCTTGCTGACCCAAGGCTGGGAGGAAAGTATCCAAAGGAAGATTTCATACGAGTCTGCACAATTGCTGCAGCTTGTGTTGCACCTGAAGCAAGCCAGCGACCCACCATGGGAGAAGTGGTACAATCACTAAAAATGGTGCAGCGTGTCACAGAACACCAGGATTCCATGTCAGCGTCCAATAACCGGCCCAACCTTAGGCAGTCATCTACCACCTTTGATTCTGATGGTACATCTTCCATGTTCTCATCCGGTCCTTACTCTAGTCTAAGTGCCTTTGATAACGACAACATTTCCCGGACTGCAGTTTTCTCTGAGGATCTTCGTGAAGGAAGATAAATTCTTTCAGTGTTGGTTGTAAACCTGTATCTTTTGAAACTCTTCTTACGAGGGTCAATACCTGCAAATGAATGCAATTTTACAAATTGAAGTTGTCAAGGTATTAGGAGGACTTTCACAAGACGTCTAGATTTTGAAATTGTGACTAGCGTAGGTGGGGGAACATGTGCCTTTTTGTTTTGTTTTCTCCGAGGCACCGTCGTTCCTGGCATGGTTGACGGTGGTTATGTACATATTCCTTTTAGCATAGCGTGTTTGGCTGAGTTACGGAGGGTTTAACGTCCCTCTCATCATCTCACTGTCTTGCTGTGCAATACTCGGACTCTCTTCTTCCCTTTGTTATGTTGCTGCCCTTGATTATGAAATAGGCCGAAAGTCATTCGGAATGCCGAAGGATTCATAATTTGAGACCGTCTGGCTATATAGCTATATTTACATGAACAAAGTAGTTGGTGAAATGCTAATTTAGTCTCTGTAGTCTATGTCAAGTTACCATGTGGGCAATTCCATTTCTTATTTTGTTGGCATGGACCATGAGGGTGACTTCGGGAGGTTATTTTTTAAAAGTGTTTTGAGGAGCAAAAGAACAAAATTGGTCATTGATGTTGTGTTGTGAAGTGCATTAATTAGAAATTTTGAGTTTCTATTTGATCTACCCAATAATAACTCTCCTGATTGCCTCACAGATATGATCAGCTATGGAGAGTTTGATTATATAAAAATCTATTCCAATGCTTAAAATTGTTAGTCTTTTGTTGTTTGGGTCTCTATAAGAATATTTACTCTCTTTATTTAAACCATTAAAGCAAACGAGATCAATATTAGATATACATTTTATTATACAAAAAAATTAAACGATAGGCACAAACCAAACTTCTTATATTTTCCTTACTTTATATTGTTTAACAAAAATAATCATTGAACCATAAACCCTAGTTGATGATACACATCGACCTTTTAACTTTCTGTCAGCTAAAAATATCGAATTATTGTCATACATGACATTTGAAATGAGTCGGGCGGTTCACAGATCGGTCAGACCGGCCATGTCACAGCTCACACATAAAACAGTATTGAGTTGTGTCAAACAGCACTTGATTCTGGACTAGGCCGAGAAATTTTAGCCCGTAGCTTGGCACCCACAGCTCGTTCTGGATCCGAGTTTAGACCCGACATAACCCATTTTGAGCCTATTTTTATTTTTGTTATATTATTGAATATTAATATAATATTAATTTTTTTGTTTTGTTATTATAATAAAAAATTATAGCTACAATAATTTACACATTAATCATTATAATCTAAATATAATTAGACTATTAAAATGAGAACATGATACATTATTATTAGTTAGAAATAGAAAAAGTGACAAATAAAAAATATTATTATCTTTTTAAGATAAAAATAATAATTAATTCAAATAATTTAAGTTAAAATTTTTATTTTTATTTTTTAAACTTAAATTTTTTATTATTTTTTTATCTTTAAATTTTAAATTTATCTCGTACATATATTTATTTGTGAACTTATTTTTTTATATAACTATCAAACTTATGCATAATTAATAGTAAGGTGCAGCATGATAAGAATTTATAGTACTTATACGTGTAGATTTTGTTGAGATTATTATTTAAATTTATAAGTACAAAACGATACAATATGAAAAATAAATAGAATTTATTTTTAAAAAAAATAGAGTGTTGACAGGAACTACAAAAAGGAAAATAAAAACTTAGTTAGATCATTGAATAACATATTTTTTCAGTAGATATAATATGCTAAACTAATGAAAATATCAAGTGTAAAATTAAGTATTTGAATGGCAGATTTTGGTATTGTTATAAAAAAATATTGATATATGCACTCTTATTTTCAAATTGTGAGAATCTACAGCCTAACACATTATGGCTGTTGGTTCAATAACATTTGCAATATATATCATTTCCCCCCCCCCCTTTTTTTACTTTTTTTCTTTTTTTTTTTTTTTTTTAGGTCGAATACCTGTCTTTCTTTGTTTTTTTTTTACTCAAGCCATAATAATAATAATATCAGGATAATAATAAAAAATATAAATTAATTATATTTTGTTTAATTTTAAAAATAAATAAAAATAAATTTAAAAATATGTATTCTTCTCCGTTATATTATCCAACAAGCATTATTTCGTAGCGTTGTTCGTATAACTTTGGGAATGTTCGAACAAAGGCCCAAAAGGAAACGTCGGGGCAAGTGGGGGAGAGCATTTTCTGCGTATATATTCGGGGACACGTGACCAAGACAACACGCGTACAAAAGAACACCTACGCTAAAGTAAACGGACTGGTGCGCAGGGAGGTTAAACTGCGCACACAATTGCAGCGGAGGCCTGCCCGTGCGTAGAAGAGAAAGTGGCGTGCTAGGGAATAAAAGGGAAGGCAAAAGGGCGAAAGGAAAACATGTAGAGAGAGAAAGAGAGACCGAATCAAGAATACAAAAACACACAACACCAAAAGTGCCTAAGGCTAAAATCACCCAAACAACACTCACAACAACAATAGAAACAGAGAGAGAGAGAGAGAGAGAAAAAAAAAAAAACAGGTGTGGTGTGGCAATAGCCAAAAAAAAAAAGAAAAAAAGAAAAGAAAAGAAAAATGGAGAGCAACAAGAAGGAGATTATTACTACTACTACTACTACTAGTAGTTCTTTTCTTCCAATCCCTTACCTCTCTCCTTTTCATCATCGTTGTTATTACCATTCCTTATTTGGCCCTAACTCTTCCTATCGATACACTTGCTTAGACCTAAACCTAACGCCACCAAATTTCTCTCTCCTTCATAATTCTCTCTCTCTCTATTCTCTCCGTCTCTTCTCTCTGCCTTTTCTTTCTGGGTTTGATTTGCCTCTCTTCTCTGGTAAAGTTTTTCTCTCTGTTTTTTTTTTCATTGTGCTTCATTCTTTGGATTTTTGTGGGCTCTTGTTTGTCTGGGCTGGGGTTTTTGGCGTTGCTTTTATCTGGGTGTTGATTTTGGATGTTTTGGTTTTCTGGGGTTTCTTTGTTTTTTTTTTCTTTTTTCTTTTTTTTTTGGATGGATGATGGAGTGTGTGTGAATTTCAGGGATGGTTTTATTTGACGGATTATCTGGAGTTTGCTTCTGCTTTTTTATTGTTTTGATTGTGGGATTGATGGCGGTGCACTTGTTTTATGTGTGTTATAGTTTGTGTGTGTGTGTGTGTGTGTGTGTGTGTGTTTTTTTTTTTTTAACTTATAGGCTTGTTTGTACTTGCTTTTTGTCCTTGATCGAGATAGTCTCGGTTGCTGTTATTTGTCAAATGAATGTTTTGGTGCCTTCTGGTTACATTAGCGGGTATCTTCATGCTGTTTGCATTCACTCCATTATGCTTCTTGATTGATTAGACGTTTGCAATTCCGGTTATGTTGCATGGATTTTTTTTTTCTTCTTCTTCTTCTTTTGCTCGGGCTCAAATTTTCCATTCATCTATGAAGTTTTATTTTCCATGGACTAATATTTTCTGTGGATTTTTAACTTTGCTCGCTCTAGTCAGTTTCGGGAAGGGTGAGTCTCAATGTAAGGTTACTTCATTGTGAACTAGATGTAACAATTTGAAATACAGCCTTTCCTGTAAAAATAGGGTTGAGGCTGCCAACATCTGATAATTCCCTACCTCACTGTGGGAGTCTCTTCGGGTCCATTAGATCAGAGGTTGTGAACTTCTTGCTCCACGATATAGCCTTTCTTCGTTGCTAGGTCTTGCACAATTGTCTTTCATAATTGAATGCCACATTAAGAGAGTTGTTGTTTTAAATTGTTTTCCAGAATAAGTGCTTATGGCTTGATGTACGATGGGATGGTATTCTAACAGGTTTTCTGGTAGGCAGCTTCAGTGGTTTCCCTTTATCCTATGATCAAAGTGGAAGCTACAGAATAATTGGTGGTACGAATTTTCTTCATGGAAGAGTTTGGTTTTGTTCAGTTTGATAGCATTGGAAGCACTGTACGGAAGAAAAGGAGTCAAACTTCTCGTCGGCCTAAGTCTGATGCTAAGTCATTTTCAGATAGTCATGATTATTCTTCCCTGTTGATAAGTGACATGAATAAGGCTTCCATTGATGGGACTTCTAATGAAAATTCTAGGAGGAAAGAGTTCAATCTTAATCAATGCCTGTCCAAGGTGTCTTCTGCTCCTGGAATTAGTTCTGATTGGGCTCATGTAAAGGACAATGAAACTGGGGCATCCAATGAATATTACTTTGATAGCCTGGAAAGAAGTTCATCTAATGATAAACATTCTAGTGAAGGTGTCCTTTCCCCTTCTGATTGGAAAAGTACAATCAAGCTTGGTTCAGGGCCAAGAATGACTAGCATTGGGAGGAATGGTGAAAGTCAGAACTCAGAGCAATCCAGGGAAATTTCAGATCCATTAGGGAATGAGAATAAGGTTAAAAAATTCAAGGTCAAGGTTGGGGGAATCATTCGCACAATTCATGCCACCTCAACATCCAGTGCTGCATCTCCTACAACAGGTTCTGGATCATTGGAAATCTCCAGATCGCAGCAAAGACAAAATCTTCTGGTATTTTTGTCTCCTTGGTGCAATAAATTCTGGTTGCTTTTTATTTCTTATATATACATAGTTGTTGTGTATGCATTATAGATTGCATTTTGTCACACGTGATTGTGCGCATGGGCATATGTGTGGCTGCATGAGAATATGTTTTCCTTTTCTAGAAGAGCTTTTTTTAACCAATATAAATTTTGAATATTTTCTCCCCAAGTGACGACCACATAGTCTTTAATAATGCACTTTAAGGTTTTGAATGCCTTTCGCTGTTTTTGAAACGTATTAGTTGATGAAGCTTCTATTTAGTGTTTACTTTCCTTATAGAGCTTGATTGATGCTTCTTTTTTTTTTAATTTTTTCAAAAAAAAAAGAGAGAGAGAGAGAGAAGAAATTGGTAGATCTTTTTATTTTTTGGCTGGGCTTGGGGGAGAATATCCTAAGGAAACCCCAATCAACTGGGGCACCTTGTCATACATAACAAGGTCACTAGATAGGTACTTGATATACGCAGCCAGTTGCAGGCTGCACGTACATGGGAAATACAATATTTGAACATATGGTGTGTGCCTCCACACATCTAGCCTTGTTCTTTATGACTGAGTGAAAAAGTGAATGATTTTTCCTACTTATTATTATCCCTTTGTTTCCTACATGCCTTTTATTAGTTATGACACTGATTTTCTGTTTGCTCAAATGGAATATATTCGGAATGACGTGTACTTCTACTGGCGTATTTATTCTACTTTACTTTTATGGAAATGTGTGTTTGGTATGAATGTGATTCAGTCCCATAGAGATAGTGGTTACCATTGTTGGGGACCATTAGAACTTTACATAATCTTATTATTGGAAACTGCTTTAATTGCAGGGTAATTCAGAGAAAGACGTCTCTGTTTCAAATAAGACTGGGTTGCAGGGAGTCCCTTGGAGGTATTTCTCTGGCACTGATTTTAGTTTTGGGAAAGAGGATCATTCCATGGGGAGGACGCCTGGAAAGAATACCTCTACCAAACAAGAAGGTAAGCCTGAATTGGTTCGCAAGAGCAAGCGGATCCCAAAGAGGCGTGTGCTGGATGGGGAAATTGCTGAAGATGATGAGGATGATGAGATCCGATACCTGGAGAAACTCAAAATTAGGGCTTTACCAGGGTCTAGAGATGATGTTGAAGAATCAAGCAAGAAACATGGAAAGCTTTCTACATTGGAAAATTTTAGTTCTTTGAGATTGAGAAAAGATGGGAAGAAGTCAAGCTCAGACAGAATATCAGAGGACAGAGATTATAAGGAAGAATTTGACCTGGTGACTGATGGTGAGCTTGACAGTGAAAATGATAATAAGAGGAGTTACGGGCAGAAAAAGGAATATGTTGACTCATTGATGGAGAGTAAGAGGGAGATGACTCTAACCACACGTCAACGGGCGCTTCAGTCAAGCAAAGTTGGCTCCTCTACAGCTGCTGCCAACTTAATTGAGTTTCCAGATGGATTGCCACCTGCACCATCGAGAAGTGAGTGCTATTTACTGCCGTTACCATTAAACTAGTTTGATATCGTATCCCATTTGTTAATATTGTGCATTTCCCTTGTGATTGTTCAATACAGAACAGAAGGAGAAACTTTCCGAGGTAGAGCTGCAGCTGAAGAAAGCTGAGGCTGCTCAGAAACGAAGGTTGCAAGTTGAGAAGGCTGCAAGGGAATCTGAGGTTTGTTTCTCCTTTCTGCTTAAATTTGGGTTGTCCTGGCATGTACATTTTGAACCCCAAAGCGTTTTATATGCAAGGATTTTGTATTTGAGTGCCTTAGGCTGAGGCCATAAGGAAAATTCTTGGTCAAGATTCCAGTAGGAAGAAGCGAGAAGAGAAAATTAAAAGGCGTCAGGAAGAACTGGCACAGGTATTGCAAAGAGTCTGATAAACTGTTTTCTTTGTCTCAACATGGAGTTATTCATTGGATCTTTCCAAATTTATTTGGTGCAGGAGAAGGCCGCGAATGCCCAGATGCTGGCATCTAGTACCATAAGATGGGTTAGTGGTCCCACTGGGACCACTGTGACATTTTCGAATGACATGGGTCTGCCTAATATACTTGACTCCAAACCAGTTAGGTATGATATGCCTCCATTGCGTCTGCTAAAACATAACTGGTTAAACACAAATATATAGTAGATCATTTTAACCTGGGTGTTTGTTTTAGGGAGTGAGTTTTTGTTGTGAGAAGGTAAGTAAACTTTGCATCATGACAAGATGATATGAAGCACAAAACGTTTAGAGGAACAAAGTATCAGATTACAAAAGCTTATCCCATGAACCCTTATTGTCTCAATGGAAAAAGGTTGCCATGAACTTGATCTTTGTTTTCTGATGGTATTTGCAATGTGTTGCTCGTGATTGAACAGCTATCCTCCTCCGCGTGAGAAGTGCGCTGGTCCTTCATGCACCAACCCGTACAAGTACAGAGACTCCAAGTCAAAGCTTCCTCTTTGCAGTTTGCAGTGCTACAAGGCAGTTCAGGAACAGATGAAACAAGTCGAGGAACGGATGGGAGATCAGAGCACCTCTTGATGATACAATTTGCTTGACTATTGGATGCTTTGTATATGTTTTATACAGCTCAGTTTATGTGTTTTGTGAACTTTTGAGCCGTGAAAACACATTTTAAGCTCATTTATAGGGATCACAGCCACAGAACAGTGGATGATTTTTTGCTGCCATATGTTCTATCTATTTTGACTTGAATTCTGTTTCATGCTGTCCTTCCCCCCACCACCCCACTTCCCTTTGTCATTTGGTATCCTGCAATTTCCTTATTATGTGCAGGGTATTAGGACTTGGGGACTGAGCTATTGGATATTGTCATGGTGGCAGCTCATTCCCCTTATCTTCGCCTGAGAAAAGAAAATAAAAATAAAGTCTTGGATGCTTTAACTACGTTATAAGTTGACCTTTTATTGACAGAGGCTGTTTTAGCTGGTAACAGATGCAAAGGAAGTACAAATGAAAGCCCGAAGCAAGGATCGAAGGAACTATTAAAAGTGTTTTTTCTTTTTGTTCATTTTATTGCCAATTGCCTCCGGTTCAAACTCCGAGACTCTCTTCTTCATCATAATCATCATCAAGATGACTCCAACACTACATCGGCTGAATTCGTTTAAGTTCGATATTTGCCGTACAATTTTAGATAACAAAAACTGAGTGAGTTCGTGTCAAAACTCTTCTTGTTCTAAACATTCATGAAGAACAAGTAACCTTTAATAAGGGGTTAACTCGTTTCTTTTCTTGCTGGAACACGCGAGACCTGATTCAAGACTGGGAATTTTTGTGTGAGTATAAAGTGCTTAGATAAATACAGAAGAGCAAGAACAATCGTAGAGGAGAAATGGCACATTCATGGGTCTCCACGTCGGCCTCCTCTCTTGGACTCAGCAGCTCTCTTGCCCTCTCCTCAAACTCAGTCTTCACTCCGGATGCTCACCGTCTCTCTCTTCTCATCCACCCTCTTGGTTCCAGGTTTTCCTCTCCTCTTCTCGCATCCATCATTTATTTCCCATTTGTTAAGAGGTTTTAGAGTTACCTCGCAATCTCTAATTTCATTTCTTCATTTTCTTAGTGGCGAAACCGTGGGTAATTTATTATTATTATTATTTGTAAATTTACTGCAGAACATTGAGAGAGCTAATTAGCCACCGGAAGAATTTCCGTACACCTTCCGTTTTACTCTGGTCAGTTTTGGGCACCCGAGAAAAGTTGTAGGCAAGGAATTTGGTCAATAAGGTAGGTAGGTTTTTTAGAGAAACAATTCATGTCTTTATATTTAGTCATTTACTTGTCTTGACCATGAATTTGAGTAAAAAAAAAAAAAAAATTGCTTGGTGGGGATTGTTGTTTTACATTAAATCATCAGAATCTGACATTTGGCTTTCTTTTTTTTTTTTTTTTCTTTTTTGAGCTAGTGCTGAATTTGCTTCAATTGGTTGTTAGAGAATCATACGCTGTGAAGGACCTGCTGATGATGATATGGAAAACATCATTTGCTCAGCTTCTCTATCTCGATGCTGTTGACCCTGAAAAGTTCTGTTTGGTGTCTTCCAGTTCTTAATATTCTTTCTGTTTGGTGAATTTCCATTGGCATTCATTTCCAGTACATATAACAACACTCAAATAATGTCATTGCATCCCCAAACTGAGTCTGCTTGGCCTATGCACGCGTTCCTCTTCGTTCAGCAATCCAATCATTGAGATGCACATGAATGATTTCAATGAGCCAATTGTTTTTGACCATTTGTATTAGTTGAAGCAGATGAAAGTCGATTAGCTAATTCATGCATGTTTTTTGCCCATACAGGATATTGTCATGTACGTGAATTCTCCAGGAGGATCAGTCAATGCTGGTAATTTTTTGTCATTGCATTGATCTCCATTCTTCCTTTTTGGTTTTGTCAATACAATGTAGGGTGTGTTTTAGAACAAATGATATTCATTTTCTTTTGCTCTTTTATTGTTTGTTTTCACAAGCATGGCCATATTTGACATGATGAGGCACATTCACCCCAATGTCTTTCCTGTCTTTGTTGTGCTAGCAGCCAGGTGCAAGATTCAGTGGTTTTTCACTTCATGAATATTTTATTGGCCATTTGAATATAGAAGCTCAATGAAAAACTATGGATGCGATAAAACTAATTAGATGGTAGCTGCAACTTAGTTTGGGTTAATAAAAGTTTAAGCACATAACTTTTTCAGAAAGTACTATCAGAAATTGACACACCCTGATCCAAGGAAATATTACTGGGTAGTGAAGAAAAGAACCAGTAGTTTTGCTTGTAAGCACTTGTATAGGGAGAAAATGGTAATAGTGTGCAAAAAGCATATTCAGCAGTGTTCACCGTATTGGATGCAATTACTTTTCTCTTGCCTCTTCCAATTTAGTTGTCTTGAACTTATTTCTTTGCATTTTTTTTTCTCGCTTTTTTTCTTTCTGGGTGTGATGGCATGGCTTGTAAGACCTGCCTGTATGTGTGTCACATCTGGGGTGAACTATTCTAAGAGACAGCATCGCAGAAGTCAAGCATCAATAACTTACATAAGTTTAAACACTTCCATGTAATGTATTGTTTGACTGGCTGTTAGGAGAAAGGAAAAACCTGGTCTGGCTAGGTTTTATCCATATTATTTCAATGATGCACGGATTAGGCTAGTTTTTTATTAGTATTTACTTTTACTCTAGGAAAATACTGAATATGAGTTAGAGTTGGAAATTTTGTCAATAGAGTTTAGTGAGTGACCCTACAGTTCTTATTGTAGATCCGTTTGATGATAACCTGGATGAGGTGGATTGCATCACTGTCAATGACAATATAAACATGGAGTCCAATCTCAACTTTAGGCAAAGAACAAAAATCGAAACCAAAGGTTTGGAAGCCAAAAACTATTTTCTTTCAGCTGATTTTCCTCGTGCAATTGTGTGCACTATACTTTCTGCCACACCTTTTATATGGCCTTTTGTTAATTTGTATTTAGATGGCACTCATGTCTTATTATACATCTAGCGGAGTTTCTGTGATGGATGTGTGCTTCAGAGGATATTTACAATGTTTTCATTAATCGTTTCTATCCCGAGAAGTAGTTGAGTAATCGACAGTTTGCAATGTGTTTTTCCAAGTCAGCATCCTCCATTAGTGGTTAAACCTACAATTTATTCCGAGCTCAGTCCTGACAATTCATTGAAGTTTAGTTTATGTGTGCTACACTTGTGATGAAGTCTTTGTCTACTACCTACTACCCTTGTGATGAAAGGAGTATTTATAAACGTTTAGTTTTGCCATTCTCATCTTTCTGTCCTCTGATGGGATATAGTTTTGCTTGGCTTACTTGAATCTTTACTGTCATAGCATGCGGTTTCTTTGTTGTTAAACAGTATGAGAGCATTCCTTCTTAGAGCTGGGACAAAAAGTAAGAAAGCCCCGTTGGAATTGTAGATGGGAGATTCCAAACTCTTATTGTTAACAGTCTAGCTAAGAATGTTCCTTTTCTTCTTCCGCATGACCGAAGGAAAATGATCCAGCTTGCCAAATTCAATAATTATGATCCACCAACCTCTTGGTGGAGCTCAAGGTGGGCAATCAGACATTGATATTCAGGTATGCCATTGTGAGCTATTCTTGTATATTAATGACAGTATGTCCTGATGTTTAACTCCCACTTTTCATTCTTTGGGGACTCTGATTTTTAATTGTTTCTGCTTCAATGGAGTAGTACTAAAATCGAAATCGCCATTTCCTTATGATGGTAGTCCTAACCAACTGATGGGTGAAAATTCTCAGGCTAATGAAACGCTGCATCACAGGGCAAACCTAAATGGATATCTTTCTTATCACACTGGTCAAAGTCTTGAGAAGATCAACCAAGACATAGACCGTGTGCCTACTTCATGAGTGCAAAAGAGGCAAAAGATTACGGGTTAATCAATGGTGTGATCCTGAATCCTCTCAAAGCTCTTCAGCCACTGGCAGCTGCCACAGAGTGACACTAACTGATTAGTTTGTTAACTTTCTGCAATTATGATCAGTATTAATATGGGTCTCTTGTGGAAAATGAAATGACAATAGTTTGTGGGCATGCACCATTATACTTGGTGAATTTCTAGGATTTGCATTTTACACCAAACAAAGTAATCTCTAATTATCGAAGATCTCGCAATCTCGAATTTCAAATTCCTGGATTTTGACACTTACATGTAATTAGGAAGTTTCCATGCTATGCCCAAACGATTGCGCGACTGTTTTCATCCTGTTACTCAGGTCGGACAAATCGTTCCTAGTTCAGGCTTCAAATCATTCCCAACTCAATTATTTGAAACAAATATTTACTGGAACATAACAGGTGGACGGAAAAACAAAAAGGGATCAGTTGGTCTGGTAGGCTGGATTTCCATTTTCGGCTTTTCTTGATAAGCAGCCTGCTTGTTTGAGATGCATCATGCACGGTAGGCTGCACTGTTTCAGAAAATTGGACGGACTTGGGCTCTTTGATTTGGCATTTTCTACAGGAGTCTCTGAAATAGAAGTACCATAAACTTTACAGGAGGGCGATGCACCCCCCCCTACCTAACCCTAAATTCCTCAAATCAAACTAAAAATAAACTCCCAAAAAGCCAAACACATCCAAATCAGCCACCGAGAATTCTTTTGAGTGCTCGTGAACCTTATCCCAACTTCTACAATAATTAACGTGCCCAATAAAATAACAGCTAAAAGAGGCCCACCCCTCAATTTCTCTCCCTTTTTTTCTGTGAAAACGTGGGTCTCCCTCCTCTATCAAGAGCGTCGTGATTTACAGGATGATTATATGTCTTCCTTCTATGCCAAGAAAATGTAAAGAGGCTTATTTTACTCGTTCGATGAAAATAAAGAGAGATACAAGCTGCCGAGTAAGGAGAAACTAACGGCGGTTCATAAATTATCATATATATGGACAAATATTTAAGTACATTTTTCTAGGTCTAAGATTGCAAGATCCCATCGACGCTAGAATTAAGAAGGGACAGCAGGAATACTCTCATCGAAAAAATGGTCCCTCGTGGAGTTAATGAAAGATGAAGAGGTGGGCAGCTCTTCTAGCTCGTCAAAAAAGTCATTTTCTTCGGATTTGGGCGTACAAGTGGAGTATGTCACAGGGCCATGGCAAGGGTTCATGGGCTCTGCATCCAACAGAATGTCCCATGTACCATTAGCTCTCTCTGAATTGTCTGTGAAAGGGTCTTCTTGGCTAATCATGATGTCTCCGGAGCAGTCTATTATTGGAGATTGTAAGTAGTGGAAACTGTGATCTTCACTGGCATCTTCGTCACTGGTTGTGGTAATAGGTCGGTTCTGTTTTATGTCTTCCCCTTCTTCTTCTTCTTCTTCTTCTTCTTCTTCTTCTTCTTCTTCTTCTTCTTCTGGTTCTTGTGGCTGTTCTTGTTTTGGAGGTGGGGAACATAAAACCTCAGTCAGTTTGGATTGGGGTTCCACTGGTTCTTGTGGCGGTTCTTCAGGACCTGGATGGTTGTGACTAGAAGTGTAAGTGATGATGAGCATTGAAGCATCTGTTCTACATCTCTCCACCTGTTTTTTGGCTGAACAGCCCTTCGATGTGCTGCACCTGTAGTAACCCCTGCAAACATCAAATCACAAACAAGTGACATGTCTTGATATGCAAAGAAAGACCATGGGAAGAATTTTGTTAGGTAAAAATTGAAGGCAGATAACCAATTAAAGTCTAATTTTAACCCAATTTGCCATGAAGAAAGAGAGGAGAACAGAACTTGAAATAGTTTTTTTTTTTAAAAAAAAAAAAGAAAGAAGAAGAAGAAAACTCCTTATTTAAAGTAATTATTGTATTAAATGAAAGAAGAATGTTAAACCTTGGATAGGGAGATCCTTTTATGGGTTTTTGCCCGTATTTTCTCCAAGACCAAAAATCAGAAGGCGGCCCTTCATTCTTCAGTTTCTCAGCATTTTCTCCGATCTTTACTTTAACAACAGTCTTCTCAACCACCTTCCTACAAGAGCATATCATATGAAAAAGAACGGCTTCCTGACCCTCAGAAAGCCAATGCTAAAGAAACCACATAATTTCAATCAATTAACTTTTAACAACACACAAACTCTTCAAAACAAAATTGCACAAAAGAAAGCAATAAGTTGAACAAGAGCAAAAAGTTCAAGAAGGGGACAGGAGCAGCACCTCCTTTTAGCTTGCGATTTGGGTTCTGAAACCTTGGAATCCAATCTTAAAGTGGGAGAATCATCCATGGCTACCTTTTCAATTGTTTCCATTTCTTCCCCAGAAACTTACACGAGGCGCATGCATCCTTGTTAAGGTTAAACAAAAAAGGAAAGAATAAAAAAGAAAGAACGGGGACACTAGAAAAGAGAGAGGCAAGCACAGTACTCCACTGGAGTGTAATTACAGCCGGTGCTAGAAAGAGAGGAAGGTAAAGAAAAAGGCCAGGCAACAGATGAGAAGACCCTCAACTTGCTTTCCACCTTTCTTTTCACCATTTAATAGGCAAAGCAATGAACAACGGTGCAATGGGTCAGCACTACCCTACCCGCACCATGCAATTTAATACCAAATTACCGTGTAATGACATAGATGTGAAAGATATTTCATAGGGGAAAACATGCTGGCCCCATCACCCTTCTTGATTGGATGGACCATTCTTTGTCTTTGTGAAACCTGGCCTACTTGCACACAGACACACACACACACACATCTTGAGTTTGCCATTTGGATACTGATGCACTAAAAATTAAAAAATTCCAACCTTTCTTAGACAAATGACAAGGCGACAATTATGAGATGCAACAACATCGAAAGAAACAGCCAGAGCAACTATTATTGAGGTTAAGAAGAAAATTGCCACACTCCACTAGGCTGCATTTACTTACACATGGCGAGTATAGTAAAGTACAATTGTCTAAAACCAAAGCAGGACAATCATGAGGTTCAATCAATACGGAAGAAGGAAAATACTCCATGGTGGTAAGGGCCGTCGTTCAACAAAAAAGATCATGGAAATGCTGCGTCTTCTGTGATTTAAAATTTTATAATTCAGGTAATTTTAGAAGTAAAATGTCTAAGATGGACAATATATATATATATAGTAAGCAAAATTTAGAAACTCGTACAATCCGAATTGTAAAAAAATTATTTCTGAATATTGAGTCATATTATTATAATATTATACATTTAATATATTTTGGTTTTTGAATATTAATTATTTCATATAATTGCATCTACAGTAGGTGTACTTCTATGTATTATGAAATAATTATCATCACTAGTTTATGGTCGTAATGGGTTCTATTTAGATTCACACATATGAGGAGTCAAAATTACTCACTTAGATATGATAAGGGAGCAACCGGCAAAGTGATCGTTGGTTCCATCAAATACAACACCCACACAACTGAAAGCCTTACCATATCTGACAAGCTTGAAAAATTACTGAAGAGTCACGAACACATGATCATATGAACTTGTTAAAAACCACAGCCTCAATATTAGCTGCGTTTTTCTTGCCAATATAAAAGATGCACGGCATTTATATATACCAGCAATCTTCAAGTCAATGGACCCCTTGTCATAACCCTGGCAACGGCCATAACATTTATGGTGATCTCAGAATCTGTCTCCCATCGAACGAAATTAAGAAAACCTTAACTGCACTAAGCACTTTCAGGAACATCCAAAGAAAAGAAAGATCACACCAGTACGCAGACCCAAAATCACCGTTATCACCTAAACGCTCTGCTCTGTCACTTTTTTTTTTTTTTTTTAACCTTTTGCGCTGCTGACTCAGGGGACAACCTTGCAAGGCAAGGTCAGAGTTGGTGTATTGGTTTTAGGTATGAGGGAGCTTCGAGGGGAGGAGAGATGAGGGTATTTACTTTAAAATACGCTTAACGAGAAATGATCAATATTACCGATGATAACTCATGTATACAAATTTGTAAAGGCCCGAATGACTCCTCTGTGGGCTGTGACTGAACTTAATTACAAGGCCCAAAACATAGAAAGATGCAAATCCTCGCAAATTTTTTCCGACCCAAAAAAGTAAAAATGAATAAACATTTTCACCCAAGTCTGTCTAGGTGGCCATCCGACCTTCGGCTAGAGAAGTGACTAAAGTTCGAATTGTTATCTCCCTCAAAGCTAAATAAAATAAATAAATTTTTAATAAAATAAAAATAAAAATATTGATAAATTCAAAAAAAAAAAAAAATTTAACACGTTGAAAATATTTCAATGTTTAAAACTTTAAAATTTTATTTTAAAAATCTTGAATTTTTATTTTGAGAAGAGATATGAAATTTATAAACATAAGAAATTACTTTAATTATAATATTTATGACTTAATAAATATTTAAGTAAATAAAAAATAAAAATTTTATCACAAAATTTAGTAATGAAATCTTTTAAACTCTTAGTTTTATATTTTTGAATTTAATTTTTAATTTGTACAAACAAAAATTTCACTTTGGGCTCTAAGCCTCTTTAGTTTTATAAAATAATAATAATAATCAATGAATTATAGTTTACTGATACTCCAGTATACTCAAACTAAAAACTAATAAAGAATAAAATTACACTTTCGTAATTCAATTATACTAGAAATTAAAAATAAAATTTTTCATTGACATTAAAAAAAAAAAGATAAAATTTGTTTCTGTTGTCCCCTTCCCGTACAAGTATCTTCAGGAAATATTTTCAATTTCCTCTAAGAAACAAAAAAGGGTTCTTCTCCAACCAGCCTCCCCCAGTAAATTCCCTTTTATTGGTATGCCTTCCCCAGTAATTCCTTTGACGATCACAATTGCATTTTTGTTTTATATATATATATATATACGGCACGTTTGATCATTGTTGTTTTCTAACGCACGGCAGTTGAGTATTCCTTATTTTAGTACAATAATTGCAACAAACACGACTGGGCCCATGAATCGTTGCAAATGCTGGATATTGGTGCCCCAGTCAAGCCGGGCATTGGAATCAAGCAAGGCAAATTCTTAAAAAATAAATAAAAAAAAAATGTAATTAAATTAAATTATACTGGCCGAGAAATACAGTGGGAGTTGTTGGGTAGGACAAATCATGCGTATGCCATCAGCACCACTCCTGATGGATACTCTCACTCTCTACGACGGTTCAAACATTGACTTTTATCTTAATCGTGACCGTCCATCTGCCCACCACTCCAATTCATCGTCTCATTTCAATTCTAGGGCCAAGTATGGCAACACGGTTACATCAGCGACGGTGATTCATAAATATAGACCTTCTTGACTCAAATATGATTGGAGGACAGATTGATGTGGAGAGAAGTTGGGGTTGGGCTCAATTTTTGTTGCTTTGCTCACCGTTTAGTATAATATGGATTCTGAACGATGATGTCTACAATTTTCTTTCTGGGTTTATCGAAAAAAATAAATAAATTCGTAACTAAGCATCGCCAAATAGGGTGCCCCACCTCGAGTCCCGATTGGAGCTAATTAGTCAGAAAAAAGGAAAAAAAAAAGAAAAAAAAAATACCATCTCACTGCCCTTTTCACACAAGCAAGTTCAGGATTTTAATTTTATTTTTTATTTTTTAAATGAAAGGGTCGATGAGATGAATTGGATTATTCATTTTACGAAAATATATAACTGGAATGGTTGACATCCATCTCAGCAAACAAAACACTTTGGTGACTAAGTTCCGTAGAAATTCCGATATCAGATAGTTATGAATTATTTTGGACACGGATTGGGCAGAATTCGTTTTCGGCAAAGGGCTCAAATTGCCTTCGAGGGACGCATCTATTTTTTCTGGGACCACCCCAGGTAGGTCTCCTCTATTAAACAGCTCTGGACATGAAGAGGACTTCGACTAACAGTGTCTTGGCCTCTTTTTGTCAGAGTATTCGTTGCGATTTGTTAATAAGGTTAATAAAAGGAAGCTTACAATATTCTTTTTTTCTTTTTTTTTTTTGTACTCTATTAACCCATGTGGAAAGAATTCTAACCATTTCCGCGTCTATGCTTCTACTCGATAGACAGATTTCTTGGACGTTAATTTTGTAATATCACATGATATGACAGAACTTACCCAACAAACAGAAACAACAAAATATAAAGGCAGCCACAAAGTTCGGGGGGAAAAATATGCTTCAAGCGAATAATTAATTTCCCTATAAACAAATAGCAAGAGGGCTTGTAGCACAAGAATAAACAATGGACGTGGTAATAACTTAATATAATAAAATGTTACTCCCTTTCTGAAAATAGTTAGTCCATAATCAACAAAATGTATAGTATGCTTCGTCTCTATTCCTTGTCAAGTAGTTATCGAGTTTGGGCGGTTTGGCCCTGAGCCATTTGCTTCAGGACAAATATGGGTTGGCAGAATTGGCAACAGAAAGCTAGGGAGCTCCGAAGTTGTGCCATCTTCATCGAAACTTTTGCCATCCTGACAGTCGCCCTCCTCAGTCTCTTGGTCCCCCTCTCATTTCTGCTACTTGCCAGGCTTTCTTGCTATAATCATGTCTTGACGGTCACATCCTATCCTACACAACCATCTCCTTGTCCTTATTTCTCTTTACTCTTCTATACTGACCCAGTAATTCTCTATGTTCTTATTTCAATTCCCAGCATAGCCACTCTTGTCCACAAACATGTGCTTGTAGCATTCACATTTTTCCCTTTTTTTTTAAAAAAAAATAATAAATTTATTTTTAAGTGATGTAAAAATATTAAAGTTTATGGTAAAATTTTATTTACTATTGATAATGTAGTTGAATTTGTACATAGCTAAGCATGTGCGGTGGGCCCCTCTGTAGTAAGTTAAAAAATTTTCATTTTCTGTCGTTGTTTCCAATGAAAAAAAAAACTAACAAAATAAAAATAAAAATAAAATGCCATTGCGACGTAGCCGAAATTCCATGGACATGGTCCTAGGAAATTGTAAGCCCATGGGCTGTCCCCTCTCCATTGCAGTTGCCTTGTGGCATGGATAAATTAAATTAGTAACACATCGTAGAAGCCTCTTTATTAAAATGATGTCTACAAATAATACTAAATATTATAAAAATAAAAATTTTAATTCATCAAAAAATATTATATGCATTTAGATAAATAATTTTATTAATAAAAAATTATCTATCATATAAAAATAATATTTTTATAATAAATAATTTTTTTTTGATATAGTTTAGCATTACTCAATGTCTAATTCCCATCGATGGATGATTTTGTGTTGCTATCACGAACACTTCAATATCTTGAATTGTGGTGGTAACATTATCGCTGTACCCAAATCTCTCATTGCCAATATTTCAATCTGTCCCAAACCCAAAAGTTGAGCAACAACAAAATTCCCTTGGCTGCCGTCTGGCCTAAGTTCTCTGTGTCTTGGGGGAATTCATCCGACTCGTTAGTTTGTGTCAACAAGACATCGGGGGCTGCGGCCCCTTGATACTTTTTACCATAATACAAAAGGATTTTAAATCGTCTTGAAGTAGTCAGACGCTAGTGTAACCATGCAAAGGCCCCAATTCAATGCAAGTGTTTGAGTCTACTTCAAGTGCCCATCACGAGATTGTTTCCAAGGCCTGGACGCAGGCTTGCTTGTGAAGAGTGAAGAGTGCATCCACAGTCCAAAGGCCCGGACCCATGGTCATGGATGCATCTTTCCATGTCAGTGCTTCGGTCTGTTTATTCTAATTTTCCTTTAAACTTGTCTCTTTTGCTTGACTGTTCCTCTTCCACTCTTCCGGCTGAAATTGGACTGCTAATTCCATAGTACACGCATCTTGTATTCATCACTTACCAATTTCAAGACCTTGGATGGTTTATTCTTATTTCCAGTCTTAATGATGATATGACATCTAAAAGAATAATTTAAAGCTTATGCGTCTTAAAAGTACCTAATCCAGAGCAAGCCTTGATGGCTGATATCATATGTCGCCATCGTTCAACAATCATCGTTTATTATTTTTTTTTAACGCTTGATTATTTCAGATATTTCAATGGTATGTGCAGTCAGCCGATAGTTCTTTGGAATTTCTCTCCTGATTGATGCTTGTTACTTACTAGACATGACCCCTTATGAATTGGTCTCAATTGTCTACTATTAAATTGCTGATTGATTCGCCCTTCTGAAATGGCAAATCAAATGTTCTCCCCCGCTCCGTTCTGAATCCAGAGCGGTGATTATAGTCCTCCTGAAGACTGTGAGAAAGAGATGAGAGAAAGACAGGAGTATCTGTATCAAATGCAAGATTTGAGACAGTCCCATCCCGCGTTTCCTGAATATGGTGATTACCCAGACAAATTAGCCAGCACATGTTCAAATTCGTTTAAAGACGAACCGCAGGAACATCCGTCGCCAAAATTGCCACCCAATTCAAACAATGACTTGCCATTGGATGAATATCAGGGGTCCTGTATCCCGGCGCCCGCACAACCATTGCAGGACATTAGAGGTTTCGAGAACATATTCAAGTCCGGTAAAGAATCGCGACATCCATTGGCTCTATCATCATTGCGGGAACTCCTCAACTGTTATGGAAGCGGGCTAAAGAAGCTGAACATAAAGCAATCGGCACGCTATAGCAATGTTGAAGAGGGTCGAAGAAATTTATCAACAGAGGAGATCGTGAGGGTGGCTGGAGCGAGGTACATACAATTGTCAGATCAAAGTAATGGTGATTCTTCCATGCTGGCGCACCCTTTTGGTTATGCTCTGTCTGGCTTGTCCGAACAAGAAACGTGGGATGCAGAACTCGCCCACCTTCTTCTGGCGGCCGCAGAAAAAGTTGGAAGCCAACAATTTGACCGTGCAAGTATGCTGCTCTCCCGCTGTGAATGGATTGGATCCGAGAAAGCCAATCCCGTTCAGAGACTCGTATTATGCTTCGCTAAAGCCCTTAAGAGAGAAGATTGATTGGGCGATGGGAAAATTTCCACTACAAGAAGTGAAGTGTGAGACTCCTAATGGACTAGGTGTCAGCTTTGCCACAGTTTCTTACTACCAAAAAATTCCTGTGAATCGAGTATCCCAACTCTTGGCAATCCAATCGATAGTCGAAAAAGTTGGATCAGCAAGAAAGCTGCATGTGATTGACCTCGAGATCAGGAACGGAATCCAGTGGACAGCCTTGATGCAGGCACTTTCAGAACGAGAAGACCCCCCCCCCGATTGGACGTCTCCAAGTAACTGCTATTGGCCACTTAACACGAAGGGACAAGATGGAGGAGACTGGTAAGAGATTAGAAAACTTTTCCTAAGTCCATGAATTTCCCTTTCACATTCAAGGCAGTCTACTTGTCGCGCTTGAGTGATATTAGATATGAACAAATTGGCATAGCAGCTGATGAGTCGTGGTGGCTAACATGATACTGAGGACAATGATCTCTGGGCCCCAGTACTTGGAACATTTGATGAGGGTGATAAGAAGTTTCAATCCATCGACAATGGTGGTTTCTGAAGTTGAAGCAAATCACAACTCACCTATATTTGTTAGCCGATTTGTGGAAACACTATTTTACTTCAGCACACACTTCGATTGCGTGGATATCTGCATGGATCAAGACAGCGAGCATCATAAAAATGAAATAGAAGCAGTCTTTTCTCATGGGATAAGCGATATAATAGCAATGGAAGGGCCAAGAGAGGAAGACTAGAAGCGTAAAGATTGAGGTGCGGAGGGCATTCTTCTCTAAGTTCAGAATGGTGGAAGTTGGAATTAGCGAGACATCCCTTTACCAAGCTGAATTAATCCTCAAGCAGTCTCACTTTGGAGGTTCATGTACTCTTTCGACGGATTATAAATGCTTATTCATTGGATGGAAAGGAACTCCTTTGCAGTCCCTTTCGATTTGGAAGTTCAGCAGAGACCTGCTGGGGAAGCTATTCTTACATCGTGATTTTTGAAACTGTTTTATGTTTTTGTTGCCTCTCTTAAGCTTTTCTTTAATGAAATAAATATGTTTAAAATTTTCCAATCAATCTGAAATAGTAAAAAATCCACCCTTCCTTTATTAATGTTATATATGTATGTATATTTTTTTGAGTATTTTTACCTTTTAACTGCATACGTTTAAAAAAGAAAAAAGAAAAAAGAAAGAGTTGTAGAAATGGAAGGATCTCGTATGCCTGGCCCAGTTAAGCTCTTACCTCCCAGCCACAGGCCCGCCCGCCCCATAAATCTGAGAGGCAGGCCCGCGTGCGTGATTCTTTCTGGGCTAAACAGAAGAACAGCATGTGGAGTCCACGTCATTGACAGGTGCCACGTGTCAACACTTGTTCGATTTTTTTATTATATAAAATTATTATTATTATTTAATTTTTATAAATTTCTCCGTCAAGCGTCCACCCACTTTTCGTACGTCTTCAGCCACAGGGCAAAAGCAGAGCAGCTATGGTGTCGAAATCAAGCGACTCTGCCTCTAAGCTTAGAGTTAGTTGTTTTTTTTTCCCCTTCCTTTACATTTTGTGAGCGAAACCTTTTTTAAGCATTTTGTTAGATTTTTCAATTTGTATTTATTTTGAGAATTGAAATTGAGGAATTTGATCAGTTATAATAATAATAATAATGGTTCAGAATTTGTTGAAGGTGAGACCCAGCCCCGTTTGGCTTCCGATGTGCTATACGTATCGCTAAATGAAACGAAGACAATCAATTTGTGTGCGTTAAAGCATTTATTTGTTTAGTCAGCAAACACCTTTTATGGTTGCTTTGCTTGATCGTATTGCTTTTGTGCACTGTTGAGCTTTTCTCGAATTAAACAATTTTCGAAATCTGTCTCTAATTTTTTCTGGTTATGTTTCGTGTTGGCAGAAACCGAATGGAGAACAGTCGAGTGAGGCTGGTGTTGGAAACCTTTCGTATAAGATGAATCAACTTAAAAAGCAGATTCAAGCAGAGAGAGTTGTGCTGATTAAAGTAAGTCAGCTTTGCATGCCTGATCCCTTTGCTTGCTGCCAAAAATGTTTTATCAATAACACATATTTGGGCTATTCCCAATTATCTTTTTTTTTATTATTATTATACTTGTATGCTAGTGATACTGATGTGGCAAGTTTTGCAATCAATATGTGTCATAACCTTGGATGGTAAGCAGGCTTAATACACACAGGGTGAGATTGTATGTTGTTTATTTGATTAGTAAAAGGGTTAGTTTATGCAAATGTATTGGGAAGGAGCCCATGTGATGAGAACTTGTGCAGGAGAAAATCGAGAACAACAGAAAGAAACTGGAAAGTGATGTTTCTCAGTTGGTGTTGGTGGCATCGAGAAAGAATGCATCATTAACTGATCACAATGATGTTCTTAAAATGTTTTGTTTGAGGACTGGGAGTCCTATCTGTAAGTATGGTGGATTTACTCAAGGATCTGGAGAAAAGGACTATATTAATTGTCACGAAGTTGTACTCTCAACAAATACCAAGCTTCCTTATGTTGAGAAGATTCCTCCATACACTACCTGGATCTTTTTGGACAGGTATTGCAGACTAAACTTTCCTTGCATCTATAATGAAATTTTATCTTAAAATTGAAGATATTTAGCTTAATGCATGTTGGGAGTTTTGGAAAGTGTAGAATGAATTTTCTGTTCTCTTGTCTTATTAGGATTTATATTTTTCTTATTAAATTGTAAGCATACATTTCCTGGCACAGAAATCAAAGGATGGCTGAGGATCAATCGGTTGTTGGGAGAAGGCGCATATACTATGATCAACATGGTAGTGAAGCACTGATCTGCAGTGACAGTGAGGATGACCTTGCAGAACCAGAGGAAGAGAAACATGAATTTTCTGAGGGTGAAGATCGCATCTTATGGTAAGTTAAAATTGGGTGCGTGTGGCTTTTTCATTGGAAAATAAAAAATTAGTCTCTTTTTTTTTATACACAATATTTGACAGTTAAGTATTTCTCACTGGCTGATTTATTAATAATCATACAGGAGAATCTGCAAAAGATTCAGCCCAATATTAGAATAAAAAATTTATGTTCTGTTTTAATCTTATCAGTTGTGCTGATTATTTTCCATTTGTAGGGCATTCAGAACAAAAATACATGACCTTGTAAATGCTTAAAGCAGTAGAAGCCAAAGGAGGCAATAAAACTTGTTTTCCATTTGGCCTTGGCCCCCTGTTCCGTATTTCATTACCAATTAATTAACTCCAGTTCAAGTATTTTAACAGTTGACTATTGCATTGACAGGATGGTCTTTCAGGAACATGGATTATCTGAGGAAGTGGTGAACATGGTTGGCCAGCTTATTGGTGTCAGCACTTCTGAAATTGTGGTGTTTTGCCTGAGCCTTATAACAAACTTTATTTTGAAGCCTTTTCAAGATTCCTCTTTTTCTTTCACTTTTCTGTGGTGAACAATGCCTTTTGTAAATCTGACTGAATTATTTTATTGGTACTTGCAGGAGCGCTGTAGCACACTCAAAGAAAAATATGATGAGGACCGTTGTGGGAAAGATTGTGGAGATTCAGGATCTGAGAGGAACATGTGCATGGACAAGAGCCTTAATGCTGCTTTAGATTCTTTTGATAACTTATTCTGTCGCCGTTGCTTGGTAGTCAGTCGCTAATCCTTTCAGGCCTTATATTAGTCATTACTCATTAATAAAATCTGCCTGAAATAAGTCTTGAATTGCTTCTACTGATACTTTTCTTTGTGTCTATCAAACAGGTTTTTGACTGTCGCTTGCATGGCTGTTCTCAAACTTTGATAAACCCTGTAAGTGGAATTATTTTTTTTCCATCTTTTAATAGATATTTACATCTAATTTGAGGCTTTGGTTGACAGAGTGAAAAGCAGCCTTATTGGTCTGAATATGAAGATGACAGGAAGCCTTGTGGTGATCATTGTTGCCTTCAGGTATCTTTAGTTTTTTTTATTTTTATTTTTTTGGTTTTCTAAATGCAAATTTCTTTTTTCATTCCTCTTTTCTGATCTTGCTCGTGTTAAACTTCCTGCACAGTAGCTTGTTTCCCTCAACAGTTAAATCCCTTTTTGGTTGGATTGGACAATAAATGCATAAGATCAGCAGGCTATATAAGTTATTATGATGGTGCTTCAAACCATTGTAAAATTGTGTACGGTTCACATATCTTGGGTTGTTTTTTGTTTATTTGTGGTTCTGTATGCTCTGGAACTGTTTTTTTTTTTTTCATTCCTCTGTTCATTGTTTGGTGTTTCACAGTTTATTAAAAATTGTGAAACTGGTTTGTCCTCTGCCTAGCACCTTGTGCGCAAATTGTCTTTTTGTGTTTGTTCTTTAAAAGCCTGCAAATTTCATTTCATGTGCTTATGTTGAGGTTTGCAAATGGGTTGGTCACCATTGACTGTTAATAGTGCACCATCTCTTATCCATGCTTCTGTAATTTTCATATGGAATTCTGTCATTTCTGTGCTAGAAATATTTTGACAGATAATGATGTCAATGTCCTGCAGCCGAGATTTGTCAAAGACTTGCCTGAAAGTTCAACTACCAGTGCCTTGCATAGGATGAAGAGTGCAACTTTAGAAAAGGCAAAAGAAGGTGTAGTGGCCCTGGATGAGGAGCCAGTTTTTGGCCATGGTAATGTAGACCCCATTCAAAACGAAAGATGTTCCGAGAAAAAGATGTTGGTTACTACAGAAGTAGATTGCAACTCAGAACTTGATGCTGGAGCTATGAATTTAAGTACAACAGTTATGTTGACGCACAACAATGAAAATACAAAAAAGCGGAAAGCAGCAAATCATAGAGATACAACACCAAATGATTTACCAGTTCCTGATACTTTAGATAGTTTTTATAGCAAGAAACACAAGAACAATTTTGCTACGAGCATAGGGACTGGGACTCCTGAGGGTTTTTTGAGTACCAGTGCTATAACTGCAACTGACAAAGATGAACTCCAGATGACTACAAAAGACGACTCCAATGATGTCATTGAACAGAAACCCGAAGAATCTGTATCTCCTGTTACTGAGAATGACAGAGATGAACCCGAGGAGCTTGCTGAAGTGCCTCAGCTGAATGAGTTGCTCTCAATAGAAACACCAGAACAAGAAATTTTAAGGTCTGAGTGGAGACCTATTGAAAAAGAACTATATTTGAAGGGAGTAGAGATATTTGGGAAAAATAGGTATGGAGATTACCTCAAGTAATCTCATTCAGATACCATTAATGTGGATTTTCAGGCTTAGCTTCACAATATGTTCATATCTATCCTTGTGCAGAATGAAAGCTCATATCTTTAAAACTACATAACATAAGTGCATGTTTTTGCAGTTGCCTTATTGCTAGGAACTTACTTTCTGGCTTGAAGACTTGCATAGAGGTGTCCCGTTACATGGGTGACAGCGGAGCTACAATGCCTTATAGATCTATTGCACCAAGTTCATTTATGGAAGAAAATGAGGAGACTGATGCAGATTGTATGGTATGCATTTTACTATTGGAGGGAAGATCATGTTGTATAATGTCAGGATTGCATTTGAAAAGGAGCACCATGCTCCTTGACAATCTCAAGATTTCTCTTTAGCAATTATACTCGCACTTTGGCCAATCAATGTGTAGATTATATATTGGCATGAAAGAATGATCAAAGAAATCCATCTGATATAATTGTTGCTAGTCAGTTGCTTGTAAATATATTATTGCCAGTTTAATTTACCTTTTGTATTACTTGTCCTTTTCCTTGTTTCCTCCTTTCATATCTTTTTCATTTTCTATCTCCTGTTCTACTCCAATCTGTTTGTCTTACTTGGGTCCTGCCTTTTAACCCACAATATTTAATCCAAATTCTAGCCCTCTTTTCCATTACCTTTAGTTTCTTGTAGGAGCAAGAGGTGCCAAAAAGATCACGGCTACTTCGTAGAAGGGGCAGGACACGGAAACTTAAATATTCTTGGAAGTCTGCTGGCCACCCATCAATTTGGAAAAGAATTGCCGATGGCAAAAACCAGTCCTGTAAGCAGTATACACCATGTGGATGCCAGTCAATGTGCAGAAACCAATGCCCTTGTCTCAATAATGGAACTTGCTGTGAAAAATATTGCGGGTATGTTTAAATGCATACTGTAGTAGATAAATAATATTCAGAGAGTAGCAAAGTGTTTTGTGAACATGCAGATGCCTTGCAGCGATGGCCAAATATAATTGGCCCCACGCCATGTAGATGGAACAGGAGGACATAAGGCAAGTAATTAGACTAAGGGTGACTTTATTAACAGTTACAAATTCTTCAGGTGCTCGAAGAGTTGTAAAAATCGTTTCAGGGGATGCCATTGTGCAAAAAGTCAATGCAGAAGTCGACAATGTCCATGCTTTGCTGCTGGTCGTGAATGTGACCCAGATGTTTGTCGGAACTGCTGGGTCAGGTAAAGACATGCGCGCGCGCGCACAACGTCAAAAATCCAATCTCTCTCTCATTGATTAGACACATGCACACCTATCTTATGACAACCTTCTTGGGCATTAGGAGGGGCAGTTTTAGGTTTATATTACCTTTAGGATTGGAGGTGGATGACTAGCTTGCTTGTGGATTCCTTTTTCATCAACTAGAACCATTTCTAATTGTAGAAACATTTACAGGATGGTCTGACCATTGAGAACAATTTAAGAACTCCCCACAAGATGGCTGGGACACAAGGCTATCTCAAGTAATTATTAAGTGCATCAGACTGTGGGCAAGTCCTTGTTCAACCCCCTGACACCAGAAAAAATATTATTAGCCCATTTGACTAGTTCCTAGCAGTCAATATTTCATCTTGTCTTGAAAGAAGTCACATTCTTAAGGCTGTAGCTATATTGTGCCAATAACATATGACTGATACTTTGTTCTTGAGGCACTTGCTGATAATTATTGAAGAAATCTGGTGGCCAATAACATTTGACTGGCAAGCCGCTGGGGACTGGACTTGATGCCGATTGGATTGATTGTGTTACTCAGTAATTTGGTGTCTTAAATTTTTACTGAGAAATTTTAGTTTGGTTTTCTCTTTTATCATGTCTTGTATTTCACATGGTTAAAACATTGTACACGTAAATTGGTTGCTTTACTGTTTGATCCTTATCTAGATTTGTACCTTTTTCAGGGACATGCCATCATCCTGAATGTGGATTTCTGTCTAAATTTCATGTAGGCAGTTCTTTTAATTTGCTGCATTTTTCAATTTGGCTTTGTACTTAAATGCAGTTGTGGAGATGGATCACTGGGTGAGCCACCCAAACGGGCAGATGGACAATGTGGAAACATGAGACTTCTACTAAGGCAACAGCAGAGAGTGAGCAATTAATTCAAAGAACTCTTATCATGTTATTGAAGACTTGGCAAATTATATATCTTATATGCCATTTCTTTTTCTTTCAATTGTTTCCAGATCCTCTTGGCAAAATCTGAAGTCGCCGGTTGGGGAGCCTTTTTAAAGGTAGAATTGGACATATTTTTTCTGTGATGTTCAGTACCATATGTCATTTTGTTCAATCAGTCACATCATCTCATTTCAGAACTCTGTGAACAAAAATGATTATCTTGGAGAGTACACTGGTGAATTGATCTCCCACCGAGAAGCAGATAAGCGTGGGAAAATTTATGATCGTGCCAATTCATCATTCCTTTTTGACTTGAATGATCAGGCAAGTGACAGTTACCTCTTACAATTAGACAATCCCTCCCAGCACAGTAATGATCTCTTATTTTGCCATCAAATTCATCTTCTGGCGAAAATGTTACTGCAGCTCATGTTCCGTATAAGAACATTGGGTTCACTATACCCGATATTTGTTAATGGATTTTTGTTTATATGAGCTTCATAGTCTAACTTGTGTGTCTCTTGTTTTGCAGTACGTTCTAGATGCTTATCGCAAAGGAGATAAGCTGAAATTTGCGAACCATTCATCAAATCCCAATTGCTATGCAAAGGTATACAAATTTTGGGCATCACATTTTGATTAGTAAGAACAGAATGAAGGGAAAGTTTTCATATCTTTGGCTCCAATTAATCTTAGGATCAAAGCTTTGTTCAGTTGAGTGTAATCTCAAATTTGTTTCTGTAAATTGGGCTAATAATGCCGGGTTACCCAGGTGATGCTGGTGGCCGGAGATCATAGAGTGGGCATATTCGCTAAAGAGCACATTGAAGCCAGCGAGGAGCTATTCTATGATTACCGTTACGGACCAGACCAGGCACCTGCGTGGGCTCGGAAACCCGAGGGTTCCAAGAGAGATGATTCGACACTCTCTCAAGGTAGAGCGAAGAAGCATCAGTCCCATTGATCTTGGCCTGGTTCAGATGCACCCCTGTGGAGCGCACCTCTGAGGTGTTTTTTCATTGTTGTCAGCATGTAAAAATGAAATAGCATAAGCAGTAAGCAGTGCATATATCAAATTTATACCATGTATATAAATAGCTGCATTAATGAACTTCTAGTAATCTAAACGCTAAGTTAAAGTGGACAATAAGGTCAAGGATTTTGAGAGACAATAAGCGCGAGATATTTGATTAAAGAATTTTCCTGTGTTAGAAACTGCTTGTAATGTCATGGTGCGAGATGTTCTTACACCCCTATGCCATCTATGCAAGGGAAACTAGTAATACTTGGAGCTTACCGTTTAGACCATATATATATATATATGTATGTATGGTATACCAATTGTCAAAAGTTGGATTAATAATATTATTTCTTTTTTTCTTTTTTTTTTTTAAAGAAAAATTTAATACGAACTAAAACTGGGATGGGCCGGCCAACATAGAATGGAAAAGGTGACAAGGCCCACGGGGTTCTCCTAAAATAGGCCCATGTCGTAGACCATAATGCCGAGTTATGCTATTCTCAATCCCAGCCGTGGAGCGTATCAAACCCTAGCCCCAAACGCCCTTGCAGCCAGTGGACCCCGCTCAATCAGAGACTCACACAAAGCAACGGGGCATTCAACGGCTGACTTCTCCGATCTCGCAGTCTGCTTCAATCTCGTCTCCCAGGTAAGCCCTAACTCCGTTTTTGAAATCATTCGATCTGCCTGTCTGTTTCGTGGATGACGAAGACGACGACGACTATTATTATTATTATTAGAAGATGGGATTTGCTATTTCTCTGGCGCTGTGGTTTGTTTTTTTCTTTTGATTTTAGGATCGATAATTTGCGTTTGGAGTTTTGAGAACATTTTATTGCTCGGTTGCCTTTGTAATTGGCAGCTCTGGGTTGTTGCTGAAAAATGAAAATATTTAGGAGAATTTAATTTATTATCTTTTTTGTTTCACTTGTCCTTTTTTTTTTTTTCCTCTTGGTTGAATATGATTAGATCTTTGAACACTGTTAAATCTGTTCAGGCTATGCTTGCTATTGTGAACCTAGTGCCATCGTTATCTGTGCTGAACAAAGTAAGTCCATAATGGGCATGTTGGTGGATAAGCATGGAGATGCTTGAAAAAGTTGTCTGCAAAATTATGTAGAATAAATAATTGCCTGCAAAGTTGTATAGAAGAGTAGGACAGCGTAGTCATCTGAAATAAAAATAAGCTTAAAAAATAGGATTTCCAAACTTAAGGCATAATAAACATGAGAGATTTTTGAAAAGTTGCAGACATGTTGTTGTATAAGCTGGTTTACTGACTTATAAATCGTACTTTGCTAGAACATGAAGCTGGCATATTATGAAACTTATAAATTAAAGGCGCTAAGTTTTTGCTTTTTTATTTTTCCCTTTTTTGAAGCGATACTGCATGTAATAATCAAGCTCTACACTAATTGGCATGTGATTTATTAAGTAGCAAATTAAAAGGCCAACATGGGTGAAAGGATTATCTTCCAGGTGTGTGAAACTGGCGTCTATCCTTTATCTTTCCCAGCTTTATATAGGAACTGCACATGGATGCAGAGATTGATTGACAGTTTATCTATCTCATAGTACCATTTTGATACATAATTCAGCTGCTCACTTCTATTTGTTTTGTTTGAGTAACGGATACTGTGAACTAGAGTTGGTTTGTAAGTTTTGTGGGCTTTTACTGCCTTTGGGTTGTAGTATCCTTAGTTTCTTCAAATGGTGAGTCTGATTTCTCATGTTGTCTTCAACACCAACTGGCATTCTCTGGTGAAGGGTTGGTGATATAGATTTGCTCTGCTCAAATGCATGTCTATCTTGGGTTGATTTTGGTTTGAGTGATTGCTTGTATGAGGACACAGATGCACAACTTTATGCATTTCGTTGGTGCGTGCTAAGAACAAAGAAACAATGGTTGCAGATTTATTTGCCTTAGCTAGACGAGCGAAATGGCCGGTAGAATTCCCCATCCCACCCTGAAAGGCCCAAGTGTTGTCAAGGAGATAATTATTGGGATTGCGCTTGGCTTGACTGCTGGCAGTTTTTGGAAGATGCATCACTGGAACGAGCAGAGGAAAGTGAGAACATTTTATGACTTGCTGGAAAAAGGTGAGATCAGTGTGGTTGCAGAAGAATAAGTTCCATCTAATGCTTTTGCCATGATGTTTATGAACAGCTTCTACAGTATTCCGATTTCTGTACCCATCTTGTTTGGTTTGTAAGTTGAGCATAATTATTTTTACTTTTTGGAGAATAAATGTCTCGGGACGAGATAACAGCACATATTTGTTTTATATAAATTTGTGACATTTTAGTTTTCATTTTCCACTTTCCTGTGGCTTACTTTAGCCGTAAGTTTTCTTTTGGATACGTTTTGTGTAGAGCAATGTTATCGTAACAAGCTAGTGATTTCAATGAAATCCTTAGGAAATTTGGGATAGATGTGCCTGTACAATGAAATTCAGCCATTATCAAAGGTTTGAGTGCCTTAGATTGAAATGCGGTGTTGTCCTTGCATACAAACATATGCATGACGAAGATTTCTACTAGAATTTCAAATCAAGAGTCGTCGGGGAGATTCGGGATAAGACATATCTCTAAATCAGAGATTGTCACACCATGTGTTTTTCCAAGGGGTCGATTTTGGTTGAGTAGTACGCTCGCATAATATAGTTGAGCTGCAAAGGAAACTGGAGTCTGCAAGTTAACAATTTATTTTCTTTGTTATATAGGTGTCCTTTTCTACATAAATGCCATACCTCTGCCTAGTACCCTCTAATCTAAGATAGATATCTTACTAATTAATGTTACGACATTGGAACTGATGAATTTCTGACATTGTAAAAGTGGATTATGTAATTCATATATTATGACTCGATGAATCCTGTAATTACGTTTATCCGATATGATTTTCATGGTTACACAAGCTGTTTGTATCATTTAAATTTGTGTGAAGCACCTTCCAAATTAATGTCGTTTTTAGACAACATTTCAAAGTCAAAGGCGCAAAATTTCAGACAACCGGAGAAAAATTCTAATTGAAAACTTCCGTTTAAATTTATTTTTTTTAAATTACCAGACAACCCTCAATATTATCTGAAAAGGATTCTTCTAACAAAAAAAAAAAGCAAATGAGTGGGGTTTTTTTTTTTTAATAAAAATTCAAGAACAACAGATTGATACTCTCTTTAAATATCTTGAACCTGTCTACGTGGAAGCATATAATTGGTTGCCTCTTGATAAGAAATGTGTGTCCACCAACTGGGGCAAGGCCCGATTATAACGGCCTCCTCATCCTCACCTTCTGCCATGTGATACACCCATACGAGACCAGAGCAACAACTGAGAGCAATGGCCACGGTATCTGGTCTTAACATCTCAGCCGCCGGAGTCTTTGCCAAGGCAGCTGACACACCAAAGGCTCAACCAGTCGTCAAGTTAAACCAAACATGGACTTGGAGGAGGCGGGCCTACCTGGTTGGGTCCGGGCGGCGCATGCAAATCCGACCCGTTAGAGCAGCACCCGAGGGATTGTCCGAGAAGGTGGAAGAAAGCATCAAGAATGCAGAGGAGGCGTGCTCCGGAGACCCAACTAGCGGAGAGTGCGTGGCAGCGTGGGACGAGGTGGAGGAGCTGAGCGCAGCCGCCAGCCACGAGCGGGACAAGAAGAAAGGGTCCGACCCACTGGAGAATTACTGCAAGGATAACCCAGAGACAGATGAGTGCCGCACTTACGATAATTGATGATGATGATCAATATTTGTGCTTCACTGAGATAATTCTATGTAATAATCAAGCTTCTAGATGTTTGGTTATAATCAAACTTAAAGTTGGCTGTTTGTAACTTCTTTTTCTCATTTTTGTCTATACTTCGACATTATAAGTTTACTTATATGTTTGGAACGCATAATTTATTTATATAACATCCAGTTGGTTAAGGATAAAATATGGGTATGCTTACCCTTCTTTGTTTTTTCCTCTTGAGACCCGCATGCTTATACCTAGATGGTTATACAAGCCGATAGTGGCTGAATGGGTATGGGTATTTCTGGCCCGGTAGCCAGCGCTTGTGGTGATGGGTTTTTCAGCCTTTTGATGTGACCAAGAGAAGGTTACTTCTCAATCATCTATTCAATGTAGTTCTCACTCTTTTTATTGTGAAATTGGCCTTTTTAGATTCTTATAACCTGATTGCAGAGTGTAGTAATTGGAGATGGCAAAATAGGTTCTGGAATTGTATGTTTGTCCGATGAAGTACTTCTCGATTGTTCATGAGCAACAAATATACTTATACACCTTGATGAGTCCATCGCCCTGTCGAGTACATGGCGAAGATGACCGCAGCCTTGTAGCTTGATACAGAAATTGTTCTTTTTTTTTTGTTTTGTTTTTCATGAACACCATTTAACAATCTTTGCTGCGATTTGGGGTGGGTAAGTGAAGACAATTATTTTACATTGCTGAGCTTAGGTACAACAGGTTGTTTTTTGAACAGGACTGGTTTTCTTGCAAGTAAAGGTGTCAAGCAGATTGAATTAGATACGTTCGGATCATGTTATGTTTAGCTTCGGGTTTGGGTAACTTGCGAGTTAACTAATTAATGGTTAAAAAATTAAAATTTTATGTTTAGAGTCTTGAGTATTAATTTTAAAAAATATATATAATTTATAAAAATAAGAGAATTATTTTTATTACATAATTGACTATTCAATAGACTTTAATGAATAAAGAAATATATTTTTTTTCTTTTTATTAATTTTTTTATTTTATTAAATACATGAAAATATATTATATTTTATTTTTATATTAATTTGTATAAAAATTATGTATGTATATATATTTACATGCATATACATATACATGTGGATAAAATTCTAAAAATATTATAAATATAAAAAAATAAAAATAATTACATAAAAATGAATAATTTATGTTAATATATTTAATATACGAAAAACTAAGTGTGCGATGTGTACGCAAGAAAATAAAGTAATGAATATGCGTGATGTGAATATATTTGTTTATATATAAATAAAATAATAAATAAAAATAGAAAAAATAAATTGTAAACTTATTTTGTTTTTCTAAAAAGATTAATTCAAAGAGAAAATCCTATTTTTTAGGTCGGGTTAGGCAAATTCGGGTATTAAATTATTTTCAAGTAATGTTAGGTTTCATAATGGGTTTGAGTTGGGTTTTCGGGTGAATTTGAGCCAGTTTGTTGAATCAAGTCGAATTTTTATATATCTAACCACAAAGATTTTACATATATTCAATTTCAAGTGTAGTTTTTCCGGATAAAATTCTGTATGCAATTAAGCATTCATCTTAAAGACGTACCAGCTACCAGTACTTTTTTTTAGCAATCATGGCGTGCAATTCATTCATTCCCCAAATTCGATTAAGATGGGCGCTATCCAACTGAAAACGATCATTTGATCCTTTCTTTTTTTTTTTTTTTTTTTTCCATCTTTCAATTACCAAGTGTGTTCTGCACATCCACTCAGAATGGTGCCTCAACATTCAAACGCGGTGGTATGAATTCAAGTTGCAGGTGCACTCTCTGCCTACAGTTTCCTCACCAGACGAAACAAGAAGCAAATTCATCAATTCTTCTCTAAAGCGAAGTAATAAAGACAAGACCACATTAAAATTGCTTAAAGACACAAACGAAAGGTACCCAATAACACAACTTGTTCAAATTAAGACACACACCACCATCAAACTCGACATACTTTGCACTGCTGAAACAACCTAGAACAATAGACCAAGTAAAGAGATTCGTAACAAAAAACAGAGGTAGAAACGAAAGAAACATCGTTCAAGCAAAGGCACCTGGCCACCAGACTCACGACCACCAACTACATCAACATATCAGCAGACGCCACAATAGGCTGTGCAGAGCACGGCAGCCGCCATGGCTCCAGCAAAGGATCCGGTGGTATCTCGGGAATATCCAGAACGAGGCCGCTGATCTCCTCCCAGATATGCAGCACCGAGTTCAATGACCTTAGCCTCTCAGTCAATTCCACAGCCTGAGCCCTCAAGACCTTGTTAGCCGATTCCACCTCCATGTACCGGTGACTGTCCTCGTCAATATTCTCTCTCAATTGACTGTTCCGGCTCTTCAGCTGGTTCGTTTCGTTGACCAGATCCCCCAACAGCTTCTGCTTCTTCGCCCTGGAGCGCCTGGCCGATTCCCGGTTCGAAATCATCCTCTTCCTTTTCCTCTCGTCGATATTCGCATATCTCGGATCAGAATCGGATCCAGAGCTCGCTGCTTGCCTCTGCATTTGCACAATTTCTTATTTGGATGGTCCTTATGCTCAAATTAGGTTAGAATTAGGGTTAGACGGATTAACAGTAGCGATATGAAGGATTGGTATTTACTAATTTCGATTAACGGAGAGATTTAATTAATGAAAACACGTAGAACCAGTAGAGAAACACAACCGAGAAGGAGTGAACAATCCTAATTCGTCGCATGGCGTATAACTCACAGAAATTTCACAAACATTGGTACTTTTTACAGACTCCCCAAATTCCCGAACCCTAAATCCCAGACGATCAATACAGCTTCAAGACCTAAACCGAAAGGATGAATCGACAGTAACCCTAGATCTGCTGGTCCAGATTCGAGCTAACGATTGATTAAATCAAAGAGAAAGGCAGGGGAGAGATCGGATATTAATTAAAAAGACAAAAAAAAAGAAAAAACCATGAAGACGGAGATCAGAAATAAAGAGGAAAGGCACAAGGAAACAGTAGCTGATGGCTTCAGAAGGCACACAGAAATTGCTATCTATTGCGTTGCAGGTGAGACCAAAGAAGATTAAAGAGCGGGTCAAAGTGCACGTTTTCATTTTTTTTCATTTTTTCTTCTTTATTTTATTGCAATTTGACAGAAATAAAAAAAAAAAAACAAAATAGTAGTGGCGTCTGTGTAATGCTGGCGTATAGAATGACGCCAGCTGTAAAGGATGTGCTGGCGCAGCAGCTTCCACGGATTCCTTCACTCTATGAGCCCCTAGCAGTCATATTGGGCCGTGGGCTGGCCGACTACGATTCGTAGTCTGGTCCAGTGGGAAATTGCCCACTCGACGCTCGTGACATTAGTCAGCTCAAAGTTGAACAGAAAATTGTGGTTTCTGACGCGACGGTGCTATCTCTGACCGTTTATGGCGATTAATTTTGTTTTGTTTTATTTTATTTTATGTTTTTTGGCCAAAACTAACATTTTTCTTCCAAGCTAAAACCGAATTCGGATCGAGAACTAAGTCCATTTCTTTATAAGTGTATTTGTGTTTGGAAGTGAATTAAACGAAAGATCGGATCAGACAAACAATGGAGGTGGACGACGTGCCTTTGGACGATAAGGCAAAGAGAATGAGAGATCTGTTATCAAGCTTCTATTCTCCTGATCCTTCAATGATTTCTGGCAATTCTTCCAAGTACGCTTCCCTGGATGCCATCAACAGCACCTCTTTCAACGCCGATCAGTTCATGGATTTCTTGGTAACGCTAGCCTCCTCCATCTTGGTCTGAATTTTATTTTGGTTTGGTGTTCATTGCGAGATTAATAATGAATTGGAACCGTTCTCGTTAGGCCAAAGTAGTAGTTCCTATTATCGTTTTAAGACTTCAACAAGGATTTATTATTATTATTAAAAAGAAAAAAAATAATTTCTTTCTGGTTGTTGATCTTTTGCATGTAATCTATTTATCGATCTTTGAATACAGGTGCAAAAATCAAGCCTCGAAGGTCTCCTGCAGAGGCATGTTGAAATGGCAGCTGAGATAAAAAATCTTGACACGGATTTGCAAATGTTGGTCTATGAAAATTACAACAAGTTTATCAGTGCCACTGACACGATTAAGAGGTATGGTTTTAGGTTCCTAAGCTATTGAAGTATTGGTGAACTTCACACTGATCTGTGATCTGTGTCATTCGTAGACGATACTTTGGCTTTGCTAAGGATTCCCTTTGGTGCCTTCTTGTCCTTTTAATCTGTTTTTCTCTGAATAGACTATTTAATATCTTTCGGAACCTCAGACACAGTGGTGACAACCTTTTTGTTAATTTACAGGATGAACAATAACATTGTGGGCATGGAAGCAAACATGGAGCAACTCCTTGATAGGGTACTTTGCAAAGAATTATTATTTCCTGTTAATTCGATGCTTTAACTTATTTATAATAGAATATGAATGATGAATTATAAGGAATGACAGTCTTTATATATAACTGCAGATAATGTCAGTGCAGTCAAGAAGTGATGGTGTTAACACTTCTCTTTTTGAAAAAAGAGAGCATATAGAGAAATTGCATCGCACACGTAACCTTCTTCGTAAAGTTCAGGTATTTGGATACCTCGATACCTCTATATTGTTTCATCTATAAAGTGTTACATATTTTTCATCTTTACATGGCCTTTGAAAAGGAAATATGAGAGAATCTAAACAGGAGGTGAATCTTCTCTTATCTTTTGAGAAATTAGGAATGTTCCTTGTTAGGCATTCTGAAGAGGATGAGTCAATATTACAAACAATTTGAAAATTTTTTATTTTCCTACTGACATGCACCTAGTTGTGTGATTTTGTCTCATTGACCTTCATTACCTGGTGGAGTTCACAATTTTAATTAAAAAACAACTTAATATAAAAATAAAAAACTGGTCTCAGGATTTATGACTTTTGCTTTTGAATTTTTCGTGGAATAGATAGGCATTCCTCATAATTTAAGCATTGGTGTTTTTGGCCATTTATGAGTCACACAGATTTCTTCTTCTGTGGAAAAGAGCAGTTCATATATGATCTACCGGCTAGGCTTGGAAAGTGTATTAAATCAGAGGCATATGCTGATGCAGTCAGATTCTATACTGGGGCAATGCCAATCTTTAAGGTTGCTTCTCCAAATTTCTTTTTGAAACACTAATTTAAGGTTTTCATTTTTCATGTTATTAGGATAAAGCAACAAAATTTTAATGCATTTTTTCTTGCTCATTTATCAGGTATACGGGGATTCATCATTCCAGGACTGTAAGCGAGCATCTGAAGATGCAATGGCTGCTATCACAAAGAATTTGCAGGCATGGTCTCTTTGTGGTCCATTTATCTGATATGTGGAAATTGGACTGTTTTGCTTTCTAGCCAAATTAGACCTATAGATGGAGGACTAGTGGAAATTTTCTTCCTTAATTCTTGCTACAACCTACCTTTTAGTAATATAGAGTTCTATTTGGTGGTTAAAATATGCAATTATTTGAATGTAATTCTTATTGGACAATAAGTAAGCACTTCTTACTCACAAATCAGTTTCTTTTTAATTGGAAAACTAGCTGATCAGGAGTTCATTGAATTCAGTAGTTTTTCCATGGTAATTTTTTTTTTTTTTTTTATCTTGCTATTCCAGCAGACTCCTGCCATGAGAAGTTGTGATTATGTCAAAGTGCTATATGGATATGAAAGATGTCAAATATCTATTCATTGTTAATATGAGTGTTATAGTTGCATTAGTGCCAGATTTTAGGGTTAGGCCATCAAGTCAGGTATCTGAGCAAGCTCAAGGCATATTTCACTAATTGTTACCATGAATTTCCTTTTTGTGTATTCCAAAGTATTTCCCACTCAAGACTGTGCATGTGGAAACTTTGACAGTTTTTAGTGTTGTACTTCTTGCATGTTTCTTGCAAGGACAGTGTTTTACCATGTTGGTGAAAACTTTGTATTGTTTTTTCAGGGCAAGCTTTTTTCAGATTCTGAATCAATACAAGCAAGGGCTGAGGCTGCAATGCTTCTTAAGCAGTTAGATTTCCCGGTTCGCATTGCACTTTTGAATCTATCTTTTGTTTTTTGGGCACTGAGGTACAATCTCACAGATGAGATTACCTTTCCTTTCAATCAAGATTTCAAAACTTTCCTTGTGGTTTGGTCTGAATCACATTAGGATAATGGTAAAAGCATTCAAGCTTGAATCATTGAATGATATTGGTTTGGACAGAAGTGACTGTTTTGAAGCTTTGTATATTTCCCTCTTATAATTTCTACTATACAAAAAGGTCTATTATTAAATTCTGCACTGCTTGCAGTCTCTAGCATTTTGACAATAAATATTGAATTTTTTCACCTGCAATTGAATTCTACTTCATGTTTATGCAATTTTATGTTATTATGTTTCCATTTGAGAAGTGAGTGCAATGACACCTACCCGGTTTTAGCAGGTAGACAGCTTAAAGGAAAAATTATTTGAAAAGTTGGAACAATCTCTTGAGGACCTTCAGCTTACCACTGAAGAATTACCCCATGTTGTAATGGAGTCTAACGATCTTACTAAACAAGAAAATAATTCTGAGTCAGTTCTTGCTACTGAACATGAGGTAAGTGGGGCAAATATAGCATTTTTGCAGTTACCTATTATTGATGAATTTCTGGACTTAAAATAACTTTTTTTCTTGTAATGATTAGGCTTCTTTTCGTGAGTTTACTGAGGCTGTTCAAGCTTATCGAGTAATATTTCCAGACTCAGAAGAGCAACTGGTTAAACTTTCTCGATACTTAATTGCCAAGTATGAGATTCTACATAATTTTTCCTCATTCATTTTGTGTAGCTACATCTTCTTCTAGATTTTTCTCATTGATCAAACATCTAATACAATTGGGATCTCTTTCTTTAGGAACTTTGAAATCAGTGAGCAATACATAAAGAAAGAAGTTTCTGTTGCAAATTTTCTAGGTGTTATTCGTAAGTACTGTTGATCTCCCTTGATATCATTTCTCCACATCCATAACTCTGGTACCACATTTATACTTTGAGCATGGATCTTCTTTTCAAGTTTCTTTTTTTTGTTTTTTGTTTTTCTTTTTTTTTTTTCTGTGCCAATGCTTTCAGATCACTTTTTTTTTAATTGAAAAATAAAAAACAGAGAAAAAATCATCTTGGTAAGTATGGAACAATTGTCAGCAACTTACTCAGTCATTTCTCACAAATATTTTTCATGCTCAAAGATTGGGATCATTAAGTGTGGTGATTGATCTTTGTGTTGGTACACAAAAGCTACCAGCAAGGCTGTGCACTAATAAATTCAACATGCCTCACATCATCATGGAATATGCCTACATCCAGCGACATTCAGTTTTTCAGCGGAAAAATATACCTGATATCATTAATGATTTGTTATTGTTGAACAACTAAACATTTTTTTTTTTGGGCTTTCTGGTGAGCATGAAAGCTGGTTTTGTCAAATTTTCTAAATGTAACTTGTTTTTAGTTTATAAAAGATGTAGTTTTTGCTTTTTTTTGGGCACAAAATACAGGAATCATTTGGAAAGATGTGCTCCTGCTGGATGAAGTTTTACTTGAGGCTTTTCTCCCAGATTATTCTTTGCAGGTCGTCCTTACATTTTGTTTTTATATTTACTTTCTTTAGCAGCATTTCTGTCCTTTTTCATCTGAAATTTGAGGAAATCAATTGTCTTGATGAAGAATGGAACTTTTTATGCTGATGAATTCTGCATGATCTCAGGCTGCCCAGGTTGCTGTGAAACAATATATTGCAAGCAAATTTAGTCACCTGCTTCATAATATCTCAGGTCATAATATTAACAAAGATTTACTTCTAAAGTTTCATATTAAACAGCACTAAAGAAACTTGTTAGGTTGATGTTTTTATATGTTAGTTAGAGGGGATGGTAGCTGTTTATTGAGGATAATTTTTTGTAGCACTAGTTCATTTCAGTTAGTGTTGTTTGATGGTTGTGGGATAACCAAAGGCAGTTACCGGCTAAAAGGAGGGTGAATGCATGCTGGAGATGAAGCCTTCTGGCTCCAAATATATTGCCTTGTGTATTAGAAAAGCTGGAGGAAATATGAGGCCATGGGCCCCCTGACACATTGTGCTGGCTTGCCGATAGGAATGAAAAAGAGTTTATTTGACCTAAATTCTCCCAAAAATGCAAATAAACTTTTAATGTATTGTTCTTCTCTGTCCATATGGAGCATTAAGTCTAAGTTTGATGCTGTTTGAACTGCAGATGCTCTCACAAATGTCCATATCAAACACAATGAAGGAATGGGAGAGCATCCCCTACAGATTGCACTCAAGGCTGGCAAAACTGCAGTGCTCCAAGGAAGCATGGATCTCTTATTGGTAACACACCTGATGTTAGGATGGTTAACAAATGCACATACAAATTATTCAGTCTGCTTTTTATTATTTTTACCAGATACTATTGTTAGATTGCCATTATATGCTTAAGTTACTCAAATACTACAATCTACATTTTACAGTATTTTCTTACTATTTATGTTTGTTCAATATGTAGCCCAACTGTGTCTTTCTGCCCAGATTTGATATTCTTCCAACAATGCTGACAGCTACTTAGCCATTACTTTACATTCTTCTTCTTTACATACCTCTTAACATGCAGATATCTTGTTTCTTATTTTCCATTTTCTTGTTTCTGACATTTTCCAGTAAATGCATTTCTTACCTCTCATTTCTGTTGGTGTACTTAAATATAAATGGATGGTACTAATCTATGGCCGGATTTATTCATTTCAGGATTTCCGCAAACTTCTTAATGATGACTTAGGGCTGTTGGTTAAACTGAGAGACTTCATAACTGATTGGGTTCAAGAAGGATTTCAAGATTTCTTCAGGGGACTGGAGGATTACCTCCTTATCCTTTCAGGCAGAAATAAATGTGGCCGTCAAGAGCAAGGTATAACTGAAGGAGTGCAGGTTGACAAAGTGGCTGCAGGTCTTGTCCTAGTGTTGGCTCAGCTTTGTGTTTTTATTGAACAAACTGCCACACCAAGAATAACCGAGGCAAGCAAATTTGTACTGTTTTTCATTCTAAGGCTAGGCAGAAAACATCTTAATTGTACTACTGTTCATGGTATCTGGAGCTTGCCTTAAAGCTGGATATTGTAATTTCCAGGAAGTAGCTGCTTTTTTCTCCGGAGGTGGTGTTCGGCGCTATGAAAACGGACCTGCATTTGTTCCTGGAGAAATTTGCCGGATCTTTCGGTCAGCTGGTGAAAATTTTCTACAGCAAGTATGCGTTAGATGCCATGTCATTTTGATGTAGAATACAACCCCCCCAGTCTGATATGTTTTGAACATCAACTTTCCAAAACTAGTCCAAGAACCTTATATTTTTTTTTCTTTATTCAGTATATAAATATGCGAACGCAGAGAATTTCAGTTCTCCTGAAGAAGAGGTTTACCACTCCAAATTGGGTCAAGGTCAGTATGATGTATGCCCATGCTGCATAAACTACGAAGAATATTCCAATATGTACTGGTTTGATATTGAATTTGTCTAATATTTCAAAAATTTTCCAGCACAAGGAACCAAGAGAAGTTCACATGTTTGTTGATCTATTTCTTCAAGAGGTTTGTGTGTCATTTTTGTATTATGTTTTTCCATCTATTTTCTCTTGTGCAAAGACTTGGGAGCTTGGGAGTGAATTTTCTCTCAATTGAGTAATGATTTTGATTCTGTGCTTACAGTTGGAGGCAATAGGAGCTGAGGTGAAGCAGCTTTTGCCTCAAGGAGTTCTTGGCAAGCATCGTCGCACTGAAAGCAATGGAAGCACAGCCTCTTCTCGGAGCAATCCATTGCGAGATGATGCAATGAGTCGGTCGAATACCCAGAGAGCTAGGAGCCAGCTTCTAGAAACTCATCTAGCCAAATTATTTAAGCAAAAAATTGAGATTTTTACAAAAACTGAATACACACAGGTATTTACTGGTATTGGAAAAGAAGAGAAGCTGTATTGGTAATTAATTGATATAACCTGAGTCTGTTTGTAATTTTTCAGGAATCTGTTGTAAATACCATAGTAAAACTTTGCCTTAAAAGCTTGCAAGAATTTGTTAGACTTCAGACCTTCAACCGGAGTGGATTTCAACAAATTCAGTTGGACATACAGTTCCTCAGAGTTCCTCTGAAGGAAATTGTTGAGGATGAAGCTACCATTGACTTTTTGCTTGATGAGGTAATAAAGGATTGGCCAAAACTGAGCTTGGTCTTTGAAGTCTACACTGAAATTTTTATTCTGGTTTTGTCCCCTTCCTTTGTCATTTATGTTGCACATAGTTATGCATCATGCATCTGGGAAGGTTGGGTGGGAACTGGGTTGATTTTGTTTTTCTTCTTCCCACTATCATGTTGCTGAAAATTACATAGCTCAAGATGTTGTGGTTATATCTGAAAACCTGGTACTGAGAAGTTTGGCAATTGTGGAGCAGGTGATTGTTGGTGCTTCCGAACGTTGTCTCGACCCAATTCCTTTGGAACCTCCTATTTTGGACAAACTAATACAAGCGAAGTTGGCAAAAGCAAAGGAACAAAATCCAGTTTCTCCATAATTGCAGGCAGGTCGTGGCAGAAAGTAGAAAGTTCTGGCGTTTTGAAGGTGTCGACACGTTTTATACTGTTTGATTCAGTCAAGAGGCGAAGTTATACTTTCTGAGTCTCGATTCCGAGATAAAATAAAGCTTAGGCCTGCAGCTTAATCCATGTAGCTGATAAATTACCTCGTACAGTTTTCTCAAGGAAATGCAGAGTTCAAGAAAAGGAATGATGGGATCTGAACTTATTTGTTCTTGTATTTTCCTTCGTTACCTCGTCTGGTCTTCTTAGTTTTAACTACATCCAATTCAGTATCCTCGTCCTGTTACTACTGTAATTAGATTTGGCTCCATCGAACCGGCCCTCCCTTAGACCAAACAAGGAAAGTTATTTGTTGATCGGAGCCTGGAAAACTGGGTGCTTCCCCATGATTCTTTAGATAAATTAGCCTTCCTTCTCTTTCCATCTTCTGCAATATTCATGCTTGATTCTACTTCGTGATCAAACCTTAAAAGAAAAGAAAAAGAAAAAAATACAGAATATTTCAGGCAAGATTGTTATAAAACAAGAAGGGTAGAAATGTACTTTTACTTTTATGTAATAAATTATTTTATTCAAAGATTATAATCCAGACTTGTGGAAGACACTTTTGTTTTCCAAACTGCAAACTGCATCGGTAAAACTGTTCAACGTAACTGCAATCCTTGACGAATTGACCCTGACCAGCCCAATCAAAGATTGACGTCGGTTTTTATGATAAAACGCCACCGTTCTAATCTGAAGCGTGGACATGAAGAGTCAACGGGTCTCTCCGATACAGGCAAGGGTCAGATGGATTTTCAGCCTCCTCACTTCAATTAGGAAATTATCAAATGGTTGGCTCTTCCTGTTCCTGTGTGGCCCCCAGCCATGCCCATCAATGGAAGTTCGATGTTTTCTTGAGCTTTAGGGGCGAAGGCACTCGTGATAATTTTATCAGCCACGTGTATGCTGCCTTGTCCCAAAAAGGTATCGAAACCTTCGTAGACTACCAACTTCGTAAAGGGCAAGAAATCGCTCCGTCACCCTTGCAGACAATCCAAGAATCAAACGGTGGGGTCATAAACTCCGAAAAGTTGCAGAAGTGGAAGGCTGCCTTGACCAAAGTGGCCAATCTATCCGGGTGGGATTCCAAGGTCATCTGGTAATCTGGCAGTGATGTTAGATGTTAAAGTTACTGTTAAATTTTAGACTGAGTAAGAAATTGCAAATGTTTGTTTCAATCCTTGCTAGTTCACTCGGTCTCCTCTGGATTTAAAAAATAAAAAAAGTTGTCTTTAGTGCATGATGTTCCAACCAAGTCAAATATATGCAGCCTTATCTTTCTTTTAGAGAGAGGGTCTGGTAAAAGATTTCAATATAGGAAGCTTAATGAGAGTAATAGAAACTGAAAACAAAAACATCAAACTAATGCCAGTACATCACCTTGCATAAGCATGTCTTTTTTATTTAAGTTTTATTCCATGTTTTGCTTGTGTACAGCAGGCCAGAGCGTGAACTTGTTAAACATGTTTCGGAAATTTTGGAACAAGCATTGCACTGTGGATTGGAGCACCTTGTGGGAATAAATTCACGCATTGAGCCAATCAATAAGGCACTGATTATCGGGTCGTCAAATGTTTGGATTTTAGGGATTTGGGGAATTGGTGGCACGGGTAAAACAACTATTGCTAAATCTAGTTTTAATTAGATTTTTTGTCAATTCAGAGATTCCTGTACATTTGAGAAAGAATAGAAAATTATGGCCTAAAAAAGTTGTTAAATGAGCTCAAAGACCTTGGGGCAAAGTCTTATTAAGTTGATATTTCTCGCCCTAGACTATCTTTAAGCAGACAACTTTGCCACAAACATATATTAGTTGTTCTTGATGATGTGGATGATTAATGACAATTAGAATTTTTAGTTGCAAATCCTTGTTGGTTTGGTCCAGGAAGTAGAATCATTGTAACAAGGTGAGACATTAGATGATGATGTAGCTCTTCAACTTTTTTTGCCAGAATGCCTTTAAGCAAAATCATCCTCTAGAAGATCACATGGCCCTGTTAAATTTGGTTGTAAGATATTCTCAAGGAAATCCTTTGGCTCTTATAGTTTTGGGATCCTTTTTATTTGGCAAGAACAAAATTGAGTAGGAAAGTGCGGTAAATAAACTGAAAAAGGTTCACTTGAGGGAGATTCAAAATGTGTTGAAAATGAATTATGGTAAGAACAAAACTGAGTGGAAAAGTGCAGTCAATAAACTGCAAAAGGTTCACCTGAGGAAGATTCAAAATGTGCTGAAAATTAGTTAGGATGACTTGGATAGGAAAGAGAAGGAAATCTTTCTTCGCATCCATGTTTCTTTAAAGGTGGGGATAGCTATATTGTGATACAAATGTCGAAGAGTTGTGGCTTTTATAACTTATATTGGAAACTCCATGGAATGGGTTATGCATATTAGAAATGCATGATCTATTACCAGAAATGAATAGGGAGATTGTATGTGAGGAATCAAAGGAGTCAAGCGAATGAAATGGACCGTGGGATTCAAAAGATATATATCAAGTATTCAAGAAAAAATCAGTAAGATCCTAAATGCACTTGGTGTGAAAATTTCAATTCATTTTTTGTGTTTACTCATAGTTTCTTTTCCTGTTGTTTTTCAGGGAATTGGAAAAGTTGAGGGCCTGTTCCTTGATATGAGTAAAGTAAGAGAGATCCACTTTAATTTGAAAGCCTTTGAAAACATATCTAACTGGAAATTTCTAAAAGTTCACAATTCAAAGTATTTGGGAGGGTTGGAAGAAGAAAAAGGATGTAAGGTGCGCCTTTCACAGGGCCTTGATTATCTTCCTAATGAGCTGAGATATCTTTGTTGGTATAAATATCTTTTATTGCCGGCAAATTTGCACCCGGAGAATCCCCTGTTGATTGAGTTATCATTCAGCAACATTAAAGGACTTCAGAAAGAAGCCGAGATACAAATTACTCATATTAAAAGACCTTTTCCTGATTGATCGAATGGCTCTCTTTGATTTATTAATCAATGACACCTATTTTTCGTTTGCTACATGCGGCCTGAGAGTATTGTTAAACATTTCTCATCCTTAAGCCAATTCAGTATGGTCACGTGCATAAGGTTGGTGCAGCGCCAAAACCTTATGAGTCTTCCAAACAATATTGATATGAGATGTCTTGATACCCTCATCCTCCCCTGTTGCTCAAGACTTGATATGTTTCCAGAGGTCTCAAGGATCATAAGGTATCTATACTTATTTAGGACTGCAATAAAGAAGTTCCTTCCTCTGTTGAGTACCTTAATCAACTTGTTGAATTGAACTTGTACAATTGCACCAAGCTTGAGAGTCTCCCAACAGAGGTATCTATATTAAATGTTTTGACCTGAAATATTGCTACAAACTGAAGACATTTCTGGAAATTCTGGAGAACATGGATAATTTGGAGACACTAGATTTGAGCTGGATAGCCCTAGAAGAGCTACCATCCTCTGTGGACAATCTAAAAGGGCAAAAATGGTTGAGAATGGATTGTTGCACAGCCTTACTTTTCTTCTGGAAAGCCTCAGTAATTTGAAATCTCTTGAAGAGTTTAGGCTCTGTATTCCTTCAGCTGCAAAGCAGAAATTAGAGATGGGCCACATAATTAAGTTCATCCACCAAGGTCATGCAGTTTTGTCATTACCTTCTTGGTCGGGGATGTCTTGTCTAACCTTGTCAAGTGGTAGAGATTGTAATCTCTGGCAATCACCTGCAGATGTCAGACGCTCATCCTCTTTAAACAACTTAAATTTAAGTCAGAACAATTTTGAGAGTACACCTCAAAGTATCAAACAATTTACTCTACTGGGACTTCTTCATATAGAGAACTGCCAAAGGCTTCATTCTTGGCCAGAGCCTCTGGTGAGCCTATTTGGTATATATGTGAAGCGATTTGCATCACTAGAAAACAAATCTTTGCTTAATCATCTACTTTTTGAGGCGGAATTTCTCCACCATGAATTCAACTTATCTGATTGCTTCAAACTGGATAAAAGCGAAAGTGATCCCATTTCAGAGTTGAGGAATTGTTATTTTGTAGACCAGTTGAAAGACAATCACAATGGCCTGCCTACAGTTCACATCTGTTATCTTGGAGGTAGAATTCCAGAGTGGTTCGTGCATCAAAGCAAGGGAGACTCCATCAGAATCCCACTTCCTTCAAATTGGCTCAATGATGGCTTCTTGGGATTTGCCTATGCCCTGTTGTGGAGGATGCTAAATCTATACGCTTTGACTGCTACAGCCATTTTGAATACAATTGTCATGATGACAACAGTATTCCATTCTTGCTCTGAATGACACCTGGGAACATCAGTAGTGAGAATGGTCCTCAGATCATCCAATGCTCCTACAACCGTGTCTTGTTTAACTTCTAATGTCCCGAGTGGGCCAGCTTTCCCCCAATCAATTGCAAGGTTAAGAAATGTGGCGCCATTCCCTTATATGCCAGCAACATTGGAGTTGAATAAATGAAGTTGAGCCCTCAAAGTATCAAACTGCATCATTCAAACTTTGATCCCCAGAGACCACATAGATGGGGGAGATCAGCTCAGCCTTCTATTAAACAGCCAATCTTCCTTCTTTTTCTTATTCTTCTCGTGTATTGCTGCTACATACAAGCAGATGTGTGTTCACATCAAAGTCACTTCATGTGCTGAACATTTCAAAGAGGAATGGAACAATTTACTTCAGCTACTCTTCCTTCTTGCTTGTGTAAATTGCTTATTTTTTTCTTTTCCTATTATTGCTCAAATAAACTAGTCTAAATGCTTAAATCCTATCCACTGGCATGTGCTGATATGACTTGTGTTGTAGGGGAAGACAGAAAATCCCAGCTGAAAATATTAATCTACCCCCTGCTCTTCTATCAAAGTTTGACCTTCTGTGGTTGATCCCTGATCGAGCAGATATGGGTAGTGATCTTGAAATGGCTAAGCATGTTGCTCATGTACAACAGAATAAAGAATCTCACTCTCTTGGTTTGAACCGACCTGAGCCTTCCATTCCCCTGTAGATATCATAATCCAACGGGAAAATCAATTATGAGCATTAACAGTACAGCTTTATGCTGTGGTTCGTAATAGGAAAATATATGATGTATACCTTATTCTGATAGAGACCATATTCTAAAAGGGTTATCCAGCCACTTCAAAATCCATGTTAGGTGTAACCAAAATATCTGCATGTTTGATACGATGGATTACACTGTCATATTGTGCAAAGGCCTTTACTTTGGTAGTAGGCTAAACTTCTCAGTTTGAGAGGGCAAAAAGAGATAACAGATTCTAATGGCTAATTCTGCTCCTTGTTGCACACGTAAATTGTTTGCATAAAAAAAATATATTGGTTGATGTATAATTGAGCATTTAAATGCCATATAGTTATACTGAGAGAACAAACCTTAAAACTGACACATTTTTCTCATAAATACTAGTGCCTATATTTCAGCCGCAGGAAGATCGTCTCCTTATGTCCCTAAGGAACTGGAGTACATAGCTACAGCATACTCAGGCATTTGGCAAGAAGAAGCCAAATCAAATGCCTCTCATTCCTACACAACTGTCAGAACTCCACTTGGTCCTGTGCATATCAGCTGTAAGTCCCATTTTCTTTTCCCTTGTTCATCATACCAATGCCTTTTCCGTAGTTTCTACAAGCTGGTGTAGGGGGCATCTAACTTGGTCCAGGCTGGGTAAAGGGTGCGGGTGGTACCTTGGAAGATTGCTGACCCAGATTATAGTCAATCTGTAGCTTCTTTTTTCAGGTTTAGATTGGTTTTAAGCAGCAATCATTCTGATTTTGTTAAATCCTTGATTTGTAGCTGCAAAATAGCCCAAAGCCTTGATTTGTTGCTGCCAAATAGGCCTGGCAAAAGGCATCGATGCCTGCTAGTATCTGTAAATTATTCTGGCGTTTTTGCCTGTACTGAAATTTAGGAGTTGTTAAACTCAAGGGATTTAAACATTTCTCAGCAGGAAATTTGACCCCTTTTAGCTCTAATTGTAGTTTAGATCCAAATAGCTTCTGGGCATTCCATTTGTTAGTGCAGTTTTTGGCTGCTGCCACCTTCAGCTAGTCACTAGACTTTGGAAAGCAGAAACTATGTTTGAATACTTTTCATACACGCATATGCGTATGTGCAATTCGATGTACAAACGACAGCTTGAAATTTTAGCTGAGTTAATGGTTTCTTGTTGAGCTGTTATGTTTCTCAGCAAGCAGCGACGGAGCTATGGCACGTCTCTGTCTTAGCAAGTCAGTATGTATCCAACGGTAATATACAACTACCTATGATAAACAATCATTACTGTAACTGCAAAGAAAAACTCACACACCCATGGTGCTAAGCGGCCAAACTTCAAACTTATGATAAACAATCATTACATTAAATACAGAAATTTCTAGCTTGATAGAATCTCTGCAACACCTATAGAACCAGATCCTACACTATCAATAACATCAAGGATCACTTGTGCGGAAGTGTTAAGATCTAGTCGCAGCTTTTCTTGAAGATAAGAGAGCGGAGAGGAGTGTGGCAAAACAAATGGAACTTGACGGTGAGAAAGATCGAGAGCACCATCAATAGAAGAATGAAGCAAACGATGCAAGGGCAGAGAGCTACAATAAGGGACGCGCACTTGCTCTCCGCGACGTCCTCCTGCTCCACCTCCTCCTCCTGCTCCTCTTTGTTTCTCATGTAGAGGGAGAAGCTTCGAGGAAGTGGTAGTTTAGTAGAGCTGGCCATGGAAACTGAAATCCGGCTGGGAGACGGTGAAGCACAGAGCAGAAGATTTTGGCGAGCTTTCTTCTCAGAGTATGAGCAACGGGACTGCCATTTAACAACGGAGAAGCTCCGGTCGCCGGTGTCAGCGGAGGAGGAAATGGCTTTCCAGGCTTGTCACGTTTCAGATTTGGTTTTAACTCTTTGGATAACCCTATGTTTTTTTCGGTCCCTTAATTTTGACTCTTTTGCTTCAGTTGATGGTGGAACATCGCCACCGCCTACCGGTACCGCTTAGAGAAGAAGGTGTAGGTTGCAAGTTGCAACTAATAATAATGACTTGACCATTACTAAAAAATATAATAATAACAACTATTTAGATTGTTAGATTAAAAATGATTTTGGTGTATTTATTTTTATATTGTGCGGTCTAATGATTAATGGAGTCACGGATAGCTTTTGTTGGAATTGTTAGTTGATGGGCTAGTTTTCTCATATGCCCAATAATTGAGCATCTAAAATATGGGCCTATTGAGCCCATATCATCTGGCTTTGAAGATGCCCGATAAACTTGGCATTTGAGTTTCCATTTTTGTGATGATTGGACATACAGTCCAAATGGGCCCGGATGGTAGTAATAATTACAAAAAGAAAACACACACACAAGAATTCCCGCCAAGGAACGCCGTCCGATCGAACCAGTAGCCGGGAAATTGACGCCAATTCCCGCCACTTCCGAGCCCTATATTAGTTTTAGTCTTTCAGTCTTCACTTTCTAATTTCTGTCTGCAAGTGAAAAAAAATAAATCTACATCTATACATAATCAAAATTTTCTTCGGCGCATAAAAGAGAGGCGGTGAAACATGGCGGCGTCGCGTAAGCTGAGTAACGGCAGGTCGCCGTTGGTCAACCAACAGCGCCAAATCACTGCTTTCTTCTCCAAAACGCCATCTCCTTCTCCCGCGGTTCTTAACAGAGACACCATAAAATCTGACACGAATGGTAAAACAAACCCTAGCCCTCCAAGCCCTAGTCGTAGTCCCGAAACTCCTTACCCTCTCCAATCGAAGCCCAAGAAACAACTCCTATTTATCGGCAAGACCCGCACGCCATCTTGCACTCCGTCCCCCTCAACGCCGGCCATCGCCGCGACATGCTATGGCAAGGAGGTGTTGGAGAAGAGGATTAGGGTTTACTGGCCGCTGGACTCGTGTTGGTACGAGGGCTGCGTGAAATCTTATGACGAGGATTCTGGTAAGCATTTGGTTCTTTACGATGATTTTGAAGAGGAATTGTTGGATCTGGGAAAAGAGAAGATTGAGTGGGTTGAAGAAACTACTCGGAAATTTAAGCGCTTGCGGAGGGTATCTTCGTCTCTCAAGAACAATGTGGCTGAGGACGGGGATATGCTTAGTGTAGTGGATGTTGTGGAAGACAATGATGTTGGTGGAGATGGTGATGATTCCAGTGATGAAGATTGGGATAAGCGTGAAGAAGAGGAGGTTAGTGAAGTGGAGGAGGATATGGATGTGGATATTGAGGATGAAGAAGCTGAGGGTAAAGACAAGATAAGAAAACTTGATTGGAATCCAAAAGGCCAATCAAGAAGAAGGAAGGTGAGTGGAGGAAGAAAGATGGACTCTGGGAAAAAGATTAAGATAGCTGATAATGGTAGCGATGTGGGTAAAGGAGGGTTCGTGTTTTCACCCGTGGAGCCTGTGAAGATAAGGGAGAGTAAGCTATGTTCATGTTTTGTTTTTGTTTTTTCATTTCCATTTCCATTTCCATTACGTTTGGGGACGAGTAGTCTGATATTATGTTTCTGTTTTAGCATAATGACAAAATAGTAGGTCAATGGCAAGATGAGGGTTTTGTTGGATTGACTCCTTATGCTGAATCATCATTCATCTAAGAATCTCTTACCATTTAAATGGATTTTTTTCCCTCTTGTTTTGGCAATGTGCCTGCTTTTAATTATTGGCAATAAGCGATTTATTAATGTTTACATATCTGTTAGCATTTCTGCATCTATTATCTTGATCGGTGTTGCAGTTATCTTTGTTTTGTTAAGAAAACTGTTGATTAGGAGAACTAATGATAGAGTTGGTATCTAATTGGTGTTGAACTTAAGCTTGTTTTGCTGTAGATGGGATGTCTGATGGTCTCCATAACACGTTGATGACCGCTGCACCAGAAAGGTTTAGCATTCGCGAAGCTGAGAGATTGCAGTTTGTTGGACTGTAAGTTCTTATTGCAGCTTTATATCTGTTTCTCTGAGCCTATAACTGAACTTTTTCGGTTTTGATGTTCTGACAAGAACGAAAAATGAAGCACTCTCTTGGGGCATTGAGACCCTGCCATGGTTCTTCTATATAATGTATTGTTGCGAATGCCTTTTTTTTCAGCACTTTGGTTGTTCAACAGCAATACATGGAGCCTCTGGAATAATAGCTTTTTTAACCGTAGAATTCTGATTGTGTTTCTTGATGAGGGGAAATGGGATGGATTCTACAACAAGGAATAGAGCAACCACAAACAATTAAAAAAAAAAAAAGAAAAGACCAAGAAGAGGGAAACAAATGGACTGGCACACACTTATCCTAGTTATTACTTCAGATGATAAAGCAGTATGTTGTTTATATTTTAAAAAATTTCTTGCTCCCCTTCCACAATCTCACATTTTCTGAAATAGTGAACGTAGAGATGCAAAAAGAAGGTGTCCAGGAGATGCAGATTATGATCCAAGGACTCTATACTTGCCTCCTGATTTTTTAAAGAGTTTATCTGGTGGCCAGGTAAGGGCTTTGAGACAATAAATGTTTTAAAAAGTATTCTTGACCACTCAACTTGAATACTGTGGTTTACTTTCATAAGCAGAGACAATGGTGGGAATTCAAGTCCAAGCATATGGATAAGGTTATATTTTTCAAGGTACATGTCTTCTGAATTAGAGCTGTAGACTGTCATCACTTTCCTCTGTGTAGTCAAGTAATAAATTTATTCTTCTGTGTTTAGTGCAGATGGGAAAATTTTATGAGCTTTTTGAAATGGACGCCCATATAGGAGCTAAAGAACTAGATTTGCAATATATGAAGGTACCACCAAGTGCTGGGATTTATGGACATGTTATCATCTTCTAGATGCTGGCCCCCAATCCTCAATAGAGTTTGTTTCTAATTCTTTTGCTTCTAAGAGGTCCATAAAGTATAAAGTTTTTTGAGAAATTATCTGTTCTCAGATCCATGGACTGGAAGTCATGTAGATTAATGACTTCCCTAGACATTGCACTTCATTTTAGTACATGATTTCTACTTGCATTCCTCAGGGTGAGCAACCTCACTGTGGTTTTCCAGAGAGGAACTTCTCAATGAATGTGGAGAAATTGGCTAGAAAGGTCAGCCCATTCCTGATTTCAATCCCAGGCCATATTTTTCTATTAATTGCTTATGTCTCTTTTTGCATATTCCATTCTTCTTGGGCAAAATGTTGGGGAAAAATTTTATTAAGAAAAAGATTATGATTGTCATTAACAATGATAACCAACTTAATAGACTTTTTCCATAACAAAATTCAAGCTTTTATGTACATTTCCTAAATGCATAATTAAGCTACCTTAATAGTGCAGGGTTATCGAGTTCTTGTTGTAGAACAGACAGAAACACCTGAACAGCTGGAGCTTCGTAGAAAAGCAGGTGGATGTAAAGACAAGGTGTGCTTATATCTTGTGCAATCCTGGAAGTTATGTTAACTTCTTTTGTATCAGTAAATTTGGATCATCTTTCCCTGTTTGTGATGGACCTGTTATTCTGTTATGTTATTGCAGCTGATTTAACCACATATTGAATTTTAATTTTGTGTTCATTGTATATTCTTTTTTCTTAGCCTTTCACTTATGTATTTATTCATTTTGGCTGATTTAGGCTTTAGGGTGTACTTTTGTCAAAGTATTACATCTTAAGGTTTTATATGATCTTCGCCCATGTGTTTAGGTTGTGAAACGTGAAGTATGTGCTGTAGTTACGAAAGGTACCCTGACTGAGGGTGAACTGCTTTCAGCAAATCCTGATGCTTCTTACCTAATGGCTGTGGCTGAATGCTGTCTGAATCTAGACCAAAATTTTGAGCGTGTTTTTGGTGTGTGTGTCATTGATGTTGCTACCAGCAGAGTCATTATTGGACAGGTGTGTTGTGTTTTCTAAAATTATGTCATGTTTTAGTCATTCCATTATGACTAGTAGTTGACTATCAATGCTTCACCCTTTGCTAGTTTGGGGATGATGCAGACTGCACTTCATTGTGTGCTTTATTATCTGAGCTACGGCCAGTAGAAATTATAAAACCTGCAAAGATGCTCAGTTCTGAAACGGAAAGGGCAATAATGAGGCACACTAGAAACCCTTTAGTCAATGACTTGTTATCACTCTCAGAATTCTGGGATGCAGAGACAACTGTTCGTGAAGTAAAGAGTATATACAAGCGCATCAGAAATGAATCTGCTTCTGAACCTTTAAGTGAAACAGATTCGAGCAGAACTGATCTTCATTTTGCAGAAGATGGACCAGACTATCTGCCAAACATTTTATCAGAGCTAGTGAATAAAGGCAAAAATGGCAGCCTAGCCCTTTCATCTCTTGGGGGCAGTCTCTATTATCTAAAGCAGGCTTTTCTGGACGAAACATTGCTTAGATTTGCGAAGTTTGAATTACTTCCGTGCTCTGAGTTCAGTGATGGTGCTCAAAAACCTTACATGATTCTTGATGCTGCTGCAATGGAGAACCTCGAGGTTTTTGAGAACAGCAAAAATGGAGACTCTTCAGGGTAATCCTGTTACATCCTCATCAATGTGTCAAACTTATTGTTTCTTATGGTTGTATTCTAAAGGCAAACTTGCTTTTCTGTGAAGGACACTATATGCACAGTTGAATCATTGTGTGACAGCAGCCGGGAAGAGGTTGTTAAAAGCATGGCTAGCTAGACCTCTATATCATTTGGAATCTATCAAGGACCGCCAGGATGCAGTCGAAGGTCTGCAGGTAATACTATTCAAGACATGAAATCTTTTTTTTTTAAAAAAAGGTTGTAATTTGGTTTTGTTTTGCTCAGAGTTTTGGATGCAAATTTTCCAGTGCCATTGATGCTTTAGCAAGATCATGCACCTTATGGGAATGTGAGATTGACATGCATTGAGACTAATATCATTTATTGCAGTGAACTTAGTTTCCTCCTGTTTTCTTGTTCTAAAAAGATTAATTTGTTTAACTTGAAAGAGTTAATGTCTGGGACAATATCTGCTTGGAAAATTCAGTTTAAGAACCTCTAAGTTGTGGTTTACATATTTTATGTCTCGTAATGGACGTCCTTTGTTTGCTCTTTCCTCAATCCTCTGAGTTACTGTTGTACATTCTGCTTTCAAGGGAGCAAATCTACCCATGGCACTTGAGTTCCGAAAAGCATTGTCTAGGCTTCCAGACATGGAGCGATTGCTTGCACGCATATTTGCTAGTAGGTAAAGTCAAGAAGGCATAAGAGTGTCAATTCAGATCTTTCTTACATTTAAATGAATTATTGGTGGTAATGCTTTTTTACATGCATTCTTTTTTATGGAATGCAGTGAAGCAAATGGAAGAAATTCTAATAAAGTAGTTCTATACGAGGATGCAGCAAAGAAGCAGCTCCAGGGTTTTATATCTGCTCTTCGTGGCTGTGAATTAATGGCCCAAGCATGTTCTTCACTTTCTGTCATTTTGGAAAATGTCAAGTCTAGACAATTACATCATTTGATGACTCCGGGTATTGTTGGCTGTTTGGTCCATCAAATGTTATGCAAATATATGTTTTGTCTTATTTGGTAATTCATCTGCAGGTAAAAGTCTTCCTGAAGTGGGTCTAATTCTTCAACACTTTAAGGATGCTTTTGATTGGGTGGAAGCTGACAATTCTGGCCGTATAATCCCTCGTGAAGGAGTTGATGTGGAGTATGACACTGCTTGTAAAAGGTTGAAGAAGGTTGAGTCCAGTTTGGCCAAACATCTAAAGGAACAGCGCAACTTACTTGGAGACACATCGGTAGGAATCTGTTTAGATTATTTTGGTATTTCCTGTAGCATTTCTTTTGTGGCTAAACAAGTTTTGTCTGTACCTGGCCTGTTGCAGATTAGCTATGTGACAGTTGGAAAAGAGGCATATCTATTAGAAATTCCAGGGCATTTGCGTGGAAGTGTTCCACAAGATTATGAGTTACGCTCATCCAGAAAGGTAACCAATGGATACAAAGGTGCTTGGAGTGACATGCATGGTTGTTCTTTTCCCTTTAATTTGTAGTAGCTATTTGAACAAACGAATTCAACAGCCCCCCATTTTTTAATCATTTGGAGCTCTAACCACCACTGCTATATGATGATGGTACATAGTATTCCAACTATGTACTAGAATAGATGGAAATAGATACTTTTTAGCAGATTTGTTGTGTTTCTTGCTCATTTAGGGTACTTAACATGTAATTGTGCAACTTATTGCCATAACTGTGGCAGAAATAAGTTAGAATTTAGAAAATTATGTGTACCAATCTAAAATTTTATTCAACTATTCATTGTGGTTGAGATCTTAAGTTTTGGCATCAAAAAATTGTTTGCTGAAAGATTGTCTTGGAAGTTGCCTTTGCTTAGATCTAGTTTCTTTTCTGTCTGCTGCTTGGCACTTGCAGGGATTTTATCGGTATTGGACCCCAGATATTAAGAAGTTCTTAGGAGAGCTCTTGCAAGCTGAATCTGAGAAGGACTCAGCATTGAAAAGTATCTTGCAGAGGTTGATTGGACGTTTCTGTGAGTATCATGATAAGTGGAGACAGCTTGTTTCTTCAACTGCAGGTTTATACACCAACTCAATATATGTGGATTAGGAGCTTGGTTTCAAGTGGGCTACTATGTTGTGCTTTTCTCCCTCTATTTCATTTGTCCCTTGCCCATTTCCTCTCCCCTATTCGCCTCCCTTTTCTTTTATCTCCTAATCCTCCCAGACACATGGATACCCATGCAACTCTTTTCCATGTGACTCAAATTGTAAATAAAGGACCTTTGCTGCTGATAAACATAGACAAAAGAAGTCGGTCAGAATGGTATAAGAATGATCACCTGATACTGAATTACAAGCATAACAATAGGAGTGGCAATAGCAATGTTATACCAAACTAAAAAAAGGAAAAATGTTGTATTTTGAAATCATGCAACTGTTTGTCTGGCTAGGCTGAAATTAGTTCTGACATGTTGCAGAACTGGATGTCTTGATCAGTCTGTCATTTGCTAGTGACTTGTATGAAGGACCAGCATGTCGTCCACACATCTTATCTTCATCATCAAGTGAAGTGCCACACTTGTCAGCAAAAAGCTTAGGGCACCCTATTCTTAGAAGCGACTCTTTAAATAAAGGTGGATTTGTCCCCAATGACATTAGCATCGGTGGTTCTGGTTGTGCCAGTTTTATCCTTCTTACTGGTCCAAACATGGGTGGAAAGTCTACCCTTCTTCGGCAAGTTTGTTTGGCAGTGATTCTGGCCCAGGTAATCTTTGTTCTTCTCATAGGTTCTGCATTTTTGGTCTCCAGAATCATCATTGTGGTTTCTCCCCAGGTAGGGGCTGCTGTCCCAGCGGAAAGTTTTGAGTTGCCACCTGTTGACCAAATCTTTATTCGAATGGGTGCAAAAGATCATATTATGGCAGGCCAGAGTACATTTTTAACAGAGCTTTCAGAAACTGCATCAATGCTGGTGAGGTTTACTGCAGTTTAAAGTAAATGCATACACAGCTACATGTTTGCGAATCTTATGGTCTCTGTAGATCCTTAAATTTGGTTAAATAGGGATTCACAAAACAGTCCTAGAAATGTGAGCTATATGCAAAAATTGATGTGTCTGTCCATATTGTCCAGATTCATCCAACACTTGTTGGCAAAACAAACCCATTAGAATTTTCAGCTTGTTTTCTCTTGAAAATTTCTGAGTGTAGCTTTTTCTGTATGCTGAAAATCGGCATAGCCATACCAACGTTTCTTCATAGAGGATTCCATAATTTCTGTTATATTCCATGGGTCTGAATCCCTGTAAATTAGCTCCAACAAGTGTACTTTTATTTGATAAAGCAATTTTTATGTTTGCGTTACAGTCGTCCGCAACACATAATTCGTTGGTGGCTCTTGATGAACTTGGACGTGGCACATCAACATCGGATGGACAAGCAATTGCGTAGGTGTCAGTGATGGGCATTTGATATTCTCCTTTTCTTTTAAGCAGTTGGATTGCTTCTCCATAGCATTAATTATCATGCTCAATGAATTTTTGCTGGGTGTCAATTGGTCAACTTCTTTGATATTTCCCATCCTTGGCAGGGAATCAGTTCTTGAACATTTTGTCCGTAAGTTGCAATGTCGAGGAATGTTTTCTACTCATTACCATCGACTAGCTATAGACTACCAGAAAGATCCCAAGGCACGCATCATTTTTCTTACTTTGATTTCCATATTTTCGCCTTTTTCAGTTTTCTATTTTTTGTTTCTTTTATATTAAAAGGCCTATTGGGCTGTGAGTTACACAATAAAGATAGCTTTCCCAATTTCCATAAAGTTCATCCTTCCTTCTCAAGATTGGAACTCGAGGTTTCAAAGATAGAGGTCTAAGTTCTTAACTGCTAAAATGTTTCTTAGGGGACAAGTGTCCTTTTTTTTCTACTGAAACTGTAGGTTTTTCAATATGCACTAGGTGTTTTGATTGAGGTCATTGATATTGCACTTTTGAGCACTGGGTGGAGGATAAATTGCCGTTAATCTATAATTTTTATTAGTTTCTTTCTGTTCACACTTATGTATAGCATATTTCCTTTTTTTCTAATTTGCAGGTGGTCAGGCCTCTTCAACTTTTGTTTGATTTGGTATTTCCTTTCCTTTTTAATTATTTTCCCTCTGCAATAGGTCTCTCTCTGTCATATGGCGTGCCAAGTTGGAAATGGGATTGGTGGATTGGATGAAGTTACATATCTTTATAGGTTGACTCCTGGTGTGTGCCCTAAAAGCTATGGTGTCAATGTTGCAAGAGTGGCTGGTAACATTACTGCTACCTTGATTCACATTATTGCTACCTCAATATCTTTTTCTGGAATTTTGCACAAGATTCACTTTGTATCTAGGTTTGATTTGTGGCTTGCCTGTCTTTAATCATGGCAATAATGATTAAACTATTGGGTATGGACTAGGTTCTGTCAAAGTTAATATCCACTTTTGTAAATTTAGATTGAGAACCCTGCATTGCCTAGAAAATTGCTGATAATATCAGTTGTTGAAAGTTGAGGCTTTAATGGATAAATTTTCGTCAGGTCATTTGTGTGAATTGCCACGGATCTTAAATCAGTCTCATATTTGAGTGCCATTTCTAAGCTACACATTTTTTAAGTCATTAACCTTTTTGCCTCCTTTAAAGAATGAATTTAAGTTCCTATTTGTGATTATATCAGGAATACCCATCTCCATACTTAAAAAGGCTGCCTCAAAATCCAGAGAATTTGAGGCTATCTATGGTAAAAGCATAAAGGTTTCTGAAGGGAACTTGGATAATCAAATTTATGACAAAATGGCAGCATTCATAAAAAATTTGGTCAATGTCACCGGAAAGCTGGGTTGCCCCGAGTCTTGTGGGAGTCTTGGTGTTAGCTGTCTGACCGAGCATCAGTGTAGAGCTAGAATGCTTCTGCAACAGAAATGAAATTTTGCACCTTCAAACAATTTTCATGCCATCCAAGGGTATATTTTAATTGTGAGTGCTGCGTTTCTCGTTGGACCCTTGCTTCCAAGTCTTGATTCTCAAAGTATTGAACTGATGTGGAGCATTGACTTGCTTCCTTGTGATAGGAGCTCGCTCTGTAAATTGGAACAGCAATCACATATTAGGTCTGACTGGGATTGATCTCCAATGGTGGGTTCCTATCTTTTTCTGAATCTTCAACAGCTAATTCTTTGTAAGCTGGGTTTGTCAGCTCTCGGTATAGTAATTATATTATTAACGAAGAACTAGTTAAGGAATTTTTGTTTGGCCCGATTAGGAGTGATTCGTGTCATTGCAGTGTACATGCTTGTAAGGCCAACGAGATTTATCTTTTATGTTTTTGCTCTTCTTGTAAAAGCTACAAAGATCTACCGTGGCCCATATGTGTGACCCAATCATGCGCCCAGCAAATGACCCACTTGCTTTGAAAGTTGATAGAAATCTTGTCACGGTGGTTCATCCAACTGACGGATGTTGCCAACTAGCCGTTGCTTTTCTGAACTTTTTAGTTATTGTCTGGCGGGTGGGTTGTTCTAACCTGATTTATAACTAATCTTGATGTGCAACAGATTTGTTGAATCATAATTATCTTTAAACAAATCTGAATGTATCTGTTTATGTATTGAAAAAATCGATGCTTTACTATTGCTAACAAAATGGAGCAAATATCGACGAGATCATTGACAGAATGATGGGCCCAAAAAGAATGAGAACGTAGTATGAATTATAATAAATGACGCCGTGTATTGTCATCCTCATCTTCATCAAAGGTTGAGGTTTCTTCCGCGTCATCATCATCGTGATCCTGATAAGAAATCAAGTTATTGGTTAGATTCAAATCGTGCTAATAGCATTCATGCTTTTTAAGGCTAGCCTCTGTTGCCTTGTAAAATATGATATGAATTCAGTTGGCTCATGTAGATTAAAGCAAGAGTCTCTAAACTGAGAGGATACGTGGTTCTGACCTGGTTATAACATTGGGGCCAGGCGGCTTTTTGGACAGCTGCAATTATCCGAAACACTATATACATGGGAAGAATGATTCCACTTGCACGCAGGATAAGTATCTGAAAGGCGCGTTTGAAAAAGTAACCCGAGAATCAATGTGAGTGTTGAGACGCGGATGGTTGTTGAAAGTAAAAGCAACTAAAATGCAAAGATCCGATGCTTACGGTAAAAAGTGTGAATGGGTAATGTTCTGTTCCAGTCGTGAGAGTAGCGAAGAGATGTCTAAGCAGCAAAAGGACAGTAAACTGCAAATTCAATTGGAGAAGATTCTTAACATTAAAGGGAGGAACCACTGCAGAAAAGTAATCTTAAAGTTAAAAAGTAATTCTACAGTGATAATTTCTACTTCTCTGTTCTCTATGTTTCACCGTGTTATTTTGGGCCCATCAACATGTTAACGAACGATTTAAATTGGATGGGTTCCCTTTTCAAACTTGGCAACGGGTTTCTGACCCACATAACAGCCTCCAAACAACCAACGCCCACAAGTCAATTCTGCTCGTTCTACCTCGCACAGTTTGGTTACCCCTAACGCGATCTGTCCCGTTGAATCATAAATGCTATACAGGTCCATGCATGCCACTCGGTCAAATCAAGAGCAAAAGTACTATTCGAAGACTTCCCCACTGCTCATCGAAAGGTCTTATTACCATGTTGATCCGTTTTTTAATTTTCTCATTGAACAGAATGTCAACTACTCAATTAAATAGACCTTTTTTCTTTTTCTCTCTTTTTTTTTTTTTTTTATCCCATTCAATCGAATAGAAAGACACATTCGAAAAATTGGTCTCTGAAGTACAGGGGACACGCAAAGTCAGTTTTGTATTAAAGCACTTACAAGTAGAGCCCACGACCGGCAGTGAGACACGTTCCGGTCCGCGTTGGACGCGCACTCGGGGTCTGCGGTATCAACTGTAGATCCTTCGAACAATTCTTGGTTTTCAGGCTCATATTCCAAGCTATCTCTGTTGAAAACCATTCAAAAATTTAGGAAAATGATAGAATACCAAAAGTACAGTCAAAGTATACGCTCGAAGCTTTTGGAGCAAATTAGTTGTCAAGCAAATGATGCTTATTTGACAAGCAATGTTCGCCAATAAATAACCGCGGAAGCAGTTGGTGGATAATTGCGAGATGTAATTTAGGTATTCATCTTACATTAATAATTATTAGTTTCATTACGAAAGGACAACACATGTACATACCTGATAGTCATTGTCTCAATGGACTGGGACTTTCTTAAAGGTGCCGCCGAGTATCCAGGCTCATAGTTCTGAGAAAAATGATAATACGTCAAGCAATAAATTATTGTGAAAAACATAATTAGCAACGCGTAAAACCAAGTAACATCGATTGCCATAATCAGTTATTGGAAATATTTTAATTTGGAAGCTCATGTTCTTCTATTGAATTCTTTTAGGCGGCGCAAATGGGAAAGCTTATATTTTTATGGGGGGAATTCTCTTTTTACGTGTACGGCTCTGCTGGCAGAGGCTAAAAATCGAATATGTTGAAAAATGCTTTGTTTGAATCTCAATCCTGGGAAAAGAAAGAGATTAAAAAAAGAAAAAATCTTTTTGCTTGGAACTGGGAGGAACTAATAGAAAGATGCCAATACTTTGAACATAAACGGAGAGAGAGGCGAAACTTAAGCATACAGAAAAGTATGAACAAAGGCAAGACTGCAGAGAATTCAAAAGCAAAAATGAAACCAAATGAAATAACAAATTAAGAAAGAAAGGAAAAAAAAAAAGGAAACTAGCGGAAACAAGCAAGAAAATAGGAAAAATCGGAAGAGTTCAACTGTTATCCAAACCTGGAGACATATTTCACAAGTTGTGTTCCCCTTCTCGTCACACCATCTCTGTATGCAATCTCTGTGCGCGAACTGAAACAAGACACAGCGATTTCTCTAAAATTTAGAAACGGAACTCAAACCCCAAGAATAAAATCAAATGAGATAAAAACAGGGACAGAAACCAACAGTATCTTCCTTGTTTATTACCTTAACGGTTCCAGAACAAGCGCAGGGGGCTTCCAAGCTTTTGCAGCTTTCGAACTCTGCTTCGTGGCATATTCTACAGTGTAGTATTCCAGAACTCGACTGCAAATCATCCACATACAATATCACATCTCCCATTTTTTGTGCTTCTCGATCAATTATATGTTATATCTTCTTTCTTCTTCTTCTTCTTTCTTCTCGATTAGCGGAGGGCTCTTCTCTGTTTTTCAAAAAAATAAATAAACGATTACGTTACTCTTTGCGGTCTCTTTGGACATTTAAAAGGAAAATGGAGCTGGACTTGAAGTTACAAAACTGCCCTTTTTACTTCAATTAATTTGATAGGCCAAAAGAAAAAGGCATTTGGAATTTTGGATATGACAGATCCCCCTCCCCCCCCCCCACAACTCTTCCACCTGAATAAAGAAATTTAAAAAATATATAATATATTATTATTCACCCTTCTGTTTTTTTTTTTCTAATTATTTTTTTGGACTGACTTGGACAAGATCAAAACACGCGGTTTTACAAAGTGTGGGCAATCAATGGAGATGACCTCAACAAGTTCATTTAAAAAGCAACAAATACTTATAGGTTAGAACATCTACCAATTTGAAAAATAAGGGTCCCCTTCCTTTGGCTTGACTAATCTAAGCGTATAGGTGACATTAAATAAAAAATATATATAAAAATAGATTTATATTGTGAATATTTTAAAATATATATATTGAGAGATTTAAAAAAAAAAATCTGAAAATATTTACTCTGTAGAAATTTTAAATACATGTAAATAATTATTCATATAATTTTTTTAAAAAAATTATAATATATATTAAATTAAATTAATTAAATACGTGTTAAAATTTTACTTTTATTATAAAATATTAAATATTATAAATCATAAAAATTTATAAATAAAATTAAAATTAAATTTTATATTTTAAAATAATAATAATAATTATTATTATTATATAAACGTTTTACTAATTATTTATTAGTTATGGTAATTACAATGTATTGATATATAGATTTCGGTGATTCAGCCCTTCTCGATGGGTACGGAAACCGTGGGTGATTTTTCGAATGCAAGAGCACAGAAAGTGACGTAACATATTACGAAGCAATTTCCTGTCCCGCTGTATCCAATTCAAATGTGTGAAAAATAGCATCTCGTTTCCACGTTTGAATCTGAGGATTCCGATCCCAAATCAACGGTCCCCTAGCTATCGGGCCCTCTCCAAATTTGTGTGAATGGGCCCCACGCCTTGGGAAACCAATTAAAATCATTCGAGACGCGTTCACAGGAAACATACAAACAAATAGCCTGCGATTCACTGGGCCCCGCTTCATAACGTTCCTTCTTGCTTGCTCTTTTTAATTTGTATTTGAATTTGTTGTGCCAAAAACAAAATAAAAAATAAAAAAAAGAAAGGAAAATTGTATTTTATTTCTAATCGATTTATTTAAGTCTAATAATGTTTCTTTGGTGATGGATGAAGGAAGATTTATTTGTGTCCATCTTTCCACGTTGGCATTTCATGATGGTGACATCTGTCGTTATCCCCCCTCCTCCTCGATCTTATCGTTTTGCCCCCCCCCTTGCCTAATCTTGGATGTTCCCAATTATCAACATGAAAATTGGCACTCAAGCGCTGCGATTTTTCGTGTCTTTCTTTTCTTTTGAACGGGTTGTTTGCCAGAACGAGTGCCGGCTTATGTGTCAGGGCCCCCCAGGGACACAAACGCCACTTGTTGCTGACACGAGGAGCCTTGATCTTTGGCCATCCATCTAGATTAAGGGAGTTGATCCTGTCCATGTCCTCGCATCGGCAATCGAGATGTAAAGTGGATTTGCTTAGGCAGCAATTGGAGAACCTTTTTCTTTTTTGGCACCATCACAGTGAAAATATATGTCAACTTTCAAGAGTTGGAATGTAAAGTTTCTAACTTTCTTCAAAAAAATCAATAAAATTAAAAACTGGACCTTGATCTACTCTAATTTGCTAAAAAAAAAATAAAAATTATTGATTTTAAAAATTCAATAATAAGTTTCGAACTCCAATAACAAAAAATTATGGATGACAGTTTTTGTCACTCGACCAATAATAGTGATATAAATTTTTTTATTCCACATTTTGATTTTCTTTATTATAAGAATTATATTATTTTATAAATTTTTTCTTTATTTTTTTTGTTAAAATCATAAATCATAAAAATTAGAAAAAATATTTATATGGTATATTTATTTACATTTCAAATAAAATATATAAAAATATATTATTTATTTATTTATTTAAATTATCTTAATATTTTATTTTTAACAAAAAATATATATGAATGATTTTAAAATAAAAATATATAACTTATAGTATATTTTATATTAAATTTATGTAACTCAAATCACTTATATTTACCAACATATTACGCTAATTAGTTTTTTAATCTTATTATATATAAATTACAAATATACATATATAATTAAATTGTTCAAATATTTCATTTATATATTTAATATTAATTTTATTAATTAAATTTTAATTAAACTGATTAAATTTTAAATTCTTTTTAACTTTTGAGTTGAATGTCCGATTCAATTTTTGAAACCTTTATCACGAGAGCTTGCAGGACATAACCTGGAGACCGATGAAGTCCAATTTGGCTGAACAAACAAACCCCCCCCCCCCCACCCCTTCTTTCTGATAATCACATTGTTCCAATGAACAAGTAACGTGCCTACAGAGATCACATTCTCGCACTCGTACTAGAACATACGTCACTGTCGACTACAATACTCACCTAACCCAACGTCACTCTACTCCTTCAACGTCGTGTTAGGAAGGCAAGCTTGCACCCCTTGTCAAGGATACGTAGCTAGCGTGTCAACTTTGCTTGTATCATTCCCATCAACCACTAATAGGAACTGCTCAAAGGGTTATATATAAATACTCAAATGTCTTTAACCAATTTAAGGCAATTCCTCTCTTTTGATAATAAACCATCATTCTATTTCTCTTGGTTTTTACGAACTTAGGCAACGAAATGTTAACGCTTAGATCTAGTTTAGTACTTTTATAGCCTTTCTTTATCATGCAACCGTCCAGCTGGAAACTCTTCACCAATAATCAACTTTGCACGATGTATGGGTGATATGGTTGCTTTTTAACTCTTAAAAGGTGGAGAATTTGAAATGCGGGCTTTATAATAATTTTGTTTGTCTTGGTGAACTCTCATTGAAGCTTCCACAAATTAGCAAATACCTAATGCTGAGGAAAAAAAGATAAATGTCACAATTCAAATTGAGAAAGTCGGTACATCATAAAGTTACTAGTTGCATCAATTGGTGATAAAGCTATTAGGCTATTAGTTACAGTAACTAAGGATAAAAAATATGAAATCAACTAAAAAAAAAAAAAAGGGAAACACTTTTAGTAGATAAAATAAAATGATGTTAATTTTATCTTTGGTAAATGTGCGGAACCTTCTTGTATAATATCCAGACAATTTTCCCGATCTTCCTATAAAAGAATATAACGTTTTTAATTGAATATGTAAACGGAATAATAATGGTAAAATCACCAAGACACAAATTCCTTGGGCCAAAGTGCCATAATCAAACGAATATGAAAAAAAAAAAAAAAGCCAGAGAGAAAGAGAGAAGGAAATACTATCTACGGCCAAAAAGATTTTAGGACGCACCAATGAGATAGTTTTGCTGGGGTTCTAAAACCGTTCATCAAAATGGATAAGAAGACAGAGGACTTTGAGGCTGCGAAAGCAAAATGGAAAATGACACCAAGCCGCCTTCCAACTTGTACAACGCAAATGGCGAGTTTGCTAGGCACGCAAGGCACGAAAGAGCCGTGTAATTGTACCATGAAATAAAAGGAGCTCAGCAGTGTCATGGCAGGAGTACGGAAAATTTTATTCAAATTTAACAATATTTAAATAAAAATTAAATAATTAAAATAAAATATCAACGAAAAATTTTTAAGTCTCATCTTACGCAGACGATGACATATATAGCAGCAAAGTACCATTTTTCATGTTAAGATAAAATTAAAAAAGAAAACAGAAGAGTTGGTACTTCCGAGCCTCGCATGAATTATCTGAGGGGAGATTCCTGAGAAAAAAGTTGTCTTGGTATTGGATCCGCTCTTGTGTTGACATGAACATTAATGAGATTCTAATCATCTTCTTTCATTGTTGGGATTACAATTGGGTCCCACTCCCACTCATGGGATATTCCTATTCATATTTTCTCATAAAAGATCTTACATTGACATTATATAAGAGGCAAGAATGAAATATTATAATTAGAGGAAAAAAAAATATGTTACTTGTAAGATTTGTCTGTAATAATAGAATTATTACTTTTCTATTATTACTTCAAAATCTCAAGGCCAAAGATACCTTCTTATATTAATACAAGGCAAGTTAGAAGAAAAGGCATTCATTCACAATTTAGCAGATGATATAGAGGAAGTTCACATGAAGAAAGGGAGCTACATTGTGGTGGCAGTGGACGAGAGTGAGGAGAGCATGCGCGCTCGCTCGTGGTGCCTCCAAAACCTTGTTCCTCGCAATTCAAATAGCACACTGTCCTTGATCTACGTTAACCCCCCCCCCACCCCCACTTCCTGTATACTGTTTTTTTTATGCTGCAGGTTCCAATCTCTTTCTCTTCTACATATCACTTTAGATAACATTAGTCCTTGGTTAACAGAAATTTTTGGTTTGCAGGTTTGGTGTTGTCTGGTGACGTTGTTGCCAACATGGAAAATTTTGGCACCCAATCGATGCAGCCTGTGATGGAGAGAGCTGAAGCTGTCTACAGAAGCTTCAGTAGAGACGTAGACACTCTTCTCTTAAAACTACAGAAGCTGTCTACATTGGCAAATTTTATCTTGAAATTAAAGCACGTAATTTTCAGTTTAATGTCAATAAACCTCTCAGAAAGTATGTGTTTAATTTCGATTTATAGCAGGACGTATCATATGCCAACAATTTTGTATTTTTTGTAAATCCAGGGCTTTGCTTGGAAGTGTTAGTGACCACTGTGGGGATTGTCAAGCTTTCCTAATGGACAACCAATCTCCTCCTACTTGTTCTTCCATATACTTTTGTGTATGTGCGGGTCATCTAGCTTTGGGGCAGTGGTACCTCGTGTATAAGTGTGGTAAGAATCAAGCTCATTATAGCAACTCCGGTAACTTCCTCCCTGCTTTCGTTCCAATTTGATACTATCTACAACGAACCTGAGCAGGGCAGTCAGAAGATGCGTATGCATAGAGTGAGGAGGCCTGGATTCCAGGATGATCTTCAAAACGGAGTTGCGTGAGAATGGGTCGCCGGACCTCATCTGGCAAGGTCACTCTGACCTGTCGGTCCAGCTAATTGCTCCTCGTTAAAATTCTCGTGCCCTTTTATATTGGTGGGCTGTATAACCCAATAATTGTCCTTCCAATGGCCTTTGGTAGAGAGGCCATTTTACCCATGATAGAAGGCCTTTCGACTCCGCGGCTCAGATTACTAGATTAGGCTTTGTCCCTTACCATTTCGAGCCGGACTAAAGAAGACATGGAGCCGCTGTATCCATAGATTCCATCAAGTGGGAGCGCCAGATGGCATCCGAAATTATTGTCATAGTTAAGCTATTCAATGACGATAAAATATTGAGTGAATTTACTTTAAAGCCAAATAATTTAACGATAATATGTACATTTATACTTATGTAAGAGATATATAAAATAAATAAATATTTTATTATTAATTATAATTAATATATTTTTATGCATAATAATTAATTATTTTATACTTATTTTACATGTCTCTTTAATTTTTTTATTTTATTTTCACAATTGGTTCTATGGGTAAAATTTTCAAGGAGCACTTTTGGTGGACAATGAACACGAAATATAAAACTCTCCTGAAGTACCGGCTGCAAGCGTCCTTTATTACACAAATTATTAGCAAACACACAGCGCTGGTTACCCAAGGCTTCCACCTCACACTTCGATCCCATATATCCATTCTATTTTGCAGCACAAGACCCTTCTGCATTTCTATTGTCCATTAACAACCTTAAATTATATCGCAAAGACAGATCGAATCAAATTTCTTTTTGTTTTTTTTTCCCCCCTTGAAATCAACTCAATTTTTAACCTGAACTCTATATAAAAAGAGTGTGTGAACATGCGGTTTAAAAGGAATTACATATTAAGAAATAAAAGGAAAAAAAAATACAACACAGATTTGGAGGAATAATTACATATTAAGAAAATCGCTAGAGGATAAATTTGAGCTTTGACAACCTTTATTTTCCCATTGACCACCCAAAAATTGAAAGTTGCATTCTGATGTCATTTTAAAAGGAGGGCCTCGGAAATTTGACGGTCTAGTTAGACCGTCGCGACGTGCGAGCTCGAGTAGGGATCTGAACTTCTCCTGGTCACCGTCCACCCAAGCACAGACCCAAAAAAAAAAAAGTTAATAGAAAAAAAAAAGAAAAAAACAGAAGCTAAAGCTATGTTCCTCGTCGACTGGTTCTACGGCGTCTTGGCTTCTCTGGGTCTCTGGCAAAAAGAGGCCAAGATCTTGTTTCTAGGGCTCGATAATGCCGGAAAAACCACCTTGCTTCACATGTTGAAAGACGAGGTTTCCTTCTCTTTTTTTTATTTTTATTTTTTTTTCTTTTGTTTGTTGCCTCCTTTCACTCCTCCGAATTCAATTATGGAAATCGTTTCGATTTTGCATCTCGAATGGATAAATGAAAATAAAATTGCCTGTATCTGATTAGTTTTCTTCTGATTGATTCTGGAAAAATCGAAACTTAATAGGAGTACGGCATCATGCTTTTAAATTTGTCTTCGTTATTTATTTTAGGTGGATTGATTGGTCTATTCGAGGCCAGCGTTCTCAATTATCGGAAAAGAGGGCGAGAGATGAGCATAAAGTAATTGAATCTGAAGTTTTAAGTCAGTGGAATTCAAGATTTGTTCAATTGTACGCACTTATTAACCTATCAGGATGGGGAAATAAAAATTTATATAATCTGGGTTTCTACCTAATTACTGTTGTGTGTCCTTGTTCTTCCCTTATATAGCTGTCAAACAGAGTGTTTTGGTTAATATGGTGACAAAATTTGTTATCTTTTGGGATTTGGATACAGAGATTGGTTCAGCATCAGCCTACCCAGTATCCGACATCCGAAGAACTCAGTATTGGAAAGATCAAATTCAAGGCATTTGATTTGGGAGGCCATCAGATTGCTCGCAGAGTCTGGAAGGATTACTATGCTAAGGTGAGTAACTCGTGAATTTCCAGCTACTTTTGCATTTACATTATTTTATCAATTCATGGGATAAAAGTTTTCTTACAACTGTGTGTGTCCTTGATTTATAGTCGTCTGTATACTGCACTAAGGCCGCCTATTTCACTGTAATTCCTTTTCATCAATCTTGTCAGACCTGACCTATATTTGTATATATATATATGTTATCCCTCTTGACTTGTATCTGAATGTTGTCCTTCATTGAAACCACAAGAAGTTGCTTTCTCAACAGAATTTCTTGGAGATTTGGTTGCATTTGATTCATTTCAATGATTAAAATTGACTTATTTTATGTGTTCTTGTGCACATAAAGGCCAGTGCTTGTAAATTTATTTAGCCTCAGGCCTTTTTTTTTTTTTTTCACTTCAGCAATGCTCTCGTGTCACTATGTCTTGACTAGAAGAAAGTATGATTCTATGCTTGCATGTATCTTTATGTGGTGTTCTCTACTATTTATTTTCCATTTCAACATCAAGCATCCGTTGCCCAAGTATATTATGTACAATTACCATGGTAACTTCTAAGATGATTGCTTATTGCTGGCTAATTTTATTTGTACTTGTGTTCTGTGTTCAGTTTTTGTGGTTGCATTTAAACCTTAATGTTGCTTGTCTTTTGTCCATTTTTCCATAGTTATTTAATGGTGTTGTATGTAGTTTAGTCATTCTGTTGTGGCCAAAAAGGCTTGAGCAATGGCATGAAGCGAGCATACATTACAGGGCCTCTCTCTGGCCCATATACCTTGTCAATCAAACCAAAATGGGTTATCATCGCTGTATCTTCTGTTCCTTCCATATGGCACATCAAAATTAGTCTTCAATTCACATTGTCACAAGTATGTTCCCAGCATGGGCTGGTGATATAACGGGGTTTGCTGTGATGAAGGTTGATGCCGTGGTGTACTTGGTTGACGCCTATGACAAAGAGAGGTTTGCAGAGTCAAAAAAGGAACTGGATGCACTTCTTTCTGATGAGACCCTGGCCAATGTTCCATTTCTTGTTTTAGGAAACAAGATTGACATACCTTACGCTGCATCAGAGGATGAGTTGCGATACCACCTTGGCCTGACTAACTTCACTACTGGTAAAGGGATGGTAAACCTTGCAGATTCTAATGTCCGTCCTTTGGAGGTGTTTATGTGCAGCATTGTGCGTAAAATGGGTTACGGAGATGGCTTCAAGTGGCTTTCTCAGTACATAAAGTGAGGGAACCTGTCAGCAAGATGTATTGCAGAACTGGAAATCCCTACTGCACCTCACGATGCGGTGCTGTAGCAAAAAGTTGTATCCAATGCCTCCCTGTTAAAATTGGATGTACTGTGCTTTGGATTTGTGTGGTAGAAGGAATTAGTATCCCTGCTTTGTAAAATTCACTTGTAGCAGCAAATTGTTCTTTCATCTTTGATCCTTTAGTTTGTGAATGGATTTCATCATACCTTGCCTTAGTTCCTCTTGTTCCAGATTTGAAAAGTTAAAAATTTCTATTATGTCAACTTATCTGATACCTGGGCTCACTTCTTGCCCGAAGAATTAAATAGAAAGATACCTTGAGGGGACAGGACGGAATTGCTGATTCTCGAAAGCAATCGAAAATTGAGGCAGCTACCATGTGACCATTCATTTTGGTCATCTAACGTCTTCCAAATCGTCACCAACAAAATGTTGTGGCAGGCTGCTGCTCACGTCTACCTTAAAGCAAGCATAACCACCATAAGGTCAAACACTCATTGGCAAGATCTGGGTGGCCGCCAACACTCATTGCTTGAGGATGAGGTCAAAATACCGAACTCCTCTAAAGAAGCAGTCCTATAATGTCTCAAGGACTGTTATCTCTCTCTTTTTTTAACACTTAACGGACTTATTATTGTTGTGTAAACAAACAAACAAACAAAAAAATAATCGGAAATTTTTTTTAGTTTTATTCCATGAAATTAACTTGGGATTTAAAATTTCATTTGCGGCAGTGATGAGAAAGACACAGAAGATCTACGTGCTCCCCAGCAATATTGACATTATCTATGTTACTAAAGTTGTTGCCTATCGTAGGCCTCCAAGCCATCATCGACGTTGTGGGCCAACCATCTTTGTAGATGGTACCCATCTCTGGTGTTGGTGGTGGCCGGTGACAGAGTTAGAAATAAAATTAAATATCCAATTCCAGTTACGAACTGTAAGTCTAAATGCCCCGGACACCGTGCAGGCATTCCAAACTTATTAGTTTTGGTTAATAAAATCTATATCTAACATTTTTTTGGTACATCATATCTAGCAATTTAGATTTCAATTTCAAATATAATTAGTCAAACTCAAATACTTTCCAGACGTATATGGTTCAATTACTGTTACGCCCTGTCCTATTTTATGTAAAGGCGACTTTCCCAGATTCAGAAACTGTAGTCTAACGATAAGAGTCATTTATTGTAATATCAAAGATCACTAGTTAATTTTTTGTTAAAATATTTAATAGAGTTAAACTTATGTTTATGATTTTTTTTTTTTTGGGGTTGATAAATGTAATTTTTTTAGTGAAGTTGTGGAGTATCATCTCTATTTTTTTTATTCATGTAAAAATAAAATAAAATAAATAAGTGCCCAACGTCCAGTTTGTACCCTTCACAGGACGTTATCACATGATTTAAATATATTAGTTAAACTAGTAACAGTTGAACCGTTCCTTGACATTGTTGAATCGGTTCGCATTGCAGGCACCTCACAAATACTAATAAATCAAGCCAAGTGCGTATATAATTAACAAATCAAACACATTGGACTAAATCTCAACTCCTCAAAGTCAAAACACCAACGACCTAATTTTTATTACCAAGTCTAACTTTATTTCTGCCACAAGTTGGAGCGGTTTAACAAACACTTGTTACCAAAAACATTCAAATTGTACTCCATAAATACGTACCTTAGAGGCTTAGACTTAAGACCACTTCAATCAAAGGAAAGCCAAAGAAAGCGTCTTGCATGCATTTCTAGGTATTTTCCCCCTTCAGGCCTTTTCCCCCTTTAGGCCTTGTCTACAATGGGAAATCATGTAACCCGACATCAGTCAAAATCCACCGGGAAAGTGATTCTGTCGGACGGCACCGTTCAGGAGTTCGACGAACCGCTGACGGTGGCCGAGCTAATGCTTGAACACCCACAACAATTAGTCGTTGAGTTCCGCTCGGATTTGTCTGAAAAGAGACCAGCCCCATTGCCTGCTGACACAAAGCTAGACAAGAAGAAGGTGTATCTAATGCTGCCCATGAAGAAAGGGAAGCCAGCATCGCTGTCTTCAGCCGAAGCCCGTCATGTTCTTTTCAGTGCAATGAGATCGCGGCCTCTTCTGTCTTCTTCGGGCTCGTTTCTCCCTTTAGTTGCGAAAATATGCAGCGTAGGCATTCAAGATCAAGGAGTTGGACCACAAGCTCAGAAGCTTGTTTTGCAAAACAGGAAAAATGATGAGGAGAAGGAGAGGCCACTGGAGGAGGCCGCCGAATCATTGGAGCTTTTTCCAGAGGTTCTGGAGAGTAGACCGTACTTGAGTAAGCAGCTCTCGGGTAGAGGATGGAGGCCTAGTTTGGATACCATCAAGGAGAAACATGTTGGGAAAAAGTTACCTTATTGGCTGTTTTGAAAGTGTTTGGGCTTCATTTGTCACTAGGTAAGTACAAGATCACGTTGTGTTCTGTCCATTGCTCGTAATGTTATTTTTTGAGGGGTCATTGTTACTTGTTAGTAAGTTAATTACAGTCAAAGGAAGCGATTGGAAAATTGCATGTTCCTTGTGACTAACTCCTTGTTTATTTATTTTGGCTCTTCGCCATGTACCTTGCGCAACAAATAAATCTCTAAGAATGCTATTTATGACACAAAACATCTACAAGTTCTTAAGTGGATGCTAAAGTAATTACATATACTTTGAATATTTCTAAATTCAAATTATGAGAAAAGATATGAAATTTATGAAAAAGTAAAGATTTGCATTTTTGTTGTAACTCCATAGAATTCTTAGAGAGTGTCAGAATTTTACTTTTCTGTCGCTAAACCTTAATTAAACAGGAGTGAGGGCAGGATTGAGCTTAAAATATTATCAGATTTTACTCATTTTTTTAATATTAAAAAATTTATTAAATTATAAATTACACAATAGATAAATATTTAATTACGAACATATTTTGCTATTTTGTGTAAGATAATGTCCAATTATTCATAGGCCGATGATAGGCTCTGTCAGTTGGGCTGCGTTTGGCAATACGGTCGCGGGAACCAATACGTGTTGTTCGAAGTTGCTTCAATCGAGCAAACTTAAATGAGTTTTACGGTTAGCCTTGTCAGGCTGCTAGAAAATAATCTTTGGGCCTTTATGCATTGTAACTAAACAAATTAACCTCGGTTTACACTCCCTTTTTTTTTTTTTTTTTAGGAGCCCCAATCACGCGCTTGCAGAATAACTTTGGATCTGTTTACATACAGATTTTTTTTTTGTTTTTTGGTTGATGTGTTACTTTTTTCTTTTTTCAAAATTTCCAGTTTCCTGTTTCTAAAAAAATTTGGAGATGTGTTCAAATAAAGCATTCCATGAAACAGTTTTTAACTTTGGAGAATTGGAAATCATGTTCATATTATATCAAAATTCTCCGTGTGTGAAAAAAAAAAAAAAATTATCAAAACTTTTTCCTGCGTGGAAAAAAAGCGGTCATTTTACAAAAAGGGTTCACTTATTTTTATATATAATATATTTACTGTTTGATTTTATTCAAAAAGCTTATTTATGAAAGGATCTGGGGTACGAAGTTATTTCACTTTACTGCCATATTTGGATATATTTGTCCAACTAATGTTAAAGGAAATACTGTTTTAAAACCCTGAGATGTTTATAAAATTTTCAATTAACGGATAAACCTTTTAAAGTTTCAATATTAAACTTGTCAGAATTATTACAAAAAAAAAAAAAAAATTACTGAACTTGTGGCAGAAGAGCTAGACTTCAGCGCGAGCTTGAAAATTTTCAGAACAAGAATGGAATCCAATAGTCAGCCATGGCCCGTCTCATGTCAGCCTCATGAATTGGGCTTCTTTCCTCTTGTTTCCCTAGACTAGGCCTTTTCGATTTAACCAACTTAAGCTAGTAAAATGTCTGACGATTGACCCGTTTGCCAACAACGTAAGTAAAGTCATAGAGGCCATGATAAAAAATAATAATAATAAACAATGGAAAGGCAAAAAGGCAAGGCCTTTGTGAGTTAGTGAGCTGGTCCATGCGGGTGAAGGTGATAAGATTGGGCGACCACGCTGCTTCAGAAGAATCATGGAGCTGCCCAATGGCTGTCAGGGTCGTCGGAATATAAAATAAGCCCCCATGTCTGTCAATTGAAAGTCTTGCAGGTTTCATTCTCAATATAGGTAAAGAATTAACACAGAGATGACGTGGGATTGTTGGCATTGTGGCATTGACGATGACGATACATAAAATCCTTACTTTTGTTTTCAAAGAAAAAAAAAAAGGGGGTCCATGTCTATTGCTTAAGTCTTCCCACATGTCCTGTTCAGGAACCGATTGAGCTTTGAAATGGATGCATGCGAGCAGATCAAGCTTGCAATTATTATATTTCCGAATTGGGAAAACAGAGCCTGAAGGAGAAAGGTTCCAATACCATGATAGAGTCTAATCCTGGAACCGCCCAGTACACATTCATGTTCCTTGTGCATGTCTTCAGTCCTCACGATGTCCAAGCTCAGCTCCCAGAATCAAAAGTGATGAGCGAGTTCTTGTTCGGTTGAACTGGTAATTAGAGACTACAATTCAGTAATTTGCAGTTCGTGACTGAAAATTGAAAACTAATAAGTTTAGCAAACGATAAAATTGTAATTTATTTGATAGGAAGTGCAGGTAGCTCGAGAACAATGTGAATTAAATCTAATATATACAAAATTTTTAAGCTCGGCAGATGCAGGCCAATACAAAAACAATTGTATAAGCGGCATGCACTAACTTTGAAACAGATGATTGACTGCTGGCGTTTCTGGCCGTGGATCAACCCAATGAGACGACGAGGGTTCCAAACTTCAAAGTTTAGCATCATTATTACGACAATCCAAGTACCAGTTGCTCGTGCACGATTTAGAATTTTTTTTTTTTTTTGGCGGGAAGTTCAGAAATAGAATATGGGCCAAAACATAAAATAATTAAATAGCACCATCATAAGTCCAACAAGAACAAAAATTAAGTATCTTCTGGCTCATAATTTGAAGCTTTCTTTTAAGTGAGCGCAGGGACCGTAGGCAGGGGCTAGAGTGAACAATCTGGAAGGAATTTTCTTGTTGTCAATTTACATATTTTTTTTTTTTTTTTAAAAAAAAGAATTATTATATATTGTCGTAGGACTGACCTTGTGGGAATGGCTCCAAATGATTCTGGAGAACGCAAGAATCCTTGGGAGTCCACAACTCAACGCCGTTCAGAAAGAAATCAATTTTAACCAATTTCCTCGTACAAATATAAAAAAGAACAAAAAAAAAAAAAAGAGAGAACGAAAAGAATAAACCAATTAGTATATTTAGCAGAGACCAGCAGCGATATGGAAAATCCACCAAGTGCATTACTGGGGGTCAAAGTTCTGGAGCACATTATTTATTATTTATTATTTTTATAAAAAATAAGGCAAATTTAGATACATTCATTCCCACCGGCATCCAAAATGACGAGTTCATTAAGTCGAAATAAATATATAAATAATTATTTTTTTTTATCAGAAGGTTTAACGGTCAAAAAATACAGAATTCTATATGCCAGTTTCTGCTTTGTCAACAAAAGTAGATGGCTGATCTGAGTCGGTGGCTCGATGCAATTTGACTTGACTTAATTTCCTGATGCCTGTACAGGTGAGCACTGAATAGCATGTTACACCAAACCATTGATGGTTTTTAATTTCTTTTTATTCATAGAAATAGCTTAAGTTTGAGCTTTATATTTGACTGTACCTTTCTTTGAAAACAATTTATTTAAAATTTATTTAAAGATATTTCTAATACTTGTTCGCTTTTTTTTCTTTTAGTTTAATAAATTTATTATTTTTTAAAATTTTTGTTAGATCTAACTTAATTTTTTCTTATATATATATATATATATATATATATAAAGGAGTTAATTTTACTTTCTTTTGTTTTTAGGTAAGTTAAGTTAAGTTAAATTAAAAATCTCTTGATTCAAAAAAACTTTTGCTTCTTCCGTGCTAAAGCTTTCGTTTCCGCAATGAAAATTAATTTGAAAATTTATTAATTAATTAATATTACTTATAACAAAAGTTAATCCTTCGGTGTACATAAGAGTTTGGTGATCTTTGCCCCGTCGCATATGCCAGTCAACATTTGGGAAAGAAATCATGAAATTGACTGGTCCATATAAAAAAAAAATGCATGCTATCTTTACTTTATATAGTTCATGCCGTACTTTATATAAATCACGTAAACCAAGCAGTTAGGAGATGTACGGATGTTTTAACCATTATGAATGATAAGTGATTTAATGTTAAACATGAAGCACTGTAAATTATATTGCGTGCCCACGTACATTCAAGTCTCAGTAGTTTCATTTCTAAAGAACAATAGCTAACCTTTTTAAAGGTGGAAAGCTTTGGCACTAATCAACCATGCCGTCAAAACCTTCACATGGGGTGACCATGTCCACGTGAAAATCAATCCACAGACAAGTGCAGCTTTCATGGCTTTTCTCAGTTCTAGAGGAATTTTAAACTTCTTTTGAAAAGAGTGTCCCAAACTCGAACCAGGTGAGCCATGAACTCGAGAAAAATGATTGGTTAAGCTCGCATAGAATAAAGCCAATGTCGAGACGTCAAAAAGAGAGCTTGTGTATATGTGCAATTATGTATAAGAAGAAGCTTGTCCAGAGTGGTGCCCTTTATAACAGAATCTTTAGAGGCTCACGTCATATTTTGCCTCCTTTGATACTGACATGTCGAGAGTGGGAGCGTTAGCACTATCATCCTGTTTTTCAATTGATCACTCGCAATGGCATCAGACAGATCCCAACGTTCACTCTCTGGCCAATTGTTGGGTACGTAGAACTAGTTGCTATCTATCATAATTTGCAGCAAGAACTTCTTGATATTAATTTTTATCAAAAACTTTAAATCTTGAATCACAAATTTTTAATTATATTTATTGCTTGTCTTTCTTTCTTCTTTTTTTCTTGTTTTTTTATACGAAAAAAACTCTCACTTGTTACTCAATATTATCTCTTCCCCTCTCTTTATAATTTTTTTTTTCAAGGCTGAATCTTATGTACCAAAAAAAAAAAAAAAAGAGGCTTAATCTTGACCCACACTACTTCGAGGCTGCCAAGACTATTAATTGATGGAAAGATTCCTCAATAATTGTTGGTATGTAATGAATTGTCCTAAGTCTTTATTATTATTTTTTTTTTTGGTAATAAAAGAGAAATTTTCAAGTTCAAATTTGCTCCGCGACTATATCGTTTTACATATTTTTTCGGTTTCTGATAACCTTTCAAGTCTCTTCAAAGTTGAAATGTAAATTATCAGGTTTTGTAGGTAGATCCAGCAGCAATGTGGGGAAGAGGAACGGCACTTATTATCGTCCAATGGAAACTGAGCCACAAGAGCGCTCAGGGCTGTCGTCCTTGCAAGCAAGGTTCTTTAAAGGGAGTGTAAATGCTTATGCACGTCAATTCCAAGTCTAATGAATGGTGAGACACAGGCATGTGTTTTGCACAAAAAAAAAAAAAAAAAAACCTATCGACTGCATGATGTGTTGTTAGTCAGCTGTTTCGCATTTTCAATCCCAATTTCAAGCTTTATTGTAAGGCACAACCAATCCCACTTTCCGGCTTGTCTCCCAAAAAAAAAAAAAAAAGCCAGAATAGGTCTGCCCAACAAAATAGTGTATCGTTTCCTTTATGAGCATATGGAACGGAAATTGAAATGAAAAATCAGAGAAAAAAAAATTTGGAATGAATTTAAACAGCATTGTGGGCAGGAAAGCATACATGATAAAATCAATGTTAAGTTCGTTATGAAGGGGGGGGGGGTGTATCGAATAAACCAAGTGGACCCTTGTAACTCATGTAAGTTAGCTTGATCTATTGAATGACGATGATCCCTATCTAGAAAACGATCCGTCGCCAGCAAATTAATAACATAGGGTCCTCCTTAGCAGTAGCAAGTGCTGCTGCTGCGGCTGTGTCAATGGATGAAATCAATCCTTCCTGGCTCTGACTTGTCACTGGGGTCCAATGGTCCCAAACCTCTTGGAACAAGAACGGCCATTCGGATAGTATTTGTGGGATCTCAATGTTTTTATTGGAGAATAGGTAAAATTTCATTTTCAGCTGCGAATTAGCTGACTTTTGAAGTTGGTTAAAGGACATGTATATTTTGGAAGTTATTGAAAATATATTAATTATTATTCTTCTTCTCCTTTTCCCTCGCTATTATTCTACAAGTCCACTTCACTAAGCTAAGGTACTTGCAACATGCGCTTTTCTAGTTTCCCAGCATCTATTTCTTTGTCCAACATAATGGACATTATACTATATGCTATACAAACAAGTTTTATTTCCTTTCCTGTATGTAAATTCGAATTTTAAGATTTTCAATTTTAGACTTAAATTTTTAAGCTTTGAGATTGCATGTCGTACGACCCCAAGTGTAGAATTGAGAATTTTAGCGAACTATTTACACTAAATATATTGAATAAGTGAATTTTCAAGATAGTCTGTGCAGAGCATGTGTCAATTTGAAATTGGATGGTCATTGTTACTCTGTCATGGCAGTACGATGCATAAAATTACTTTTGTATCCCCAAGAGGACAGCTATCTTTTCTAACAAACAAATATAAGTGTGTATTTTCGGACTTTATGACCATATCCAACTAGATTTAATTTGGTTGATCTCCATAGCAAAGATCTTTAGAAGAGGTTAGGGGTTCAAACCTCAACTCCCTCAGTATTTTCACAAAATTTAAAAAACGCATAGTTCTGTTGATGACCTGCCTAAAGGGAAACTAAAATTCATAAAGATTACATGCATAGTATAATTATACTTTGATATTACTTGGTTGTTAAAATTTTATTTTGACTATAATTAAACATACATTGATTGATTTATAGAATTAATAACATTATTGTAAAATTCTCTAATTTCAATGTAGAAAAAGTGAAAAATAGCTCTTTATTCTACTAAAAAGACTGATGTTCTTTAATTAAGAGATCTTAGATAAGTGTGTTGGTTTTATCCTTTTTGAGATAATGCTCTTTTATTACCAAAAAGAACCTTGCTACAACTGCTTATCAGCCTAAACCCAGATAAGCCTTCACAAAAGGTTCCAACCCAAAAGAGTTGAACCTCATTGATGTGATTATCTATGGAGTAATAGACGAACTATTTGCTTCTTGGAAAATAACAGAATTCTCGTTAATGTTCTATAATAAGTAAGAAAGCAAGATTCTCCATCGTTGTCTATTGGAAACACTATTGGAAACACTCATATCATTGAACGTAAAGTGGGTAGAAATATTGGCAATAATAACACTGCTCCCAAAAACTAAGGTGAAATTAAGGCAAGTTTTCAGATTCTAAATTTGATATCTCGTGGTTAAATTGGAAAAAATTTGTTTGAAACTATCATTGTGAAGATGTTGAATTCTGTCTTAAATAAAAAAATAATACCAACTTAAATCTACAAAAATAATAATTAACATTTCTAATATATATATATATATATATATATATATGTAGAGAGAGAGAGAGAGAGAGAGAGAGAGAGAGAGAGAGAGAGAGAGAGAGAGGGGGGGGGCTCTTGCCAATTGCCATTAACCCGTAGCGGGTCTGGAAGTTGAGGGAGTCCACTTTGCAACGTGGGACCTACAATCAGTAGTTGCCACGTGTATAAAAATACGTATGATTGGTGAGGAGGCAAAAGAGTTCGGGGTTGCACCAAAATGGATTGCAGGAACTGTCCCTGGCAAGGAGGGAGTAGTGGGGGCTCTTGCGAGGTTGGGTCAAGGGAAAGGGAAGCTAAAGGGAAAGACTTTTAAGACAGCCCATCTGGCTACCATCTACACTCATGTGCATTCATTAATCAAATGTGGGTGATTAAAAGCAAAGCAAAGCAAACCCCCCCCCCCCACAACAAAAGGAAAAGCAGCATGATTCCTGTGCCTTAGGAAGGAAGAGTCACTTTTCTTTCTTCCTCCCCTATCTGTCATATTTACTAATTCCTCCTTTTCTTCTTGTTATAATGACTACTACCTTAACCAAAATGGTGGTTTTACCATCGCATGTTTTGATTTTGTGCCACGAACCATGAAATGCAATGATCCCCATTTTTATGGAAGGCACAAAGCAGTGTGTTCAAATTTTATGTTTCTTTCATAAAGGGCAATTCCAGAAAATGTAGTTTACCAAATGCATTGACCATTACTTTAGGCGGGAAGCACAAAATCAATGTCAATTGCGTTAATTAGGGACAAGAAATCAAAATAGAAAGAAGTAAATCGAAAGCTATATAAGGAAACACCGTTTTATCTTCCCAAAGTACGCTGCAAAATCTGACAACAACTGTTCTATTTACTACATTCTGATTAATTTAACCAACGATCAGGTCTGCTCAACGTGGTCACACACCCACCCCCACCCCCACCCCAAAACAGTTATTAGCCCCCCCTGCCCCCCTATATTGTCCATTTCGTGGGTTCAATTCTAGCGAGAAAAAAAAGGGGGGGAAGGGGGGGGACCGAGGCCCCCAATCTTCAACTTAGAAAAAGATAAAAAGAAGGTGAGCAAAGAAAGAAAAAGATGACAAGAGAGGGAACAATCGAGGGTCCTCGGTCCCCCTAACAGGTCCCTAATTCTAATTGATGAGGAATGAACGGCTCAGTGAAGAACGTGAACGATCAGACCAGGAGTATGAAGAGGGGGGCAAATTGGTAAATTCCAGGTGAACAGAAATAAAGTGACTGGGAGAGGATTCTTACGCCCTATATTTTCGCCCGGTGGTTGAAGTGTTGAACCCGAGGACCCGTGATGGGTCACCGATCATAGCCAGTTACAATCACTAACTCCACCGGGTGCAGCCGGTCACAATTTTATTTACAAGGGCTTTGCGTTGGTCATAGTCATAGGCTTGTAGGAAATACAGAGAATCTAAAGGCGTGGTGGCATTGCCAGCTACGACGGATCAAAGCTTTGGCTGAGGTCAAAGCTTTATCTCTCCGCATTGCACAATCTTCTTTCCTACTTATACTTGAAATCTACTGCCATTTTAAATTGATCAACCATTCTCTCTCCCCCTGTCCACTTTGTTCCCATCTCTGAGTTTCCCTCTCTATCTCCTCGTTTGCTCTATACAACTCCCTTTCTTTATTCCTGAAGCCAAAAGATGCCTCTGTTTTGAGAGAGGGAGGTACAGGGATAGGCAGAAAGACAAGCACAATGGCGGGCTCTCCATGTCAAAGTGGCAGTGATAAGAAGCACTGGTGGCTTAGTAACAGAAAGGTAATGTTAATGTTTAACTTATCTTCTGATTCATTCATGTTTTAGGGGTTTCTCTGTTTCATAAATATAATGGTTTCTGCTTACAGATAGTTGATAAGTACATCAAGGATGCTAGAAACCTGATCGCGACCCAAGAACAGAGCGATATTGCCTCAGCATTGAATCTCCTGGATGCAGCACTAGCACTTTCCCCTCGCTTTGAAGTGGCCCTTGAACTCAAAGCTAGATCTCTGCTCCATCTCAGGCGGTTCAAGGACGTGGCCGATTTGCTTCAAGACTACATTCCTAGCCTTAAGATGGCTCATGATGAGTCGGGCTCGTCAGTTTCTTCTGATAACTCTTCTCAGCAGCTTTACAGGGAGAGAGCCAAGCTCTTGCCTTCCAATAACTCGTCTGACTCAGCGTCTTGTCATGATCCGAGTTTCAAGTGTTTCTCTGTCGCGGACTTGAAGAAGAAAGTCATGGCTGGACTTTGTAAAAATTGCGAGAAAGAAGGGCAATGGAGGTCATTTCCTTACCTTCTGCGTACATTGTCCTTTGTGTTTTTTTTTTTTTAATTGATCGTTGCATCTCATGGGTGAAACTTTTCATGGCTTTATTTATTGTTTAGGGTATATCAGTGTTTATGCGTGCTTTTATTGGTTTGAGTAAATGCATAAGTAACCATCATTTTCTGATTTTTTTTTTTGTGTGTGATCCTTTAACCGAATATCAGCAGCACGTAAACATCGTCTGTGTGATATAATTTTCCATCCTTTTCTTATGAAAGGATTGTAACCTTGTTAAATTACAATTTTTGAGAAAAAAGAAAGAAAGAAAAAAAAAACTTCCAAAATATTGAAAGAGACATGTTGAAATATATTGGATGTGAAAAGTGAGAACTTTTGTGAAATACAGAAACAAACTAGTGGTTCACGAGCCAACTACCAATTGCCAATGGCCTAAATCAAACGTTATGTTTTTTTTTTTTCTTAGTCAATTACAGTCGCTGGTCAATTACGGATGTTGGAATTAAGTTTTTAATAAAACGATAGGTTTTTCTAGTACTTTTCGTCCTTGTATCGAGTCAATTGAAATTCAGTTGAACTGACTCGGTCAGTGTCCAATTTGACACACAGATACTTGGTTTTAGGCCAAGCCTGTTGTCATCTGGGTCTGATGGAAGACGCCATGGTCCTACTCCAAACCGGAAGACGCCTGTCAAACGCTGCATTCCGCCGACAAAGCATTTCCTGGTCCGACGACAGCTTCTCTTTCTCAGACTTGCCAATCTCTGGCGACAGAACTACCTCAACACCACCAGCCCCACCCACCCCTCCTCGGTCCTCCGCAGAATGCGAAGACATTACACAGCTCTTGTCCCACATCAAGCTCCTCTTCCGTCGCCGCACCGCTGCGATCGCCGCCCTGGATGCCGGGCTCTATTCAGAAGCCATACGCCATTTCAGCAAGATCGTGGAGGGCCGCCGCGGTGCCCCACAGAGATTCCTAGCGGAGTGCTACATGTACCGAGCATTTGCATACAAGTCGTCAGGTAGAATTGCAGAGTCCATTGCTGATTGTAACAAGACGTTGGCACTGAATCCCACTTGCATTCAGGCTCTTGAAACCAGAGCCTCGCTTATGGAAACTATCCGCTGCTTGCCTGATTGTTTACACGACCTTGAGCACTTGAAATTCTTGTACAATTCAATCTTGCGGGATCGGAAGCTTCCTGGTCCTGCTTGGAAGCGTCATAACGTAAGGTACAGAGAAATTCCAGGGAAACTCTGTGCATTGACTACCAGGATTCAAGAACTGAAGCAAAGGGTTGCTTCCGGGGAGACTGGAAATGTGGATTATTACGCTTTGATCGGGTTGAGACGTGGGTGCTCCAGGTCCGAGTTAGAGAGAGCTCATTTGTTATTATGTTTGAGGCATAAGCCCGATAAGGCTAGAAATTTTATTGAGAGGTGTGAGTTTGCAGATGATAGGGATCTCGATTCAGTTAAAGACCGAGCCAAAATGTCTGCCTTGTTGCTGTATAGATTGCTGCAAAAGGGTTATTCAAGTGTAATGGCTGCAATTATGGACGAGGAGGCCGCGGAGAAACAGAAAAAGAAAGCTGCTGCTGCATTGCAAGCAGCACAAGTGGGCATCCATGTTCAGCAAACATCAACCCCGAATTCCAAACCCGAATCTAATCAATCTGCAGTGCAAATTTCGGATTCCAATAGAATCAGTTCCACTGAAAACAAAATGGCAACATCTTCAGGTAGTTCGAATCCGTCAGTTTTCCAAGGGGTGTTTTGCCGTGACCTTGCTGCAGTTGGGACTTTGCTGTCCCAAGTTGGGTTTAACCGCCCACTTCCAGTGAAATACGAGGCATTGAGCTGCTAAGTTGAAAAACAAAAAGGAAGTCCTCAAGAAGTTACCGGCCGGTCCACTCACTTGTTCAAATTGTTAAAAATACATGTCAGACTTGTGCCGGAAAATTTTGTCACCGTTTACTCTTTTAATGTCTTTGCGTACTACGTGTACATAATTTGGGTACCTAAATTTCTTTTGGGATTGGTTGGTTATTCTAAATGTCGACTTGCAATTCTATCCCTTTTTGGCTAACTTGCGTTCGCACTTTGTCTAGTACCCCACTGGGGGGTACTCAATGAATGATCTATTCCTTGGTACCATTGTTCTGTTGTGTTCAGATCAGATGCCCCGAGAGTGAAATAGATAAGCTGCCCTTGGATTCTCTTTGGTTGCTCATCTATCAAATTGGTGGTCAGTTTATCCAAGGTCTGGCATTTCTGACACACCACTGGAGGTTTCATTTATGCTTGCTGATGCCACCCTAAAATTAATTAATTATTTATTTATTTATTTTTACCTTTCCACTCGGCCAAACACGCTGATCACTGGGGTGTTTATAATTTTCATACGTTAGAGTGGCACTGGGGCTATGAGTGCAATAAAAGATGTCCTTGTATCGATGGTGGAAACTGTCAAAGGTACCACGTCAAGTCACCCACAGGGGGAAAAGCGATTGTCAGTTTTTACCACAAGTGAATGCCTGGCCAAAACAACAAAGGGAAGGGTCTAATCAAAACGCTCAACGAAAGAAGACAAAAGCAGAATTTTGAAAAGGAGGTGTCAATTCGAGGTTGCAGCAGTTTGCTATCATTTGTTGCTCTAGTAAAGCACTGTTCCATTCTTGCACACCAATCATCGCAATGGTGCCCAAAGGAATGGCTGGTTGAAGGAAGCAAAATGTGGCGCAATAATTGACATGCCACATCATTACCTGGGAGGAGTGTTTGGACTTTTAAGGGGGTCGTTGGGCATCAATGAGGACTCCTGCCTCTGAAAAGTGAAACCTTATTATTGTACACTGTTTACTTTAGGCCATTGCTATAATCCAAATAAAAACCCTGCGATTTCTACTCCCTTGAAAAAAGTGGATATATATATATATATTTTTTTTTCAACTCTAAAATATAGTTAGTGACTAACTGTTAATTGTTAATTAAGGATTAAGAATTTTGTAAGATCGAATACACCCACACAAAAAAAACTGAATAATTAGATTATCTGAATATTATTTCATCATTAATTGATTTTATTTTATTTATCTTTAGGTTGTGGTTGAATTTTGTTTTTTTTGGAAATATTCGAAATAAGTAATTAGAATTAATGATTGCATTAACCTTTTATTTTTATTTTTTTTTGGCTTTTATAAAAATTAACTACGTACATTCTGGCTTACAATACACTAAAAGTAGTAGGAAATTCACTCTTTAAAATGCCCGCTTCATCTCCCTTCTCTTACAAGTGATTTGACGCATTATTTATCAAGGCAGAACCAAAAATAAAAAAAAGTGATTTGAGCACCTTTTGTCCGGATTAATAGGCTTTGTCTCTTGCTCTCCTACGCTACTCCACAACTTACCTTTTCTTTTCCAATCTTTACACCCATGCGATGCATCTTACATGTAAAGCCAATCAATATTCACTTGAAGAGATGATTAAAATGCAATCTAAACAGCTTTAAAGCCATGAGATGCTCCGTTAACAAATGGGATCAACTACCCTTTACCATCTTGAACAAATCATGCTCACCGTAGGTAAAATGGACGCATTTGGAGATAATTTCCATGTGCCCAGTACCAAAAAACAAAAAAATAGAGAGGATGTTTTCACTGTGCTTGAAACGGTCCGACTTTTAACCTACTTCCTCCACCCCCTCTCCCCCCCCTCAAAAAAAAATCCCTCTTTTATGATGCTTTTCGAAAATCTGATTTCATTTAAAAATTAGTCGAGAGTTGAGAACTTAGAGACAAAACTGCAAAAAACATGCCACCTGTATTAAAGAAAGTCCACTTCAATGCTAGCTGCGTCATGTTCCATTCCCAGCCAGCTTCCCCATCTCTTTTGAATTTATGATTTCCGTCGAATTTTATGACACTTGCATTTTATTTTATATGACAGCCGTGATAATAAATGGTTTATGCTTTGGTATACATCTGACCCGATTATTCTTATAGGAGCTTGGCGTGACTTACACATGCAAAACCACTCACACACACACACACACACACACACACACACACATATATATACAAACACTATAAAAGCCTGGGAATTAGAAAGTCAATTGTCTTATTATTACCAGGTTAGAAAAAAACACATGCAAGGCCGCTCGAAGACAATGAGAAGATAACTAGATATAATTATAGCTGGAACTGAGAGAGACGGGCGTTACTTGGTGCCATAAAAGTGGAAAAGGAGATGCATTGCACATCTTGACCTCTCGCGTTGTTAAACAATTAATAATGGAAATTTTTGCAAAGAATTAATGAGGGCCAGTTGTGTTGTGTTGGTGCTCTTAGTAGCTCTCAATTGCTTCTCTGACACAAATTGTATACAGTTATTGTTCTCATTAGGCCATTCATTTTTTTAAATTCTACCCCCATTTCGAGCCCAGCAAATTTTCTTGTGGCGAAAGAAAGGGGGGGTTTTGCACGGATTCTCGCGGCTGCAGGAGGGGTGCCATTTTGGTTTTTCTCTATTGTGAAACGCATGGTCAGAGATTATGTTCCATCTCTCAACGAATTGTGTATATATATATATATATATATATATATATATATATATATATGAAGACAACGACGTCTTTTACATGTGCCTTACCTGTTGCACAAATGTCTCCAGCTTGTTTTAGCCAGAAAGTCGAGGACTAAAATGCCCTTGTCCGCGGAAACCTGTTGGACATAGATGACAGGATGTTTAGGGTCTATGGGAATTAACATCGAAAATGAAAAATTAACAGGAAGTGGAGGGATTAAGGGTAATAGCACGTTATGCTTGAATGCTGGGATAATTGGAAGGAGGAGAAGTCACGGCCAGATATGATGATGTCGCTGGCACCTTGTGAATGCAGTGGTCCCATGATCATGTGCATCTCTGTGTATGAATGTGAATTGAGTTACCGAATCAACCATTTAGGCTTATGGCTTTGTCAAAATTAGATGGCTCGATCGTCTTGCGTAATATTGCTGACAAATTCTCTTCATTTCAAACCCCCTTTTTATAAGTTTCAGCGTAAAAACACTCAAAGGAAACGTACAGAACACGGGTTAAAGATTTTTTAAGTAGCTTTGGTACCAAATATTAAAAGCCATTACATGGTTTTCCGGCGTGGGAAGTGGGAACCCACTGCTTTCAAACCTCAAGCTCGCTACCGTAGAAGATCGCGAGAAAATGTTGGTTGGACATTGGAAGCTAAACAGAAATAAATGTGACTTGCATTGAGATGGTGCGCTCAGAATTTTATGGACAACGTAGTGCCAATGGTAGTACTACGATACATTTTTGCCAATGGGGCTGTTGGATTTTCTTTGACCCAAGATGCTCAATTACTCGCAAGCCCTCAATTTGGGTTTATACGTTATAATTTTGCTAGTTAAAGGTTTAATTGGACAAAAAAAAAAAAAAAAAAAGACGAAGGCAGAATTGTATCTTAACAAAAGTTCAAGGGCAAAATTAAGGCTTGTCATTTCTTCATCCGAAATAGTAATTCTCTACTTTCTAACAATGGGGATATGGACCTTTTCCTCCACACATAGAAAGGAGAGGCAATGCGGTCCCTTTTCTTTTTTTTTTTTTTTCATTTTTTTAAACTTATATAAATAATTGCATGTCAAGTGTATAATTAAAATAGAAATATGCAACGTCATCAATCTTTGCAACACATTTCAAGAACTAACGGAGGAATTGGACAAAAATTGAAAATTATACCGATTTTAATAATTTCATAACATTGGAAATGGGATGAAGTGCTGGCTAAAGCGAAGTACAATGTTCCTCCTCATTCTCTGTGTTTTTTTTAAAAAAAAAATTAATGTATTTTTTTGTTAAAATTTTTAAAATTAATATATATATATATATATATATATATATATATATATAACTCATATACTCCTTTATCACTTTTTTTCTCGACTCACGAGTTCCCTTCTTTTTTTTTTTTTTTTTTTTCTAAATTTCTGACTTTTTCACTCGTGTTTCCAGAAAAGAGGCTGCCTTCAATTTTGTTTAACGGGGAGTCAAACTGGAAACGACAAGTCCAATTACGGCGCGATCTTTAATGCCGGAGGGCATTTCGCCGGTTGGCTACTGATTAAATTGATTGAGTTAAGCCTACGCAATATATATACTTTTTTTTTTTTTGCTAGTTGCAAGCTGATTGCTTTTCTATTTGGGGCTTGGGCCGAAGAAGTCAAAAAGATTAAATCCATTTCTTAAAGTGCAGGCCGACGTCAAGGAAAGTCAAAGGGTGGCCCATGTGCATTGATTCCATAACCATCCATATTGGACGCTGTTATTTTATTTTTATTTTATTATTATTTTATCCTGGTTGCAGTTCCTCCGTCTGAATTAACTACATTCCCATTTTGCCTTCTGGATTAATGACAGACTAATACATAAAGTTCGTTTGCTTATCACGAATTTTAATTTTGACACCCAAGTCACATTAGCATTAAGAAACTTCTTCATCTAATCACTTAAAGCTTTTGGGCATGCAGGCGGATATAGAGATTGAAATCTCCCATTCCCCCGCAATGAGTGTCTTGGAGAGACTTTTAACACAGTCAAATCTAAAAATGATAAGATACGTAATTTTACAGTAATTTTCAAAAAACAAATAAATCTGTAACATTCAACTCAATAGAATAACTTAACATTACACCAATCCTCATTCTTATGCGTTATAAAGGAAAAATTCATCATGTATGAAGCTGCACATGTGATAAAAATTTCGAAGTTATGACAAGTTCCATGTTAAATTTTTAAAAGACATTAAATTAATCTTAAAAGCTTGTATATATTTTCATTCATCATTTTTTTTTGGCAATAATTAAAAATACCCATATCGTGCATCTTTTTTAAATTATTTGGGTAGAAAAGAAATGGCTGCTCAACTTCATTGTCAGATTACCATCAAGAATTGACGTGAAAAGCACAGGTTTTAAAGGGTCAGAAAAGGCTAACAGGTTCCAAGACAGCAACGAAAAGTGTCCTATTGACTTCAATGAAGAGGCCCCTTTTTCCTTATTTTGGCTAATTTGGGTTTTGCTGACATTTGTACACAGCCAATCCTCTTCCGGAATGTTTTCAAAAGGAGGGTCGCAAGTCTATATGCAGACCCCGCAACCAAGGGAACCACTTACATTGCTGCAAATCAGCAAACTTCTCCATGGAGAGACCCATAAACCTGGCATTCTGCATCATCACTACCAACGCACTCATCCACGGGTGGTGAGTCCACAACAATCTCTTCTGCCCTACTTGACAACTTAGCAAACGACTTCTCTGCCCAAGCATGGGTGTTGTAAATTACGTGTCTCTCCAGGGAATATCCAGGCTTGCAAACATACTCCACTAAGTAGTCAGCTACAACGCAAGGTATCTCATGTCTTAGGAATTCTTGGATCCACAAGTCAACACGTGGCATGCCAGGGCTGACAATGGCATAATCGACTCCAGATGATAAGAAGCGAGTATAAGGAGGAGAAGTTGCTAATATCGTCCCATCCCCAGCCTTCACAACACGTTTCAGGGTATCCTGTTTACAGGGGGAAAAAAAAAGAAAAAGGAAAAATAAATAAATGGTAAGTGCGTGGTCAGTTGGACTTGCCACATACACCTAGTATCTGTGAAGAGATCATACCAAACTTGGTGCAATGCACTCGCCATAAATGATTATGCGCATCCCATGGAAGGCACCATGACCTGTTTTCTCCCTTAAAAGCCGCCACTTCCTTGGAGCCTCTAAATTAATTGCACCATCTTCACTAAGACCATTCTTATGCCATTCGTAAGGCTCCTCGGCCAAGAGCATTGCTTCCTGACTACAAGCAGTCAGATATTCTGTCTTCAGTATCCACCTGCATTCAAGATGCATCAATCTTTGTCAAGTGTGATGACAAACAACTAAAGATGGTCCATGATATAATTGACACCAAACTTCTGACCAAACCAACAGAAGCCATAACATAATCTTTATACCTGGAAAAACTAAATATAAGAAACCAAATTCCAATTTTGCATATAATGATTGTTGTTACAGTTCTGCATATTACTCTCAAGCTTCTAAGAGTTGTGCAGGTGATAATCTACCTTCCAGAGGCAGCAGCAGCAAAGAATTTTTCTGTCCTCCGAATTGGGTCGGGAGCAATGAAGTGTGTTGCCTGGTAAGACCATTGATGAGAATCTCTACAGAATTTTCCTTTCAAACGCCTAATAACTTGCTGAAATTCCTTTCTCTGCAGCCTATGTCCACTTAATATAAACATCTTAGCTTCAGTTTTCAATTTGTCAAACATGCTTGGCTTTTTCCTAGCTTTCTCGCTAGGCTTTACTGGTCTATCATCAAGAACAGCTCTTTTACCGCCATGCTCTTTGGCTTGATTCATGTTTTGATTTACACTAGTAATTGGCATATTCTCCTTTTCCTCCATAGAGCTCTGTGGCTTTATATTAGATGCATTTCTACTTCTTTTTCGGCCTACAGGAATAAGCTCACCATTCTTCTTTCCCATACATTTCTCCCCAACAACAGGAGGGACTGCCTGACATTTGGTCTTACCTGACATCTTTTTGCCTTTCCCTACATTATTGTTTCTATCATTTCCTTTCAAGGTGGATTCCCCTTTGTTTTGCAGTTGTGCTGAATTATTGTCTTCCACAGAACCAGGACCCCTGCTGGTATGACACTTTGCCACGTGATGAGCCTCTTCTGATTGTTTTATCAAGATACTACCTGAATTGTTCACTAATTGAACTGCATCATCTTTCTCTTGGTTGGGAACATTGTCATGTTCTCTGTCCTCAGGAGACTTATTTTCGTCATCCATGAAATCCATTCCATCCTTCATGTTATCTCTCGACTCCGAGACAGTTTTTTTCTCCACCTCTGGAGCACTGACAGTTGGATTTGACATCTCAAGTCCATAGCAATTGGACAACTCATTTTCTGGTCTCTCCTTTTTCCCAATGACATGAATTGCAGGGTTTTGAGCAGCAGTGTTATTTAAGTAAATAGGCCCTTTTAGGCCAGCACCACCTTTTAACTTCGGTCTAGAACCCAAAATCTTACTAGGGTTCATCTTCTTCCTAAATGGCTTGGTATTTAACTTATCATCTCCTTCCTGAAGTGTATTCAAATTAGCCAGTGGTTGGGATCTCTCAACCTCTGATTCTCTGTTACCAGAAGATGAAAGCCCATCAACTTGCTGCTGATACTGAAGCATTTCCTCCTCCAAAACCGTGTTTTCAGACATATCCCCATCAAGATTTTGATTGTCAGGCTTGCAGGTCAAGTCTGAGGAATCCAATTCCCTAAAAGATGCTTGCAATGTGCTCTCAGTATTATTCCCACTTGGTGCATTGCCAAGGGGGAAGCAGTTGGAAACCTTAGAGAAACCATCAATCAAAGATAGCGATTCCAATTCCTGACTTCTATAATCAACTGATGTATTCCCATTAGTGTATGCATCATGAATCATCTTCTGTGATTTTGGACTGGAACCAAAAACATCTGTTTTTTGCCTTTTGTTGTCTGATGCTTCTTTGTAAAGTATTTCTCCGCTGTTTTGAGGAACTTTGACACATTCTGAGACAACTGGCCCCTTCTCTGATTCAGATTTGTAAGGAGAGATTGTGAAGGTTTCACTTATTTTTGCTTTAGAAGAGTCTCCAACATTGCCTAGCTTTCCTGAGGAAACTGATGATGGTGAAATTCGTGGAGTTTTCCTTGTGTAACTTGCAGCACTAAACCTTGAATCAGAATAAGGTCTGTTGGCACTCATGGGATTGGATCCCAAGGCATTACTTGACTTTCCAGAATTTGGGTTTTGTTGTTGCACATCTGGTAGCTCAACACAACCAGCATCCCTCAAGGTGGAGGCATCTTGACAGCCAGGCACCTCAGAAACATAAAAATTATCCAAGCACAAAGCATGATCAACTGCATTCCTTCTAACAGGAGTATTTGATGTATGCATGTCATTGACAACAGTTGACAGACCTCCATCCTCACATGCATTGTGCAGCACTTCTGGTGCCTCTCTGCTTGAGTTGGGCAGATCAAAGGCCCTAGGAGCGTCAATTTTCATATTCCTAGGAATCCCTTTTATTTGTTCTTGACCTGATTGCGTCAGAGCAGTGTCCACAGCATCATCTTCAGAATCCTGTGCTTCAGCTACCATCATCTCCAACTCATAGGCACTGTTTAAACAAATATGCCAAAAAACCACTTTGCATCACAGAGAACCAACTAAATATAAGCACAGGTCAATTCAGACATTCATTTGTCCCCACTAATGCTATTTATCGAGATGCTAACTTCTGTATAACTTTAAGAAATCTGGGGAGAGCACCTATTCACTTGGACTAAATAACAGTAATAATTCTTATGATCTCAATGCCTAGAAAAGTAGTGTGAACAAAAAAATTAATGGTGTTCATGTAAAGAATTGAGACTCAAAAATCACTTTCGGCCCACCTTCCAAAAGTATGAAGGCACTTAAGTAAACAAGGCACAAAAATGCCTTTAAAATGACGCAACTGTTTCATTTCACATCTTGGCCTGGCACAAACTCCATTAGCTCAAATAAATAATAAGGTCTTTTCTACTCATGCACCAGTTGACAGTTATTTACTATCCTTTAGCTTAATCAGAATTTTGCAATCATAGCAACACCACAACACAAACTCTACCCATAAATTCAAATACCTTACCTCAAGCAATACTTCTGTTCTGAAAGAAGCTTCCAATCTCTTAAACTGCAAAGGAGGTATAGTAATTCAGCATGCTGAAAACTCACTACTTTAAGTACACATATGCTTAATATGTAAAAACAATGGCTTACCAATCTTCTAACCAGTGATGATTAACAAGCTTTATCTTCTCCATCTTTTTGGCAAGCTCATACTTCTCACCTGCATAAATTGGAAACACAATAAAAAATGTGACCTACACTAGCAACCACATCTTTTGTTAAACAAATGTACCAATAGTTGGTAAGGCACACATGAAATCAATTGTAATCTAGGATTTTGAGTAATTGATACATTAAAACTTGCAACAATGAAATGCACAAGCAAGAAATCAATTTAGCAACTCAAGTTTCAAATTGACTAGAGATTGCATACCATATAAAGGGATTATTGACAAAATGCAAGGAATAAAAAAAAGCAACAAAAAAGCAAGGAAATCATCTGGCTTAGTGAACAATGAGCAATGACTAATCAAACTAAAGGAAAATCAAAATGTACATAGCAAGTTGAGAAGATAGAATAAATTACACCTTCAAATTTGTAGCATATCAGATGAGTAACCTTGTTTGCTACCAATGGCTTGGAAAATTGTGCACCCATCAACTCAACCATAGTCTGCAAAAGAAAACAAACTAAACTGCTGCATCATAATCACAACAAAAGGCCATTCCAGTGTTTATTGCAACAAATAAGGAAAGCTGCAGAAAACAAAGTTGTGCAAGATACCATAATGTCTTGTCGATCTTGACCTTGGTATCCAGTCAAGCACATAATTAGACTCCTGGCGCCAGGAATTCCATTAAAATCTCTTACTGGTTGATACATTATCTGTACAGAAACAACTATATTTGAATAAATTGCACAACCTTTCAAGAAATTAAAAAAAAAAAACACACACACACACACACAATTGAAAACCACAACTAAAGGAAAAAAAGATTAGCCTTTAACATTTAATGATTATCATATAAACTTAAAAGAGAAATAAGGACAAAAAAATGATTAGGGACAAAATCTTACAAAAGCAGCATCAGCAGGCATTCCAGCATCAAAACTACGGTCAACCCACAAGCCAGTGACAAGCGTCTTCCCATCACTCCTAGCTGCAATACATACAGGATCATCCTACAGAAATGCACATCGTAAACTAAAATTAAGTACCCCAATTTACCTTAAATATTTTCATTCGATATTTCTTTTATTTTCTTAATAATAATTAAATAAAAAAGAGATAAATATAAAATGCGCAACAAATTGTTGTTACGGAAGTCAAAAGGAAATCAATATGCAAAGAAATTAAGGACTTTACATAAACAATCTTATCCACGATCACATGAGTACAGCTTTGGCCATACTGGCCGGCATCAACTCCGCCGCCGTCAATAAGCTTCGACCGAACCTACACGATAGGATACAGGCATTAAAACACATTTGTTAATAAAAATATATGATTAAAAGAATAAAGAAACGAAAAGAACCAAAAACATTTTTCATTTTACCCTTTTTAAAGCAACTTCCCAAAACAAAAACACACGGGAAAAAAAATATCAAAGGAAGAAAGAACAATTAAAATTATATATATAGTGAGATACCTTGGGTTCATTGACGGGACTGAAGCCAAAGAGAACAAAACGGACGCCGATAAACGCCTTAGAAGTAGAATTGGTTTCCGCCATTGTATATAAAATGGATTCTCCTAGAGTAACACTTGTGGGTTTCTTATCTATGTTGCCAATTGCGAACTCAATGAAAGATAGATAGTTTGTAGAGCAACTTGTAGAGAAAGAGTGCACATTAGAATAGTGATGAATAAGGTGGGAGGAGGAGGATGGAGCGATTTGAACGGGTCTGTCTTCGGAATTTTTGTTTTCGACTTTCGAGTGCCGCCGCTGGCGGGAGATTGGAAAATTTAGGGTTGGTTCACGTGACCAGGCACATGTGCATCTTTCGTGCCCAGCTACACTAGGCCCATTTGGCTCACAGCAAGATGGGCTTCCCTGAATATGCTCAATGACCCAATCTGTTGTCCACACGGCCCCATGCCATAGGCCTTGAATCCGCTAGGCTCACAATAACATGGGCTTCCCCGAGCATGCTTTGGGGCCCAATGTACTGTCCTTGCGACGAACAATGAAAACGCAGCCGCCACCACCAACTGTACAGTATGCATTTACTGTACTGTAGAAAAGTAACATAATTTTCTTGCTGTTCTCCTCCAATACGAAAGCCCTTGGCTCTTGACAATTCACAGAGAGAGAGGGACAGAGATAGAGAGGGTGGGGGGATGGGTTGGTTGACTCGATTCCTGGCAGCGGTGGCTTTTCTAGCCTTCGGGGTGTTATTTTCTCCAGAAACATTCGGATCAAAGTCGATCGGTCAACTGTCGACCTACCTGAAATTGACTCACCTGCTCACTTTCTCTACGGCCTTCGGTACGGCTCTCTGGGTGACATTCATCGGCGGCATCATCATGTTCAAGTACCTTCCTCTTCTTCTTGTTTTTTTTTTATAAAAAAAAAATAATGTCTTGTTTCCCTTTCAATCTCCAGTATTTTGTCCTCTTATCATTTGAAGACTCCTGGGTATATGCTGTTTTACTACTTTCTCGAAGAATTAACAACTTGATAGCTTTTTCTTGTCAAGTAAGTCCGATCGTTAGCTCAGTCCATTGCAAAAGTCTCCCAGGAAGTTGAACTTTGTTTAGTTTCAGGAAAATCGAGGAGCAGTAAAATTGTAAAACCCGTAATTCTCCGGCGTTTTCCCAGATGAAATTTTGCAGTTGATTGTAATTCTTACATTTTCTGTGCAAGCTTTTCAGAGGATTTTCTGCTTTGTTCCCCCCACCCAAGAAATAGCCTAGTATAAACAACAATGTGTGTGTGTGAACTTAGGAATCTTCCAAGGCATCAATTTGGGAATTTGCAAAGCAAGATGTTTCCTGCTTACTTTTCATTGGTGGGAGTGTGTTGCGCGATATCCATGGCATCGTTTGGTTATTTGCATCCGTGGAAATCAGCATCCACATCCGAGAAGTATCAGCTTGGGTTTCTGCTTTCCTCCTTCCTTTACAATCTCTCTAATCTCTTTGTTTTCACACCAATGACCATCGAGGTACTACTTATTTGTCCATCTAGACTATAGATTACTTGCAGTTTCAATGTGCGCTTTTGTACTTTTTAATTATCCCTGTCAAAAGCTCAGGGAATTGGGAAATTATTAGCTTTGTTATTTTCATCATTCATGGTCTGCTGGATTTTTACCTTTTACGAATTAGATATTTTTGAATAGGACCTAATTGACTAGAAACTTGTGTGTTTCTACCTTTGAGTAACATGCCTGTCCCTTATTAATCCATCCTTGTTTTGGCTTGTTGGACTAGATGATGAAGCAAAGGCACAAAGTGGAGCGAGAACAGAATATCGGGGAAGAAATTGGCAGGTCAAAGAACCAACAAGTTGCAAAAGCTAATCCTAAGCTTGCAGCCATGAACAAGAAATTTGGAATGATTCATGGACTCTCTTCCCTTGCTAATATCATGTCCTTTGGTAGTCTTGTGATGCATTCTTGGTACTTAGCAAGTAAGCTAAATCTGTAATTTGGACTACAATGTGCACGGAAGCGTTTCCCCTGATCTTGATTAAGGTATTCTGAAAGGATTCTGTCCAGGTTATGTCCTCTGAAACAATGTGGAAAGATTAGAAATTTCTCATTTTCATATACTTTGTAATAAAATTCTACAAGATAGATGTCCTACTCTCCCTTACCATATAAGAGGTGTAATTGATGTTTCGCTAGCATTTAACAATTTCTCTAATCATTAATGATTGTAGCAATTTACTCCTGGTGGACATGTATGCGTGATATACAGGATCCTATGTCAAAGCAGCTCCCTGTTTCTCATTTATATGATGGGGTATGAAATTTGAGATTAGAAATTATATGAGCACAAGTTTTCTCAACTTCGAAGAACAACCTTAGGTAGTGGCAATCTTCAATTTGCTGATTCAATTTTCACCAGACTCCAGACACAGAGTGCCGTCATTGCTATGCAATGTCATTTGGTGAGAACTGGTTTTCTTCAGTTTAGTATACCTGGGATCATCGCCCTTCAGAAATGTCCAAATGAAGATGAATAGTCTTGTCCATGTCTATTTACCCTTCCCTGTTGCGTGGTTCATTCATTCATAGCCTGATTTTTCCTTATCTGTGTAAGGCTTGTCCAATTCAAGGATATCGTTTTGTTAAAACTTCAAAATGCAGTCCCTAAAATGATGTACGCGTCCACAGTATACGTCCGGACCGCAGGCTTAGTCGGAAGCCCAATCTGTGGAGGCCAGCTGAACATGAAGTAGGATGTAGACTCTGGAGAAAGATGTTCTGTCTCTTGCAGCAGTTCTATTTTGGGCACAATAATTTTTTCTTTCTTTTTTTTTTCTTTTTTCCTTTTTAGTTATTTTGAAATTTTAAGTACAAATCAGAAAATCTTAGAAGAAAAAATATTCAGCCAAGTAGACATGAAACGGATAGAACGCGCACTTTTTTCTTGGTCAATGGTCATTGAACGCGTAAGTTGGGAGACTTTTCGAACTTCAACCCCACCATTCATCATATCTTGTAAAACGGGCTGACTTATTGCCTTGTTGGATTGGATTGATAGGCATCAATAATCCGATTGGACCCACTATGGGGGCAGGCACTTTTTGTCTACGTGGGGCTAGTCGATTCTGCGTTGTCCAGGCATGTAAATTTCCATGTGCTCCCTCCACCTGGGCCCATAAGTGTATGTAAGTGAAGATTCCTATTTGCTTCATCCGTTTCGAATTTGGATTCTCTTTTGTTTTCTTGCATATTCCTTATTAATAATCATATGCATGTTGACGATCAAGTTAAGCTGATTAAATTTTTTTTTATGACAAAAAAAAAAAAAAAAGATTAAACAGTCGAAGCTTTACATTTTACACGTCCATTAACATAAAGGTTTGTTTTATTGCCACCGATATTAGTTCCCGACTAAGTCCTTCGGCCTAAAAACAACCGAGCCGGGGGGGGGGCTGTCTTGGACTGATGTTTACTATTGTTTGCATGTTTTACGCATGACTCAATAATTGAACTGATTGTGGTAGTTCAAGGAAGATGAAGATGTTCTGATTAAAGTAAATAGCATCCACACAACATTTTTGCGCACGCATATGGTGTTTATTAGGTTTATTGAACTGATTGTGATAGTTCTTATCGGTTTATCGAGTATGCCAGTTGAAAACAAACAGACAAACGGGTACATTGATGCTTCCACGTTTTGCTAGCCTATCACAGACAGTAATAGCAAGTCATTGGGAATGGAAGAGGAGAATGTTACCCTTATAAATTTATTTTACATACGAATCATATGCACACTGAAAGCAATCTGCTAAATAAATTGAGGCTACACTGACAAAATCTATTACATGCCAGGTCAAAGCATCTTGAAAAAAATATATATATCTTGACCGCTATTGCAGTTTTTTCTACATGGCATGCAAAACCTAAAGGGAATGTAATGCTTCCCAAAAATGTTTCATTTCTCTTTGAACCAATGAATAAAGAATCATCTAATGATCTAGCCAGCCATGTGCTTGCAACCCGTAAAATGTCCCATGAAATGCAGCATCATTGTATTCAAAATAAACAAAGCCGTCAATGCAAACTGATCAGGCTGTGGGCACCCAGGAGTAGCAATCGTGCAGGAAGCAAGAGAACCAAGAACAGATGCATGTTTTGTGATGCAACGAGCCTACTGAACCGTTTCAAGGACTCTTTACCAGACTGCAAGGCGCCGGAGAAATTAAATTGGATTTGACCTATATCTATCAATGCCATTCGCCTTCTCACAACGGCACCGCCATTATTACTGTGCAGTGCAAAGATGGACCACCAAAACTTGTGGCAATGCTCTCTCCTGGATCTTCTGATCTGATTTAGCTCTTGGCGAATTACATTCCTCACAGATTTTAGGTATGAACTCATGTCATGATCCCTTTGAATGGTTCCTTCAGAACCATATGCTGAGCGATCACTAAGGGTCTCAAGAGGGTGTGGGGAGTTTAAGAAAACAGTCTGTGCAGCCCGAAGATGTTTCTCTGCATCGCTCGAGTCAGACAATGTACCGCTTAGATAATATAGGCCTGTGCCTAATGGGAGTAGAAGATGGTGAGGCGAGAACTTCTCATCTGGCTGTAGAATCAGCAGCTCCCCCATTGGAGCATATAATAGCTTCTGTAAACAAAAGCAAGCACAACATTGTTACTATACTTGGACAAACTTCCATGATGTTCATGCTCTTCACATGAAGTTGAGAATTACCTGGTTGGTGAGACAAGGATGACTGCGGAAATTCCCATTAACAGCCTTCAAAAACTCTGCAATATGTTTAGGATAGGTGCAAGAGAAGGCTCGGGGCACAATATCTCTATGCATTGTAACTGCCTGAACATGACTTCGTGGCAAGCCAAGCTTATGAAGCAGATGGTCCCCTCCACACATGATGGATGGTGCACCAAATGTTACTACAGGAAGTAAGGAAGAAGCTGGAACTTCGCCTCTTATCAGCAACATAAGGTTTACAAGTAATGACAAACTTCCTCCAAGAGAATGTCCTGTAAAACGAAAGGTTGCATGCCCACCACAAGATTTTAGATGGGCACGGACTTCAGGCAACATCTGGTCATACATGCCTTTTGCAGCCTCATAAATACCTCTATGCACAGGCACATCTAACCCCTGGACCGAGAAGAGAAATCAAAGTTGGCTATATGTAGCATAGCATTACACAATTATGAGATTCCTATACTGTAATGACTGTCTAGACTAACAGTTTTTAAGTTTTAAGCATTCATCAATGTAATAAAATGAAATCAATTTTATTAAAAATTTGGTGAGTAAATACTTCACCTCAAACTGAACAGGCTCAAAAAGTAGATTAGCTTGCCAAGATGCAATTGACTCAGATCCCTGTGCAACAGAAAACAAAACACCATTTAAAAATGCACAATGCATGGCATATACCAAGATATTCAAAAGTTCCCCGTAAGTCCCTTCATCACAGTATAAGCTACCATAAGTACTGGCAGTAAATTCTTTTTAAGCATGCAATCTCCATGTCATATCGGTTTCTAGGTAGCTGACCCAATCTTATGATGACTTACCATTGATAATATACACATCACAAGCAAAGCCCCAGGTCTCAGTGTATCACAATAAGAAAAATAATTCACCACTAAGTTATAGTGCGCATTACCTGAATCACAAAGAATCTTGTACCCTTGTCATCATCACATATGAACCATTCGCATGGAGATGAACGTGTGGAACTCAGATCATCTGCAACAGCCTGCTTCACTTCTTCCTTTGCAGCCACCACCGAAGTCACCGAGTCAGTTGTTGCCATTAAAGAGGCAACCTCGCGTTTCATAATGTTATTATCTTCATTGCTTCCACTGAAACATTGAGATGAATCATTCACAGCCATGGCTTTTGATGATTTGAATCGAAGGATGCTCTTTGTATGTGAGTGGAGATAAGAAGCAGCAGAGGCAGCTATCTGATAAGCAGCAGAAGCGCTCATGGGGTTACTACCATTCTTCTGTCCCTTGCCTTGTGCCTCCTCCTCCTTTATAATCTTTTCTTCTGGTTCTTTCTCTTCAGTTGATATGTGATTTTTATCAGCTTTGATTGGCAATTCCCTTCTCTCTACAGAGGAAGTTACAAAATGGAGACCCTGATATTTTAAGAGATTTCCTGGCTGAATATATGAAAAGAAAATGATCATCAACCTTTCTAATCAAAAATCCTGTTACAAGTCAATCAAGCCAGAGCCTGTTTAGGATGATGTTCTCAGTTTTGGTTAATGCATCCTGTGTTCCATCATAAACACATTTGTGAAGAGATTCGATTGAACAAAGATTGCAACCACATCCACGGTTGAATTCATATTTTTATTGAAATTCTGGAAATCCGGAGCAAATATTAGAACTTAAGACAAGAAACAGGGGCAAAACAGAGAACTTGGAGATCTACCAAATAGGATCCAACAAATATAAAGAAAAAATCATTGGAAATTTTGGCCATGAGTAGGGCGATCTAAGACCCATGGTCAAATCAAAAACTTTCCAAATCTCACCTCAGTTACATGAGAAAATTTTAATATATGTAAGCTTTGTTCACTTCTTAGGCGAGCAACACGCAAAAACAACCCCCAACCAAACAAGTAAACTACTGAAATTAATTGAAAATGGGAAATTATTGGCACCTTGATTTTGGGGATGCAATAAGCCAAGTTCCCAAGGTACGACATTTGTGCATACAACTTGGCTTCATTCAATGGCACCCGCCGCAGCAATCTTGAAAACGATTCCCTGTCCAATTCAATTCCTTCATCGTCATCTTCTTCGACTTTACACGCATCACACTCTTCCCCTTTTTCCTCCTGCTGTTGATCGCTATCATTGTTCTCAGCATCATTATCGCGTTCTTCATCTGACGCTTCACCACCAACGCTACTGCCTCGTTCCCCCTCCACCCTCTTCCAGAGCGAATTCACGTGCAAAATCTTCATAACCCAGTTCTCATTTTGCCTCTCTGATGACCCCATCGCTCTGCCCTCCTCCCACCCAGCGCCATTACCATTTCTGTTCTCGACCAACACGTCGTCGTCTACGGCAATACCATTGTGCCTGCTACTCCTGCCCCCTCCAGGCCACAACAATTGCAAATGGTACATAAAAGAGAACCTCGACGCCGTCTTCCGAGGAGGCGCAGCCACCGAAGTTTTATCCCGCGCCACCGAGCTCAACTGCGACACGTTCCCACGCGTCTCCGGGACACCAACCACAGGGATCCCCGGAGACATTCCGTGAATCCCCATATTTAAGCACAGACCGTCCATTCCCGATGGAACGCAACTCTCTGTTCCCAACAACAATAAAACAATGTCGATTCTCAACTGTTACTTTCTGTCGCAGTCTGCTTTATAATGTTAAAATTTAAAATTTATTCTATATATGTCAGAAAATTACGTAAAAGAAAAAAGAAGAGAAAGATTGTTGAAAGGCCTACGAGACAAGAGGGGTTGCGTAAAACTCGACGCTTAAGGAAAAAGCCGTTAACTTGCACTCAAAATCTTTGAAGTTTTAGGCTGTTTTTTCCTTCTTCTTTTTTAATTCTTTGCCTTCCTTCTTTCTTCTTACTCTGCAACAAACGAGGGAGATGGCGAAAAATGGTTTGGAGCTTTGGACTTTGGCATGCGTTTGAAATCAAGCAGGTCACGTACTCTCAAATTCCTTTTAAACGATGAATTTTCCCTTTCTTTTTTTTTTTTTTATTTTTATTTTTTATTATTTCTTGTGTTTTTGTTTTTATTCGTCCGAAAATCCAGAAGAATTGTGTGCGTTTCATTCCAATATTTGGCTTTGGACTTGTTACAGTTACAGGTAGACTTACCAATTTACACACACCTTTGATAATACTCATAAATTTTGTATAAAATCTAGCTTTTTGGACTTAAATAATTATTTAACGTGATCTTTGTTAAAAATAAAAATAAAAATATAATTATAAATTGAGAGATTTCATTTGAAAAAATAAATTGAAAATTCAGGGGAGTTGTGATGACATTTTGTCAATAATTGACTCCAATTATTTGTGAGTTCAGTTGTATTGCTTCTTTTCGCCCTCCAGAACGTGGATGTGAGGTTGGGGTCACATTCGAAACTTGACCGATGAGTTCGACAGAGTTTAGTGTTAATACTCGAGATTCTCAATAAAAATAGGCGAGAGAAATAAATGTGAATGGAGAAATTGTGTACTTTGAACCTTAAAAAAATTTGGCTATTTATTAATTTTTAAAAAGTCTCTCATAATAATTTTTCAATGAGAGGTAATAAGTCTTATGTCGTTGGCTAATGTAAACAGAGTTGGATGGGCTGGGTTTGTAAGTGGACGCATCTTAAGTCATAAAATTTGGGTTTTAAGTTTTAGTATAATTTTTTTTTAAAATAAAAATAAATATATTTTTGTTACATAAAAACACAAGCTATTACGTATGATGATTATATTCATAATTTTTAATTATAAAAGAGTAGCGAAGTTTTAAATTAAATTTTATATTTTTCATATACAAAATCACACTTAAACCACAAGATTTTATCTTTTCATAAAAAACATTAATGCAAAGAATAATATTAAATATTATAAAATTTTTTAAAATTTATTATAAAAATATTATTTTTTATTAAAATTAGAATCAACTAATTAAACATAAAAAAATTTATATAATTTTATAAAAATAATATTTTATAATAAATTTTAAAAAATTATTATTTCTTCACGTTTATCATTACTCCCAAAGCAAGTCGAGGGCGGCGGTGAGACCCACCACAGCCCACCGAGTTTCCATGTTCCTTCACCGAGGGATAGGTGAGGATTAACTGCCACGTCAAAGAGGATGATGCCGATGAACTGCTAAGACAAATCGACTGACGTGTCCGTGAAGATACCAAGTCGTAACAAAAGTCTCCAAATATGTGGCCGTACACGACACGATTTTTAATTTTATTCACTTATAAAATAATAAATAAATAATTTTTTTTTCTCAAACACTAAAAAAAAAAAAGTAAATATAAAAATATGATATGTTTTATTTATAAATAATAGACCCAAACAAAGATTTTCTCGAGCACCGTACGGGGCACCTAAACTGGCAAAGTTCATTAGAGGCAGAAATTAGGTTGTAGGCCTTCTTGCCCCTAAACGTGTCGGAGACTCGCCTTTTGGACGCAAGCGCGCTCACTGATGAAAGTGGGTCATGCTTCTACGACTAATTGGCTGTCATGCTTCAAACATAGACAAAGCCCGCCCAACAACACTTCCGGTTGCCCCATCGGATCCGTTGGCATTAACAGTAAAAATTTATGGGACACAATACACGACAATGTTTGCATTAGATTCATTCGATTATATAAATCAGAAAGGTGAATCAAACAGTAAACTATACCAAATAAAAGAAGCCTGTAAGGTAAATTTCGTATGGTACTCAACATTTCATTAGCAAAAATTAGAGGGGATATGTCTTGGCAAAAGAAGGATTGCTAGCTTGTTCGTTACCCTTAACAATGGAGAAGAAACTCCCCTATTGAAAAATGCAAGGCTTTCAGGATAGGAAAGAACAAAAACGTTGCAGGCCCTCGGATTTCTATATAATACCATGTTACAAAGGGAGCATCTTTGGACCCAAAAAAAAAGGAATTTTTAACATAATGTCCTAGCCTAGTACTTCCTTGATCCTTTTCTTTTGATCCTCCGTCAACGAGGTGGGGAAAAGAACCTCAAATGTGACGTAAAGGTCCCCTTTCTTTGTGCTAAAATGCACCGGCATTCCTTCCCCCTTCAACTTTCTCACTTCCTTTGGCTTGGTGATCCCCTGAGCATAGTTTATACATGTCATTGGCTTCATTTGTTTATCTAGACATTAAATTTAGATAGTTTGGGAATGCTTACCTTTTTACCAATCTCTACCAAATGCTCGTCAAGATGCATAATGGTCTTTTCAAAACCAACAAGTGCTTGAACCTAATTGAAATTTTATGTTAAAAAAACAAACTTTATGACAAAAGTACGGTTCTCACGAGTTTCTTTTCCCCAAAAAAGAGAATGAAGAAATTAAGATCAAATACTTACCAGCGTTATGGTGACAGTTGTATGCAAGTCATTGCCCTCCCTTCTAAAGCAATCATGGGGAGCCGTGTGAACACGGAACTGCACAAATTGCAATAGTTACTATATCTTGATTACTTGTAACCAAAAAATATAAATATTTCTCAATTACACAACAACTACTAACATTATTATCTGAAATAGTAAAAGTAAAACACAGCAATGCTGCAGCCCAATCACTAAGATTAGTAGACTACCTTCAAATCTCCAGCTTCTCCATCTATTTTAGGTTCACCATCTTCATAAAAAACGACCTCCTGTAACATGCATCAACATACAAGTCCAAAATATCAACAGTATTCTCAATAAAATTAGCCCCAATCCACAGACATTGTACTGTCACAGGATCAAGTGTAATGGGCAAAAACCAAAGCACTCCTAACATATATAAGTACAATAGAAGTTCCATAAGTAATTGGACCCAAAACTCAAAGAATCAAATCCATTGGGCCAACAGCCTCAGATGATGCGGCTGATGGATTCCACTAATCCTCTTTCCCTCCTTAGACCAGCAATAGAAGAGGTATCCCACAATCACAGGTGAATGGTACTTGCTTTGGGGGAAGGCTTCCAAGCAACCCTGACAAGTCTTCAGGGTTCAAAAAGTAAAATCATGCTGGAGGATGGAAATGGCACATGGGCTATAGCACACAATCCTACGTGGTTAAAACCTCATCATTCTTGGGATAGGCAAGACCATATGATATCACCAGCAGCCAAACAACATTGTGCAGACAACTTAGAAAAGAGATCTTAAAATGAATTGCATGAGACTTTCAATTGCAAACCATTCACATTGACCACTAAAGACCTTAATAGGAAAAGGGGCTGTATACCACTTTCAACTAATACATCCATTTTAGAAGTTCCAGAAGGAAGAAACCTTGACTAGGACATGCCAAACAGCTTACATAGCAGATAGGAAAGAATTATCTATGGCATTAAACAGGAATCTGAACTCAGAAAAAGTTTTATTTCCCATCAAAAGGTGTTCCTTAATTCTGCTTTCAACCACTACTTCCCTTTTAGAAGTTTCAAAATGAAGAAACGTTGACCAGGACATGGCAAAGGACTTCCATGGCAGATAGGCAAGAATTTGTCAACAGCTAACATAACTAGTAGAAAACTTACTTGTCCATCTTGCATGCCTTTCTCAATATCAACTGTAATAAAATATCCTTCCCGTTCAAATTTGATGTTTTGGCATTGCTCGCAAACCTGAATAAATACGAAAAGAATGTAAAAAAGCTAAAAAGTAGCCTTAAAGGAGCAGTATCAGGTAAAACGATGCGAATTGGATGAAACGGTCAAGCAAAAAGCACTACCCAATTCCTAATTACAGCAAATAAAGGCAAACTAATCTTTCAAGGAGGTAATAGAGTTGATCTTGCCAGTAATTACAGACCACGAGAATAGGATTTATCAGATTTACTGCTGAGTTCTAATTAAATTATAAGATACCTGCTGTGTCATCTGTTGGAACATCCCTGGACCAATTTGCTTGTGATAGACTTCATTTCTGCAGTTACAGCGCCTTTTTCCAGGGGCTGGCTTTATAACATTTTTCTCCCTCCAAACCTAAGAATATGCAAAAAGCATTCTTATCATGAAAAATAACAAATGCAGATTGTAATCACTTCTTATTTTCCCTATATAAAAGATAATGACTATTAGATGTGTACCTTAGCTACCTGCCAGTATGCTGATGAGGTAGTGACAAAAGTGTATAACTATAATGCCTTAAAGATTTCACTCCTTTTATCTAAACATATCCCAATGCCATATAGGCACTATAAGTGTAATGCCCTTTGCAACAAGGGGGGTATGTATTCATCTAAAAAATCAGCGCCTGGATTGGCAATATACCTCAATTAAGAGAAATTCCAATCCAAATGAGTCCTGGGAACTGTTACGATGGATTCTCTAGACCTCCCATCACTTCTTAGGGTGTGGGAGAGGACAGATAGAGCAATGGGGTGTAATTTCAACTAGAGGGTCATTACAAGATAGGCAATACAATGGAGGTGCACCAAATCACACATTTGACTCTAATGCAGTGAAAAGATAGTTAAACAATTTGCCCCACTAAAGGACACCAAGGGCATTATCTATAACAAAACATGGGGCACAGAGGTTTCTAAAGCTTTTTTTTTTTTTTCTAGCGATAGAATTTAGCTCTTAACTTTCCACAGTGATAATGACCAAATAAAACAACTCACCTTCATTGAACCACCCATGTACAAGTCTTCAAGGGTAGCATCCAATTCAACAATTACATCATCACCCTTTGCAACTGTCTCTTCCTCTTCCGTTGGACCTCCACCAAAGAATCTAGAAAGACCATTCCGTCAGAAAGAAGAGATGCTAGAACCAACAGTTGTAGAAACTCCAAATTCAATTTTTTCCAATCTTTTTAAGAAAACCACACCATTACAGCATTCATGGCTAGATGAACATGAATAGATAATGATAAAGATATTTTGTACATGTATAACTATGTCGATCCAACAACAGTTAGCTGAAAGGGTGGTCTATAGCTTGATAATAGTCTCTCAAGTTACAAGGAGAAACATTTGAATGATAATGCAGTGCACCTTGGTGCACTAATGATGACAACCTCCACGTGTCAAATGATAAAATGACTAGCTCAAAGAGAAACAGGTAGTGTAACGAAAAGCATTTACCATTTTGAGGATAAATCTGATACATAGTGATACTACGCGACATAAGAAGGAACACACTGGATTAAGGAAGTAATTAGGCGTGCATACACGATGAATTCACAAAACAGACCAGAATATGGAAAATAATCCCCAAGTGAACTTACTGGCTAAAGATGTCTTGAATGTTCATTCCCATTCCGCCGCCTCCCCCTCCACTGGCCATATGCTGTTTAAGTCCCTCCTCTCCATATCTATCGTATATATTCCTCTTCTCACTATTGGATAACACCTCGTAAGCTAAACAACCCAAAAACAAATCAGCTACGCAATTAACTGAATTTGAAGGAAAAAAAAAAACCCATCGCACCCCGGCCAGAATGAATTTGAGAAAAAAAAAAGAGAGAGAAAAAGATAGTTACAATATACCATTGTTAATCTCGGCAAAACGTTTATTGGCCTCCTCATTTCCCGGATTCTTGTCAGGATGGTACTTCAATGCTAACTTTCTATACGCTCTTTTGATCTGTTCGTCTGATGCACCCTTCGGAACTTGCAATACATCGTAATAGCTCTTCCTGAAATCAGTTTTCCATCAATTTCACACGCATATCACCCAAAAGAGACACAAAAAGACAGAGAGAGGGAGAGGGGCATACGCTGCAACAGAGACGAAAGCGCAAGAGAGAGCGCACAGAAGGAACAAGAGCTTTCTTCCTCGAGGCGCCATCAAGGAGAGAATTAGATCTCTCCTGTCAAATAAAAAAAAAATTAGGGCTTCAGATTTGAATCAGAAGAGAGCAATGTTTCTGAGTTACTAAAAAATGAAAAATTCCCCAGTCTTTCCCCCCCCCCCTTTTTTTTCCTTCTTTCTTTCCGTTCTTTTCTTGCTTATTTCCTTTGTGTAATGTACTCCCAGAAAATTAGAGTGGCTCGGGCCGGAGTTAAAACGCCAGCAAAACAGAAAGCAACGACGACTTGACCAGCGACTAGCTTTTGCTACGTGGGCTTTGCAGTAATTAACCAATCAGTGTTAGCCGAGGGCTGTTCGGACCAATGAATGTGAGCCACGTAAGAAATCGCTTTTTGTATGATTGCTTGCTTTGCGACTGAATGAAGTTTCCTTCAGAGAAATTGGACTTTGCAATGGACCCTGGCAATTGTCCCGTGAATGTGATCCAAAAACAAAAGGCTCAGCTCCAACACAGCATTCAGGTAGTTGGAAGTTGGAACCAGATCTCTCGCGGGATATTAAATAATAATAATAATTTTAAATTTTTATAACTAAAATTTAAATATTTTTTATATTTTTATTTAAATTTTATAACGATTAAATTCATTTTAAATCAATTTTTTTAATAAAAACGATCAAAATAATTAAAAATTATACTTTAACTAAATAAAATTTTTTAACTATTTGATTATTTTTATAAAAAATAATTTTAAATTAAAAAATTGTAATAAGATAAAGTATTTAATTATAAAACATAATAAAAAATTTAAACTAATTTTATGCATATTCTTCATCTCTTGCAATTCCCTTATTTTATGTTACTCCATTTCACAAATTACCAGACATTTTTTTAACTTCACTTTGGTTTTTTTTTTCTTTTTCTTTTTTCATTTTTTCTCAACTTAAAAAGCAAGAGCATCAGCATGTACGCATCCCTGGGCCCTGGGGCAACCATCGACGGGCATTAGATTTATATCGTGTCTATTAACTTTTCCGGTGAGGACTATGGCTGGCAACATTCTCGTTATACAATATAACATATCGAAAACAATAATGATGTTTTCTGCCTTTTAAAAAAAGTAGTGCATCTATCGATACAAATATGGTTCACGAGCTTGTCAGATGGGCACGTCCACAATTAAACAACTTTTAATTAATTTATTTTTGCGGATCATAAGGTATGGAAGCAACTCTACCGACATGAAATTGATAGGCATAGCTGGACATAATTAATAACACAATACAATTTTTTCACTTCCCCGTAAGTTATATATATGAAACTGCTTCTCCCTTCGCACATGGGGGCAAAAGACAAAGCCTACAAACACAGGAAACAGTAACACATGAGCATAACAACCATCTACGGAGATCTTCAAAACAATGTTTTGAAAACTGAACCAGTTATAAAGCAATTCCTTCGTGTGAAGACCAAAGACCATTTCCCCGATCCTATTGTATCCCACATAAGGCAAAGTACAATAGGAAGGGCAATTAAGAAATCGAAAATATTCAAGAAATAAATACTTAAGAACCATGACGTCGGCTAACAAGCTGTCAAAGTATATGCCCGTGAGGGATTAAGATCTATGGCATGTTTCCTCAATCTTTATTAAGATTTGTAATTGAACCTTTTCTGCAATTCTATTACCATAACATATTTGGTGATAAAACGGAAACGCCAAATATTAACACAAACTAAGATGCCTCGTTACCATTAAGCGAAAATTAGATTAATGGTTTTGAAGTTCTGCTAGTATTGTTTACGAAACAACATGTTTTTCTTTTTTAAAAAAAATAATAATAATAATAAATTTGCTTCACAACACGAGGGGAAGGAAAAGAACCTTAATCAACAATTCAAATTAAAATTATCAATATATATATTAAACAATTCAAAATTCAATCTATGTTTTTTTTATAAAAATAAAATAAAATTATATTACCTATGAGATGAAAACAAGAATGGCAGCTGTCCATTTCCACGAGAAATGAGTGCATCTTCCGTATCTATCGACTACCTTTCATTCCTCCAATTATTGATTTCAGGGACTATATATTAAAAAAAAAAAGTTAAAAATGAAAATTTTCATTCTACGAGAAGCTGACTCTTGCTGTGATGGTGATTCTGTCAGCATACGCTCATTATCGACCACAGGCACCCTCTCTCTCTCTCTCTCTCTCTCTCTCTCTTCCCCCACCCCTCCACCCCCTTTAAGTTTTGTCAAACCAAAGATTAGTGAAGCTATGTCACTATAGTTGATCGATGTTAGATTTATGTCCTTACTATTATCTTGTGAAAGGTAGTTGGCGCAAATTAGTTGACTTTAAGTTGAATGGAATGAATGGTTTGAATGTATGTACCAACAAGAGATGTCAATATAGGCTAAAACAAAGAGATATATCATAAGATTATGAAACTTTATATCAACTTAAATTGGTATTTTAAGTCCATGTCAAAATATGCAAATAATAAAAATGATGCTAGTTTGTTCTATTTTTCTTAAGCTCCATAGTAAAAATGCCATAGAAGAGTCGTAAGAAAAATAAAGAAACGGCGGTAACACGTTTAGAGGTAGTAATGCCTAAATTGGCGGATTAATATACCGTTCTACATTCCTAGTTGGTTCTATTTGTCAAAAAATTTATAAACGAGTTTCTTAATTTTCTGCCAATTTTTACTGTAACAAAATTTGTAAAATAAGGTTTATAACTCTGAACATTATTCTATTAAAATTACATAACTATTTCAATTGGGCAAAATGCTGTTAGAAGAAGAGGATGGTTGAACGGAAATGTGAAGCTGTTTAATTTTTTAAAATTTTTTTTCCAAAACTTTCTTTTTTTTTGTTTTTTAAGTTTCGTTCCTTTCTAACGGAATTACGTTTTTCGTTTCATGAGCTGAGGAAAGGGAAAGGCTTCCAAGAGCTTCGTTGGTACGAAGACAGCCAAAATGCTACATCATGGTGCATGGCTAAACATTTAAGCCATGCACATTCCTCTGGAAAAGGAATATTTTAAGCGGCATTCAATCCTAGTTGGAAACATTTTGGAGTTTTTTCATTTCTTAAAATGACTATAACATAGCTACGGTCCAATGAAATTGAATGGGATGGGCTCGCCGGTAGGCACAACGTAAAAGCGAAAGTAGACTAGATGATGGGCTCTATGAAACAAATAAAATATATTGGCATGTTTTTTTCATTTTTTCTCGAGCAATTGCAAGCGTAGGACATTTATGGACCGTTAGATCAAATGGTCGTTTTCTATAATTTTATTTTTCAGTGAGTAAGAAACGATTTTGCATGGAATGTGGAAATTAATTATCCTATTTGTATAGGTGTTCGTTATACTTACTCGTCCACTTTTTTTTTTTTTTTCTAGTACAATACATGTATGCTTTTATATTATATAAATATATTTTATTAATTTTTTTATTTTAATTGAATCATATATATATATTTTTTGTAATTTTCGCTCACTTGACATAGCTTAAAAAATCTCTTCTGTATAAACTAGGTCTACAGCTATGTTATGTACGATTTGTGTTTTTTTTTTCAGTCGGTGTTATGTACGATTATTAAAAATTATGAATTGTATTGTCAAATATCTTTTATTTTTTGTCCAACTTATGTCAAATTGAAAACCATAAACGCAACAGTCAGAAAATTTGGTATAAACTCTTTATGAAAAGCACCCAGACATGTTGTTCACAATAAAATCTAAAGAATTTCATAATAACTGGGTGCCATCTCAAAGAAATACATAAACTATTAAAATAAAATAGTTTTAATAACCCAACAATTGCCTTGCATTCTTAAATCTAGCAATGTCCTTTCGCCACAAAATTTAGAAGCACAAAAAAAAAAAAAAAGATTTAAAGTTTTACAAAGGCTGTCAATTATTTTCCCGAAACATATTCACCCGATGATAAAATATCCGATGTTCCTTTGCTTGTTTTGATAAATGGGTCTTAACTCTACTTTAATTTAAGTATTAGTGGGAAGAGGAATTACTCTAGAATCGGCTTTGTCTATAATTTGGGGGGGGGGGTAAAAACCATTAAATCAGGCAAGCTCTTAAAACTTCGGCTAAGAAAGGAAAAAAAAAAAAAGAAAACAGAACATGTCAATAGCAACTGAGAGAGAGTAAAAAGGGCACACAATCTACTTTTTTTTTAAAAAAAAAAAAAAAAGGAACAGCGATTCTGATTGAAAAACCAAGTCAAGTGACCACCTAATGATCTGCTCGACGCTGGCAATTAATACTCCATGCATAATATGTGCCGACAAAATTAAGTTGTATGGGGCCAGGCAGGAGTCAATGAAATGGGGCACCAACGTGGGAGACGGATGCCCCGTCACGAGGCTCTTGGACGGTTGAGATGCCACGACTGCGTTGTTTGCATGCTGGATTCGTGGCATAGCCTATTACCATAGATATGTTCGCATCACCGTGCTCAGCTATGCTGTGTCTTTCAGTCTCTCTCACTATAAAGTAACGCAAATTTGGCTTTCCCTATTTCCAAGCACTAGAAACAAAAAGAATAAATAAGTAAAAATCAGAAATCAACTTTGCTCCGCCGTGCAGCCCAACTGTATTGGGTAACATGTTGTCGGTCTGAATCCACAGTAGTCTCTCTCAAATCTCTTTGTCGCTCCGTTTGGACAAAAGGAAATGGGGAGGGCACCTTGTTGTGAAAAAGTGGGCTTGAAGAAGGGTAGATGGACTCGAGAAGAAGACGAGACCTTGAGAAAGTATATTGAAGCTAATGGAGAAGGATCGTGGAGGTCATTGCCAAAGAATGCAGGTGAAAATTAAAATGCGTCTTCGTTTCCTTTATAAATTTGTTCATCTGGGTCTATGTTATTTCTTTATTGTGTATTGTCGTCATGCTCGAGCATTGCCTTTGTCAATTAATCGTTTGTTCCTCTTTTTTTTTTTTGGCATGTTTTTGTCACGTTGAAGGACTACTAAGGTGTGGAAAGAGTTGTAGGCTGAGATGGATCAACTATCTGAGAACTGACTTGAAGAGGGGAAATATATCAGCTGAGGAAGAAGAAATCATCGTTAAATTGCACGCGTCTTTGGGTAACAGGTTAGTGAAGCTAGAGCTAGCGCATTTCCTTTCATTACCGATCGCGCGCGCGCGCGCACACACACAGAGTCAAGATCACTCTTTCTGTCAAATATTATGATATGCCGTAGGGTAAGTACTTTGAGTGGTAAGGTTTGGGGCATGAGTATGGAATATGGTTCAATACACCATAGCTCCTCTTTTCCCCTTTTTTTCCTTTTCCCTCTTTCCTCGACTTTTATGAAGGGAGTCCACACTTGTCATATGAACTTTTTATAATTGGTAAATGGTAATAAGTGCAGCTGTTCTTTTTCTTAATAAAAAATGGATGTGACCTAAATGTTGTCGTCGATGGCAAACTTCAAGAATATTCGTCGGATAATACTTGATAAAAACAATGCGGCACGTCGCCTTCTAAAACTTAGTTTACCAAAAACAAGTAGTTAAGAAGACGATAAAAATAAAATAATAATAATAAATTTATATATTAATTAAAGAATTTTAATTATATATTTTTTATTTTTTAAAATACGATACATATTGAATATTTTTTATTAAATATAAGTGATAAATATACATATTTTTTATTATTAAATTTGTAGACATGATATATATTTTATTTTTAAAAAAAATTAATAAAATAATTTTTTTAATAAATATCATATAAGAAAAAAAATATAATATTTAAATATTTTTTATTTTCAAATTAAAATTAATGATACATAATTAAATTTAATAATATAATATATAACGAGAATGACTTTTATATAATTATATTTAATAAAAAATATTTAATATATATTAAATTTAATTATTAAAATTAAATTTTTATGTAAATTTAAAAAAAAAAAATAGTTATAAAATTTTGGAACGAAATTAATCTTTTTTTAATTTAAAAGATTACAAAATAAAAAAGAAGTAGCTCACGAGGGACCAGTTCCTGCAAGCCAGCGTGTGTTCCACAACCTCTTAGCCATTCGGCCCTAGCCAATCACGCGGCTGCCCATCCAGATGCTTCTCTCTGGGGGGTCTTTACGCCTTCCCGAGTTTAATGCTATTGTCGCCTCTCAGCATTTGTCTCCGGCAAATGCGAAACGAGCAATAGTCATTTATCTGTAAGACATGTGCGGTTCGGCTTGGGGGATGGACTGTCTTCAATATTTGGGGAAGGTCCGACCAAATATATCGCTATTGTTAAGTATTTATGTTGAAAAGCTTTTTAATTTTTAATATTTTGTGGTCACTCTAGCATTATTCAAGCTTAAAGTTTAGTAATTTGGTCTACTTTCGAGGCTGTATAGGTGGGCTATTGTTTTTTTCACTTTCTTTTCTGGATCAACGGGCATAGTATAAAGTGTTTTTCCATTTGTTTACTTTAATAAAACTGAAATTCGTTGCTTTCTATTGGTACAGATGGTCTGTGATAGCCGGCAATTTACCTGGAAGAACTGACAACGAGATAAAGAACTACTGGAATTCACATTTAAGTAGAAAAGTAGTCCACAGCTTTAGGAGGCTTGACGATAAGCGCCTACCATTTATCTTGGACGTAGATAAGGTAGGCTCGGCAACCAAGCGGAAAGGAGGCAGAACAAGTAGATCGGCGATGAAGAAAAACAAAAGCTTAGGTCAAAAAGACGCCGGGATGTCGAAAAAGAGAACAAGTAGCTTCTCAGACAAGGAAAAAATACCAACCCCACAGACACCAGCCTTAGAACAAGAGACCCTGCCAAGTGTCATGGATGATTATTTCGTTTTAGACGCATGTGCGCAAGGAAAGGAACAAATGGACGTTGTCTTTTCAAGTCCCTGTCAGCAAAGTGGAGAGGGGGTGCTGTGTACAAGTGAGGAGAAAGGAACATTAAGTTTGTGCCAGGATGTGGAAAGAACAAATGTGGATTCAATCCCGTTCCCTACCGGTGATGGGGAAGAAAGTGAAATCTTGGGACCATACAACACTGGCATCGACGGTGAGACGTTGTGCTTTAATGACATTATGCACACCGAATTGCAGGATCCACATGGGGTTTTGACTTTTACTGAGGAGCTCAAACTAGATGGGGACGTGGCATTGAGTTTGAGTCCCAGCAATACCGCACCAATAGAGGTTCTAGAAAGTTTTGGCAATTTAGACTCAGTTGGAGAAAGCAATATTGATTTTCAATGCTCTTCTTCAATAAACTCATGTTTCGATGGTGGTGAGGCTAATTGGTCGTGGGAGGATATAGTGTCTACAGGACAACTGTGGGATGAGATTGAAGACCATACGCAATGTTGGCGGTGGGAGGGCGACAGCGACGGAGAAAGTCAGAGACTAGAGGAGATGAATCTTGATGAGAAGCAAAATGCTATAGTTGCTTGGCTTCTTTCTTGATGCATCTCCACGTTCTCTCTTTCTCCTCTTTTTTTTTTTTCTTTGGTTTCTTTTGTAGTTGGAGTAGTCAGCAGAGCGTAACATTAGAAAAAGTGTATTTTGTTGCAATAAACTCCCGTTGTTCTTTTCTCAAGACGATGCCACCGAATCTTCTCTCTCTTTGTTTTGTTTTTTCCTTTTGTTTTTTTCCTTTTTTTTTTCGGGCTCATTCTGAATGAACTGTTTGTGTGCCTTTGAGAAATACTTGCTTTGTTAAGAAATCATACAAAAAACTTAAATTGTTTGGTCCGATCCATAAATGGACACATATCAAACTCTAACCTCCAACGCATCCCTCCACTTAAGCTTGTTGAACTGAAGAAAATACGTAATCTGGAACATGTTGAGATTCATAATTCATATAATGACGAGAATACTGTAATTTCAGGTTAGTACTTTCCTTGTTGTGGTACGGAGATTTTCATAACTAAGATTTCTCTCACCTTTTTAGTAACTCAAATTAAAAATCTTGCAACACATAACCCTTTGACAGGATTTGACCCAGTGGCCGTCTAAGCCATTGATGATTCCTGTTACCTGAGGCTTGATTAATTTGTACGAATGTACCTACGCACGACAATGAATTTTTCACGCTTTTAATTCGATTTAAAAAAAAAGAAAGAAAGAAAAACCCAGTATGCAAATGGGCGGTTCATAATATTTCCAACGCCCACGTGATGTAGGAATACGAAGTGGGTGCAATACATTATTATTCGTCTTTATTGGGACGGACTTTATTACTATTTAGTATTTACCCATCTGGTTCACTCGATGTTGGAAGAGCAACCAATCGCTGGGGGACTGACCCAGAAAATTGGCAGGCCCAACGTGATGGTCCAACATTATTTACAGCATTCCTTTATTTGAGGGCTCCATTTGCAAGGACGCTTCTTGTTTGTCGGCTTGCGGTCACCTATTTTGAATTTTACGAGATTTTTATTTTATTTTTTTAAAATACAATTTATTGATATTTTTATATTATATAACAACAACATTTTATTTTAAATAAAAAATAATATTATAAATTTATGTCATGTAAAATTATAAATAAATTATACTCATAAAAAATAAATATATAATACGTCCAAACAAGGAAAATAGCAATTGATAAATTGCACTTTGGTCACAAACAGTGAAGCACGCCAATGCAACTAAGAGGGTTTCAGATTTCTGATCACCAATGCCCGAGCATGACATGCTTTCCTCGTGATAGAAAACATGAGAAAATCTTAAAAGATCGGAATCTACTTTTTTTTTTTTAAAAAATAAATAATAAAATTATGTTAACTTTTCTTCAAAGTAGCTCTTAAGTTGAGTATATATGTTTTTTAGTATTATATGAAAGTTTATAGCAACAAAATAATATCATTAAAATGTGTTGCGTTCAAATCACCATAATTGCATTTATTAAAAAAAATAAATAAGTAAAAAATACCCGTACGCCGTACCTTGTTCATGAATTGAATATCTTGTATGACGGTGTACATTAGAGTTTCATTCCACGAATCATTGACAAATTGAAAAACGAACCTCGTAAAATTTACGACTTGTATCAATTCTGCGGACAGCGACCGCCTCCTACAATTTCGAAAGCATAAATCATATAACGACAGAAGGTCGTCTGCACATTTAATTAATTGCAATTTAAAGCCAGCTACCGGTATAGTACAGCATTCAATTTGTGAGGCGAGGGCATGGGGGGCAGTAAGAGGAAAAGATCGTTGCTCCGGTGTTCGTGTTACAGAAGCAAAATCGATTTCACATTCACCTCATCGAAGCCGGCTCAGCCCAGCCCAAGGTTCATTTACGAGTGATTCGAGCGCCCAACCTTCAATGCTGGGTCGCAATGGTCCATGGCCCAAATTTTGGATAATTTCGTTTCCAGAGCACATTCGGTGCGACTCTGTGAGTGAGAGGGAGGGCAACGGAAAATGACGATGTCCAGGCTCCGAGCGTCCCTGCTTCCGTTATTCAGCGGTAAGAACTAAGAACAGCCCCTGATGTGACCTAACCCTAGCACCGTCTCAATTTCTCGTTTTTCTTTTCCTTTATTTTTTAAAGAATTCAGATGGCGATATTATTAAGTATTTGACTTTTTGCAGGCGGATCTGGTGGTTTCTCGGACAAGACGAGGCTCATTTTGTTTAACAGGTTTGTCTTAAAATTTCTTTTTAAGGTTTATAGTCTTGTTCCCGCACGTCATCATGTCTGATATATTAGCATGGTTTAAGATAGCAAGTGTGCGCAGCTCCGTGATTTTTGTCTTGTAAATTGATTCGTTTGGACCTAATTGCGATGCTTTGCGCGCGTTTTCAATCGACTGGATTGTGAAATGCTTGATGGACTTGTCCTGAATTTTCATATGTTATTCTTCGTCCAATTTTCTTTTTTCCAATTTTGGACTGAAATCCAAGTTTTTGAGCTCTGTAATGGTGATTCTATTTATTGATTTAATGGATTTCATCACATAACAAATTTTTTTCCTTTTTCTTTTTTCTTTCTTTGGCTTTAACCAAACAAAATAACACAGGAAGCAATGTAATGCTGACAACTTTATGTGGCTGATCTTGTCTTTACAAACATCATCCTGAAAGTCTAAGCTCATTAGATTTTGAAGATGGTTGGAGTCCTGAGTTGCAGAAAGTTAGCATTCATCTTTGATAAAATTCTTCTGGATACTATTGGAGATTGGTTTCTTTTATTTGAAAGTAAAGCCAATTTTAAAATAAGAAATGGAAGAGGTTTTAATGTTTTAGGTTCCTTTTAATCCAATCCTTAGAATTTAATTGTCATAATTGTCCTAGTGCAGCAAATTTGCCAAGTTGGTAAACTGGGTTTTGTAATGTTGAATCATAACCTGCCAACTTGTTGTGTTGTTATTAATCTCCATGTCCAATGGAAAAGGAGAAATAACTCTCAATCACCTAACTATCTAGCAAGGACTGGGGAGATATTTTGATTTAAAAGCTATATAAGCAACATCGGGCCTCATGGCAGAGTTTCCTGTCCAAAATGTCTGGCATGCCATGAACAAGTGATGGTCATAGTCCTTAAAAAATAAAGTTTTACAAGTTCACTGTTTCATATCCATTAAGTTCATTGCAGATACTTTTCTCTGCCAACACCTTGCCATATATTGAAAGCTAAGTTTTATGGCACCTTCTATTTACGGTATAGTTTTGTAGCACCTGAGCTTGTTGTTGGATTTGAAGTTCAGCATAATCTGTGCTAAAAGCCGGTCATTCTTGGCATAAATAATAGTTTTCAATGTTAGATTTTGTTCTGCAAGGCCATTCAACAGTGTCCCATCAATAGGGGTTGAGACCTTGAAACAGTCTTTACATAATTGCACTGATGAAGAAGATGACTTCTCAGAATTGGACTCACCAACAGGACAAGAACTGGGAGCAAATTTGAAATTGATAACTGAAAAACCTGATAAGGTATGTGTACAAGGTTCCCTCTCTTTCTCTCTATGTCAATTTCAAACTTGACATATAGATAACTCCATTCAGATATTGCAATTATTACTAGACCATTTAATGTCAAATTTGCCTTACTTGATATTGAACTTGTAATTTGACCAGAATGCTGCTAGTACTAGAAAAGCTTCACCTGCAGCAAGAAGGAGATTGAGCGAGGTATTCTTGAATCCACTTCCAGCTGTCAGTCCTGAGAAAAATGTCAATGTATTTCAATCTGATCCTGGTGGCAGAAAAGCTTTTGAGTTTAAAAGTTCAACCTCGGTTACTATCAAGAATATTCCTTCTATTATCCAACTTCCCCATTTGATAGAGTCAATTTCGATTTTTGGGAAGATCTTAAATGCTTCTGTGAAGACAGTACCAAATGGACTTGATTGTTGTGACATTGAATTTGAGGTAGATTTTGAACTCCAAGATGATTTTCATGTCCTTGTCCTTGCTGTGTTTTATCTGTATTCTTTAATGTACGAGTGGCTGACAAGGAATTATGTTAATATCCAAGAGTGAAGAATCAAAGAGCAAAGCATTATCCATTGGTCAGGTTGCAGTGAAGAACTTCAATCTTTCAGTTTATCCTTTCCGTGCCCCAAGTTTAGTTACCATAACGATTTGCAACATTAGCTCAAAAACTAGTGATTCTGCTATACACTCAATGTGCATGTTACTTGGTCCACTGGAGGGGCTTGTTAGGAAAACTGAGGATGAAGCAGATGCCTTATTTAGTGTGGAGGAGGAATCAGATGCAGATAGCATTCTTACAAGGTAAGAAAGTCTCACCTTCGTAAATATGTAAAGCTTTGCTGATTTTTTGTTGTTTTTCCTTTTCTTTTAGAAAGAAAAAAGGAGTGTCAATACTGTCTTACTATTTTCTCTTCTGGAGTGATAGCATCTGGCTGAAAGTTAAAGTTATTAATTGCATCGTGATTCCTTCTCTGCATTATTTTCAAATAATTTATCATTTTTCATTTTTTGAGTTCTCTGGTTGCTAAACATAAAATCTTTCCTATAATATCAGTATTATAATATTATTTGGAGATTGATGTTTATAAACATGACTTTTAAAATCAGTAAGCATATACTTGGATTACTTGAAGGTGCTTGTATTAATCTTGACTGAACAAGTTCTGTTCAAACTTATTCAAGTTCCTTGCAATTGAAGCTTGTTGCATTGAAGCAAGATCTCCTTTGCACACTAAGAGATTGAACAATTAACTAGAATCATATTTCATTTTTGTGGTTGGGATACACTACTTTTGATATAGAATGAAAGGTTAATGCCCTATAACGGCAAACCTCAGACCAGACAAAAAAATTGGGCAAAAATGGATTTCAACTCTAGGCAGCACTTTATTTCTTATTTAACCATCCTAATAAGAGCTGGGCTTCCAAATCTACGCAGAGCCATTTTTGAAATCTAATGCATTATTAATCTTGAAATATGTGCTTAGGAGAGAAGTATATGAGCAATATTTTACGATAAAGTTCTCAAGTCTTTGGCAGTTTCCCAATGAGGAAAGATGTTGAATCTTCAAATTAATTAGTCTAGTGAGACTTGATTGGCTGCTGGTTGATGGCTGGGTTGGGCCAACCTGCTAGTCTAGTCAGACCTTTCAGAAGATCCATCAGCTGGACATTATAGCATTGGTTAGTAGCTGAACGTAGCTGTTGTTAAGGATATGATTTTTCGTGCCTCCTATTGAACACGTAGCTGCAGCAATTGAAAGTATAAGAAGGGATTGATATCAGGCTCAGACCATGTATATGCATTATTATTGGCTTCTCTGTCAATTCAAAGCCAATTCTACTTTTGCTTTTCCTCTCATTTTCATTCTGTTCTGTCTGGGGGAGAAATTCAATATTGACCTCCTTGAATCTAACTTTGCAGTTTTCATTTTTTTCCTCCTGGATGGCATGTCTTGTAATCTTTAGGGACATTACCTTCCCTTACTTCAACGGACTGATTAGTTTGCTGTTTTTATGTTGATACTAGATTGAACAATACCACTATGGAAAGCTGCAAATGGTCAGCTTATTTACAGGCTGGAGAATCAACCTCTAATGCTCATCAGGACATGGGGGCAAAGTTGATGAGCTGCCTTGAGGACTTGAAACAGCAACTTTCTCTTGCGGAGGTTTATAGGCAAGACCTGAAGTATATGCATAGTGCCATAATGCACCTTCAAAGTTACACCTGCCACAAGGATTAAACCTCTTTGCACCACTAGCTGAAGTTTGAGGTACTCTGCTCTAGATTATTGCTGCATTACTTGATCAATGTCACAGAAGCAATTCCCAAGAGGCAATTCTGTCATGGGTGTTACAGTCATCGACTAGGGAAGCTGTAACAACTTGACTTTTCTGACTGGAAATGTTAAATCCCTGCAAGATTTTTATAGGCAGCAACGGTCCATGGCATGGAGAAAGTGTCCGATGGGAAAATGCCAAGACACAATTTATCTCGGAACTTTTTGTTATTTTGCAATCGAGGGCTATGATTAGCATAAACAGCATGACTTGCATTTGTCTTTTTTTTTTTTTTTTCTTAAATAGCAAGGCTAAATAATGACTATCCAACTGGACATTATACCAGCCATTTTATGATATTTAAGTCTAACTCTGAGGAAATTTCTAATGTACCAAAAAGAATTTATAGCTATGAGGCACACTTTGTTCTACATGACAAGTTAGATGATAAATCATTGCACCATTTACATTTTTAAACTTATATATAAATGTATTTTATGCATCGCTTAGAATTGACAATAACAATCACTTTGCCATCAGAAAAAATTAAAATATTTATTTTTCTTTTCGGATATACCAAAAAAAAAATATCAATATTTCACTTTTCAATCAGACATGCGTAATAAAGTCTGCACTTTGTTGGACTAAAGTGTCACATGATTGCAAGTACGAGGCCCCAATTTAATATTTCAAAAGTAACTTGAATATACATTTTTCCCTAAGAGAGGAAAAATAGAATTTTTTTTTAATTTTAAAAAATAAAATGGGTCTTTGGAAAAGAATAAATTTTGAAAATAGAAGCCTTGGGTTGAATGGAAGCATAAAGACGTGGGAGGTCTCCGACCTCTCATATATTGCCACGTCCTCCAAAACTCGTCACCCAGCAGAGTTCAACAATTTGGAACAAATCGGAGGACGCCACCTGGGGCAAGAGCAGAAGGTGCCGACCGATTTTGTACTTGTGAAATCGAAACCGAGTTACAACGTTATTTGTTAAAATTAATAATTATTTATTAATGAAACATTATAAAAGTTATTTATATTAAAAATAGTGATGATTAAATTTTTTAATTGAAAAAAGTAATGATATAAACTCTTGTGATATTATATTAAGTAAATAATTACATTAATTGAATCACAATTATCGCTTTTACTTAATGTCATGCCTCCAAAGCCAGGATAAATTTCAGCGATAAAAAGATAGTCGGATACTTCTCTTTCGACCTCTTTTATTCAGGTCTGAGAGAAAAACAAGAACGGAGAGGGAAGAATTCTAAGGAAACACAGTAACAAAAGAAAACAAAAAAGAGAATGAAGAAATATCAACAGATCTGGGTAGCCTTAGCTGCCTTGGCCTTCCTGGCCGTATCAGCCTTAGCAGACGACGTCGTTGTTCTCACCGAAGATAACTTCGAGAAGGAGGTCGGGCAAGACCGAGGCGCTCTCGTCGAGTTCTACGCTCCCTGGTAATTTTCTTTTCTTCTTCTTCTTCTTCTTTCTTTTTAAAATTCTTAAAGTTGTTGAAAGTCAACTAGTTAGCCCTCTGCGATTTATTCATATCTCAATCGACTTGCCTTGTTACAACATGGCGAATTGGCGATCGTGACTGATTGATTTGAGTTAGAGATCTGCTTAAGGGTCTGCTGGTTTTGACTCGTAACTACTTAGTTAACTCATCTGTAAAGCATTCGATTCGATTCGATCCGATCCTTCTGAATGTTTTTCGGAGGGCCGTGGATGTCTGTTGCATTCGGATTGTTATAAATTGAAGGTTTTCTAGAATCTCTTCTTGTTTAGACGATGTTTCATTATCTCTGTCTTTTCTTTTCCGGCTTCTGGTTGTGTTTGCTTATGCGTTTTCTAAACATGACAGGTGTGGGCACTGTAAAAAGCTCGCTCCTGAGTACGAGAAGCTCGGAGCAAGCTTTAAGAAGGCTGCATCTGTTTTGATTGGAAAGGTCGGCTTTCCTCAATGGTTTACTTTAATCTGTCCTTATTATTGGATTTTCTATTGTTTAGGGGTGGTTTTGTTTCGGGTGTTAATTGATTTGATCTTTCCAAGTTTACCCCATCCCTCCGATCACCACCACCCCAAAAAAATCACAAAAGAAAAAATGGGCTTCTTGGTGATTCTGGCGTAGCTTTCTTCATGTATTCTTTGTTGATGGGTGCAGGTTGACTGCGATGAGCACAAGAGCCTTTGCAGCAAATATGGAGTTTCAGGGTACCCTACAGTCCAGTGGTTTCCTAAAGGATCTCTTGAACCCAAAAAGTGAGGGGCACAAACTCCATTCTTCCTTATCTTGAAAAATATCTAATGTTCCTTTAACAATTTGGAAGGGTTTTCTTGGTCTTAATAGGTACGAAGGCCCACGTACAGCAGAATCTCTTGTTGAATTTGTGAACAATGAAGGAGGTATTACCCTTTCTTGTAAACTGATTTGTTAACCAAAGAGAGGTCGAGACATGGACCAAGGAAAGTCAATTTAGAATTTGTGATGTGGGATGACATGGATGCTGAGCAGCTAAATAGTGATGTGAATTTGATTGTTTTTCTATTTTTTATTGGCTGGGTGGTGAGGAAGGAACCTGCTATTGCTGACTTTATCTCTTTAGATTAAAGGAATCGAATTCTGTCACTTTAATGGCATGGATTCCCTAGCCCTTTCATGTCATATGATTTTAATGATACAATACTTGGCATGACATCTTCTCAGTATGCACATCCCAATAATCACAACATTGATGTCTTTTAAATGACTGTCATGAACTTGGCCTAGAATGACTTTTAAAAGCTGTCACTATAATTAATCTTTGTAATTTAAGTATTTTTGCTGGTAGTTTCTGTTTTTCATTAGTGTTGTCTCTACTTGGAATAACCGTGACAGGTTACTAATTGTATTTGTTTGCATATAGGGACAAATGTGAAGTTAGCTGCCATCCCATCAAATGTTGTGGTACTGACAGATGATAGCTTTAATGCTATAGTACTGGATGAAACAAAAGATGTTTTGGTTGAGTTTTATGCACCATGGTAAGTGTGTGTTTTCATTCAAACAATAACTATAGCTTCTAAGATAAAATTGTTTTATTTTTTAATAAGTATTTCTTGATTCTCCTTTTATCTCAACTATGGTGGCTTCTTTTGTTGATTGATTAATGAACCATCTCCCAGGTGTGGCCATTGCAAAAGTCTTGCTCCTGTATGTATCCTTGTTCCTTCTTCTTCAATTCCCTTATCTATAGTCAGTTATTAAGCCCATGTATCTGTTTTACACCACTTACTTTTGCTCTGTGCTTGGGGGGACATTACTGCTTCAGACATATGAAAAGGTAGCTACAGCATTTAAATCGGAGGAGGATGTAGTGATTGCCAATCTAGATGCTGACAAGTACAAGGATTTAGCAGAAAAGTAAGGGAAAACAAACTTATAAGCTATTTTATGAAGGTAAAAAGGTTTCTTGCAATTGATTGATTACAATGATCTATGCTGATGGCCTGTCTGTTTACAGGTATGGAGTAAGTGGGTATCCTACATTGAAATTTTTCCCCAGAAAAAACAAAGCTGGGGAGGACTATGATGGCGGGAGAGATTTAGAAGACTTTGTGACTCTCATCAATGAAAAGTGTGGAACCAGCCGTGATGCAAAAGGACAGCTTACTTCAAAAGTTAGTTACTACATTTGATTCTGAGATATTCAACCTCTGATAATTGTTGACTTAGTTATCTGTATGTGTTATGTGATAGGCCGGTATAATTGAAAGTTTGGATGCCTTGGTGAAAGAGTTTGTAGCTGCCAGCAATGATGAGAAGGAAGCTGTTTTTTCCCGAATAGAAGAGGAAGTAGAGAAACTCGAGGGCTCAACTGCCAGGTACCTTATGAAATTGATGGCATGATTAATTTAAAAATTGAAAGATTGTCCTGCATAGTCACCAGCTTATAGGCTCTCTGAAATTTAGTCCCATCAAGATCATGCTGAATAAAGATCATAATCAATGGAACCTGGAGCTCTTCCTCTACTATTTTCAGATCCCTTGTGGACCCATGACAAAATTATGCATGTTCCTTCATTTTTAGGTATGGAAAGATTTATCTAAAGGCTGCACAGAATTCTATGGAGAAGGGTGCTGATTATGCCAAAAATGAAGTCCATCGGCTACAGCGCATTCTTGGAAAGGTAATGATTCAAAATTTTATTCTTTTCAGAGCCTGGGGTTATGTTTGTTTGGGAGAAGAGAGTTGGCAAAGTCAACATATTTTTCTGTGATTTGTGTCTTTGCTATTTTGTCGGAGATATTCTGCTTCTGAAATGGAAGTTTTGAAAGCTGTTCAATTTTTACTTTTTGGACCTTGTAACTGATCAAGCATCTCTCTGTTTTTTTTTTTTTTTTTTCTGGTTTTCTTGGTACGGTTGATTGCTGCAGTCTGTCAGCCCAGCAAAGGCCGATGAATTCACCCTCAAGAAGAATATCCTAACAGCATTTGCTTGATCCGGTGAATCCATGCTCTCAAGAATGTTTTGGTGGTTATCGCTATCCACTCTTGGGCAATTTCTTCGTGTCCCACAAACCCTCCAGATACAATCTGAGCAGAGTTTACTCGCTTCGAGAATCTTTAGGTAGTGCTATGTGCCATACAGGGCAGAGTTGAACTGTTTTGAGAATCTTGATTGCCTAGCGTTTGCCAGGAATTTTATTTGCGTTTTCCTTAAAAACCCTGCGATGCAATTGCCTTAGTGATTTGGCAAGTAATGCAGTGGAATCATACTTTTTAGCGAATAAATCAAAATTATAACATATTTGCGAATTTGTAGGATGATGTGTTAGAACTAGATTCTACTCAAGTGAAAAACTAAACAACTCATTAATTAGAAGGTAATTATGATAGTTTCATATTCTACAAAATCAATCACTAATTCATAGATACTTTCCAGGCAAAATAGATAATGAAATTTGTATTACAGTGTAAAATAGTTTTTACACTTCGAAGGCTCGAAGCAGCCTGAGTCTATTTTGTATTGTTGTATAATACCTTATATTTTAAATTACGTTTCTTTGATTAAAGAGAAACCCCGGAGAGTTTTTCAAAAAAAAAAAAATTCTAAAAAATGTTAATTAATATGTATTAATCGTGTGAATAAACATTCTAGTGATTAAAATTTTAACCGTTTTATCTCTGGGTTTTCGGATTTTAATTTTGAGAGAGGAACTGAATAAAAAATATATTAATTGTTATAATGGGTCTTTGTGTAGAAATGAGAAAAATTTGAATGTGAATTATTAAGTAATCTGTCTATTTGCAAATATGCTCAAGCGCTCGTTTTCTCCAGTTTAATCACCAATGTCACTTGTTCTGCGGGAGCAAGGCCAAGTTCAGATAGCGTGGTGTTTGACACCCAAGCCCCCAGCTGCGTTTTTAATGGCATGATTTTTAGGTGCTTGACACCTAATTTTATATCTCACAAATTAATTTTATCACTTTTTTTTAAAAAAATTCAATGGACTTATTATTATTATTATTATTAATTTGATTGACATTTTTTTTTTTCTTCTTTCTAACTTCTGAGCTCTCCTCATTTTGAGAGCCAAGCGTAATTGACTTAAAGCCCAGCGCCTACCTCTAACAATTTTCATTTTCATGAAGTCTCTGAATGTTCGGAATTTTTTATTTTTGTGAATTTTCTCTTAAAAAAGGTTGAAAAAGGAAATGCATTCGTATATCCACATAGGAAGAGGTTACAGGAATCAAACTCCAAGGGAAGATCAGCATTTACAAGATGCCGGAATGCCTCTCTTACCAAAAAGAAGAATATTCATGAAGATGTCAAAAAAAAAAAAAAAAAAAAAAAAGCATTTTAGAAATGCAGCAGGAACAAAACCGAGAAGCATGAATCAGACTTTCCTTAGCATAATACCCCATATCTAGCAATTTCATTGATAATGCTCCAGATAAGAGACCTGTCTTTGAAGTTTCATTTGCTTGTAGAACTGGGCTATGAACTTCTCGGCTCTCAGATCAATCCCTTCTTCCCCAACCGGGGTATTGTCGCCGTAGCAAGCATAGTGCCCATAATATTCATCACAACAGCCATATTCGTATACTTCATCTTGTTCGTAATTATGACCTGGCTCGTCATCCGCGTCAGAATTCAAGTCATCAACTTGTGGGGTTATGCAAGGGATGTTGATGAACCGCACGGAGGCCGAGCGCGGGCGGTGCATCCTGACTTGGAAAATGGGTGTCCTGTCGAAGGAAAGCTCGCGCTCTCCGTAGTGGATTTGGCGCCGACGAGGAGGAGCTGTGTGCCCCAGGCTTTTAAGAAACTTGGACACAAGACGCAGCTCCATCATCAAACGTCTCGTGAAAACTACTCCTTTTCTGGCCAATAACAATGCTAGACGCAGTAGCTTCCACGCTCTGTGAGCAACAGCAACGTTTTTATTCGCCATTCTTCTTTTGCTTTTGCTATTTGCAGCCAGAAACCATAAAACTGAAGTGATCGATGACAAGAAGCTGGTAGAGAGAGAGAGAGAGAGAGAGAGAGAGTTCAGTTCTGTTGGGGCTTAGGTAAACTGTGAAGCAAGAAAACGCTTTCGGTTTAAGATGCTCTAGCTGATCCTGATAACAGAAGAATGGCAAGTGATTGTGGTTATTTATCTACAAATGAAACGTTGACACGCGGTTTTTGCCAGAGAGAGAGACAGATAGAGTTTGAAAGCCGACAGCAACTTTACGTAGTTTGGTGTGGGAAATTGCGAGCCGTGGGACCTCACGGTGACAACACCGGCAGTACGCGGGATGTCGCAGCTGGTGCTTCGTTCGTTTAAATTTCTCGGCACTTGCACTACCAAGGTGGACCTGAGGTTCTATGCCAAAAAAAAAAAAAAATAATAAAATGCCATAAGATATATAATTAATTTAAATTGAAAATTGGGCCAGCATCTAGCCTGAAATCTCTGCAACAAAGTTGACGACTTCATAATGCATGTTTTGTTTTTTGTTTTTTGTTTTTTTGTTTTCATATGTGGTTAAAGAGTATAAATTCTCACGATGTTAAGATGTTGAAAAAAATTTTATGCGTAAATATCGGAGGCTAGAATTGGATGGGTGAATTACGAATCAATAGCCAAGAGGCAGAGCAACTCTGGAGTATATTCGCTAATTACTTTGTATAATTTTAATTCAAAAAATTCAGAACGGTTTTTTATCTGATGAAAATTTCAATTTTTGAGCACTTTCCAGGGGCCGCCACTCAATGATTGAGAAATTGACAAGTTGGCGTCGGGCTGACAATAAATCGTCTAAAGGAGTCATTGTGTCTCCACCATAAGTAATTCCAGGAAGTTTCCACCAATGTATAAAAAACAGAAATGCAATGCAACTTCTTCTTCTTATTGTTGTTGTTGTTGTTTTTGATGATGTTGTTCTTATTATTATTATTATACATCCGTCCCCCTTACACAGTTTCAAGCAGCCACAGAATGTCTGTGATTTGAAATTCTTGCAGGCCAACTGTTCTGTCTCCACAAGCAAGAATTTCGTGGTATCTTCCAATCAGCTAGTTGGAGTGCAATGGCTGGCCATTCCCTATTGCATATAGATATAGCCACACCGTTGTATCATGGGTCCTACCAACACCAGACTATTGTCTAAACCGAATGAAAAAAGAAAAAAATGGGCTGCAAAGGGTGCACTGTAAAATACCTCTGCCACCTGTTTCACAATACGCGCTCCCACATTTACAATCCATTGCTCGTGCCAATTGACGAGAAAGTTCCAATTTTTATCATTTAAAATAAAACTTTATGTGAAATTGACTGAAGAAAAAAAAAAGCCTTGGCAAAGTAAACGACAAACAGATACTTATAAAATATAGAAAATATAGGAGTGGAGGAAGATGTCTATATAAAATGTTTTCTTTCAAATGATCAGCGTGTCGAAGCTTCATATGATCACCATCCATGAGACTTCGCAGAAAGGCTCTGAGATAGTTCGTCCAGCCGCATATAAAACAGGAACAAAAAGAAGGGTAAAACTGGAGTATCGGAGTGGTACAAATGTATCATGCAAAAGCTGGGAATCAAAATGAAATTGCAACGTTCATTGGGGACATTAAGTGATTAAATATTTTCATTTTCATTTTAAAAAATTTCAATTTCTAATTCTTAAAGGACATGAAATTTATATATATAAAAAAAAAAAATAATAATAAAAAAAATTACTCTTAAATATCGTGATAAGGGATACTGATCATTGTCGCATTGATCACTGTCGTGCTGCCACATGTGCCTGTGTCTTGGGGTCAAAAGGGATTTTTTAATAAAATTTGAAATTTAAATAAATAAACAAATTGATTATTTGTTTTTAGGGCATATTTAAAATCTTGTGATACTAATATTGCATATATTTTGAAAAAAAAAAAAAAGAAAAAGAAAAAGTGTTGCGTGATATGTTATTAAAATTATGCTATATGATTCTGACGTATGAAACATAATTATTTATCAAGACATGAGTAATATATAGATGTTATTGGAATTGAAATCATCTTCATCATCTTGGAATCCTCGAGCGCCCCGTAAATAATTGAATTATAGTTGGAATAAAATGTTTCGTGAAATTATAGGCAATATAGTGTCAGAATTGTCCGATCTATCAGTGCAACATAGAATATTTGAAGGGCATACCATTCCAAGTCCCAGTTATAAGAGACGATCACTAATCAAGTTGGTCAAATTGCCCAGCTACACAGTTTGAGCCTTATTTTCACCGAACTAAAAACGTAGTCTAGCAAGAGGAAATATAAATAAATAAACATAGCATGTAACATACAAGGTAAGCCAGCTGGTTTATAGAGAAATAGTAAATAAGTAGGGTTAAATGAAACAATATTTGGGCCCTTCCCCTTTTTTAGTAGACCAACCGAGACCTTATTACCTGTCGAAAACAATTTCAAAACCGAGCTGTTGTAACAGAAAAACAGGCCCCTACAAGCTGTGGCACGCGCAGAAAGCAACTGCGAGAGTCTGAATATGCATGCGGTTTTCTGTGTCTAGAAGGTAGTGTCCTCCTTGATTTTAGTTGAAACTCACATACGCCCTTGCTGTATATATTTCCCAATTCCACTTGTTTCTCCACAAAGGTTCTCCGTTTTCTCGCTGCTGTATCCGAAGGGCAACGGCTCACCAAAGCCGAAACAGCAATTTCCCATGGATTTGGAAGCCATTTCAGGTCCTGTAGCCATCAAGAACAAATCCCAGCAAAAGGGTCGTCCTGATGATCGTTGTGGCTCGCCAAAGACGAAGAAGAAACGCAGTGCAATGCAACTCGTCAGGGTCGCATTGTACATGCTGAAATCCGGCAAATCAAAGCCTGTCCAGGTCGATGCAGCAGCGGCCTCCAAATGGAAGAAGCTTCTGGGATCCATGCGCCCCCTCCACGTCCAGAGCCACCAATCCCCACCTCGTCTCATTGAAGACGTGTCGAAAAGGCCCGCAGGACCGCCCTCTGTAGCCGCGACCGAGCTGGCTGTTGAACAATCGGATTCTCTCACTCCGCCAATGTCACCAGCTGATCAGAAAAGCGTCTGTTCATCCAGCATGAGCCAATACGCATCCGCTTTGAATCTTCAATTGCTTGATGAACCATCCGAGGATGAGGAAATGGAGGAACATTTCTACGATGGGGAAGGGGACAACATGATAGACGTCAAGGCGGAACAGTTTATTGCACATTTCTATCAACAGATGAGGCTTCAACAAGAGGCTTACACAACTCGTCGCAAAGACCATATCCAAGAGTAATTTGTCGCAAGCTTGATGGAGGCGGTACATTTATTTACCTTTTGCATGCATTTATATTTTGGGTTGATCTCTAATTCTTCCAGTTTCGTCATCTTTCTTTTGTGCCTATCGTGTTACTATTTGGGATAGAGTTCCGCGGTGGAGAATAATAATTAGAAACGATCCTACCATGGTTTGTTCTTATGTATGTCATCAAGAAAATCATTGTACTGTTTCGCAAATTACGGTCTATCATCTTTTTGTACTTTAATAAGGAATCAAGTTCGATACCGAATTGGGAAACATCGGAGGAGAGTGGTATGCTTTTTGTTTTTATGATCTCTTTACTTTCTCATTGATTCTTCATGTTGTCACCTTTATGCTCGAGGAATCCTTTAATTGGCTCATTAACGATGAATGTGGATTACTAATACCGGAACGGAAAGAGAGAAAAAGAAAAGCTAGCAAATCCTGTAATTGGTTACAAAAGAAGAAACACATCTTCTTCTGATAATATTCAACATTTCAATGACATATATATATATATATATACACACTTCAATTGGCAATCTTCGTCTAGGATTAAAATCAATCTCTTCGAATCTCACAAAACATTATCTCATGTCAAACGTCCAACAAAAAAAAAAAAAAAAACAAGAAGAAGAACAAGATTTGATATTAGAGCTTGCCGTGGGCTGAAGATAGAAAAGATCAAGTCGTGAAAAGGCCACAACACAGCATTTTCTGTGTTTCTGTAATAGAACTCAAATGCAAATTGTGGATTTCTCGCTCTCAATTTTAAGCTTTGCAACGGGCAAAAGGAGAATGTAACTGGCCAGTTAGTTGCCCATGTTTTGGTACTCACAGAGTAAGCAGAATACACATTCCCGGGCCAAGGCCAGTCCCGGTTTTAATACTTTTGTTGCTGTCTATGCATTGTTTTGAGCTGACGAAAGCCGTGAACTTGCCCTGTCCGACATATATATATATTATTTATTTATTTTTTTGATAAATGGTGAACCAATTGCAAGGAAAGGTTGATGTTTGGAAGTCACTCAGATTTTGCCCATCGAGTGACGTGCCTATCGTAACCATTGATCTCAAGTGGATCACAAATCAAAGTTTTCCCAGAGAGGAAGGAATCGTGAACCGCAATTCCCAACCAGAAATCAACAATGTTTAGCGATAATCAAAAATTCCAAATTGAAATTGAAGACAAATATCAACAAGATAATCTGATTTCACACTTTGCCTCCCCCCCCCCCAAAAAAAAAAAGGAAATTATAAAAGAGGTTTTTGCGTTTTGCCAATTTTTTACTCCGGTGCCACTATACCTTGCACGCTTCCAAGGTAGTGTAATCATAGGAACCGCTAAAAAAATAAAAAATAAAAACAAATCTTACTAGTATCCATGGATAATCTGAGAGCATTTGTTCTTGATCCACTGGATACCTTCCCTCAAGGAAGCTTTGACCTTACCTTCCACCTTGTACACCTTGTACTTGGCAAGCCTCCTCCTCCTCTGCATCTCCGGGTCGCTAAAACCACCCCAGGGCTTTGAACCACTCTGACTCGGCCGGGTCGCGCGAGGCCCAGCAGCAGCCGGATCAGGCCAGCGCCGCCGACTCGTATGGGTCTGGTTGCCGGGGCCAAAACTGCTCCCCCTCACAATCTCAAGCCTACGGTCAACTCCGTATGACCTTTGACCCGACCCGTACAACTCCATCCAAACAAATCGAACCTTTCGATTTTCAGAGCCAAAGCCGCCGGGAATTAAGGCTAAGGCTGTGGACCGGGGACTGCAGGGACAAAAGTTTAAAATAAATGTGTTTAGATAAATCTGATTGATGATCGTTGCGGTTGCCACATGGTCGAAAAATTATATGGGATCTGTATTATTGGAGTTAGTGCACTGACAAGCTTACTGACTACTCCCCACACTTCTTGTTAAGAGTTCAGTTAAGAAGACATTTGACATAAATAGAAGTAAAAAAATATTATAATTTACAATAATAATTAATACTTTTTTTAAAAAAAAATATAATTATTAATTGATGTTTATTTTATATCTGTTATTAAATTTTTTTATTTTTTTTTTTGGAATTAGTTATCAGTTAGATGCACTAAGTTGGATTCGGTGTAATGGTGCTTCCGATAAAAATTATTCACCGACCCGGCCGTATCCAACGAACGTCTCGGAAAAAATGAAAAATGCTTAAAACGATAATGATGACAGGAAACTTTTTGACTGCATTGGGCTCAATCGGTTGGCATCTATGTCGAGCTTGGGCTAGCATAGAGGGGCTGTGGGCCTAACTAACGACCCAACGGGAGTTTTAAATCTTGCCTGGTTAGAATGCCAGGCGCTGGATCAGTAGCTCAATTCAATTTAGTGTTTTTGCACTGGTTATTTATGATCTTCTGCACCAAAACCAAGTAGTTAAATCAATTGAGGTTTGATACACGCAATTTAGGTTGTCCAAGAGACCGTGTTGACAGGAATTACAATGCAGACAGAAGCATGAATGGTAATATTTTAACATGGAGCCAACATGCATGAACATGCACGAGTGAGAATGCAGAAGGCTAAAGCTCAAACAAAAGATTCTATTGCCCAAAATGAAATCAGAGAGCCTGTAAGTGTTACAATTTTACATAGATGCCTTTCATATGTAGGAAACCAGCGAAAAGGCCCCAAAACAAAATCTCCACAAATACAAAGGCTAGGGTGCCCCACTTCTCTGAATGAAGCATTTCTTGCAAGAATGACTCCGTGCCATCAATCTGCAAGTAATGTTTGGTCAAAGTCATTCTATAAGCTGTATTAAGTTACCAAATTATCCAAGCAGCCAACTACTGTTCAACAGACTACATGAACCTGAGACAAAGATTTACTTCGCATATCATGAATAGACAAGTATAACCCAAACAGAATCAATAGTGTATTGACTTCATTGAACTTAAAGATGATCTCTTCGGCAAATATCTGAAACTTTTTTCTTTTCTTTTGCAGTGTAACATTTTTCCCCAACACATTGAATGGTTTCAGCCTCTATGAATTTTTGCTACATGAAATTCTTATCCTAAGGGAAGATAAATCCTAGAAATAGTAGTAAAGAAGAGAAGAAATTGCTCACCAAGTTGTTTCTTGGTGAATGCCAATAGAACCCTTGCAAGGCTGCTGGAAAAATATCACAAGCAGCCAAAGCATAAATGATAAGTGCATTCATTCCCATCCACTGAAATATTGCCGTTGGCCTTCTAATATTTTTGACATCAACCTGCATCGAAGTTGGTTTAGTTGCAAGAAAATTCTCGCAGATGTCATAATTTTGATCTCCAATAACGGAGAGAAAAAGTAGCATAACTATTAGATTAATCGTTGCTACTAATTAAATTCCAGTTCTAATAACCATCCATCATGGTCCTTTTCACTTCCTTCAGATTCCCTCTTCCTGGAGAGGATCCCAACTCTAAATCATAACTTCTATCCTTTGTTTAATATTTTCTTGTTGCTTGTCCTGTCGTTGTGCCTCACAGATAATTTAAGATTTCTAGCATCTAACCTTTAAAAAGTCGGATCCAGTTTAATTTGAAGTTCATGTGCATTTTCTGGGAAAGAGATAAAATACTCACAATGTAAAATATTATGGTCAAAAACAAGCCTGATGCTCCTGCCGTCATTAATGTATAGCTCAATGTGTACAGTGGTTTACATAACGGAATACCTGCGATGTTCACAAATTACAACTGTCACATAAAGCAAACAGAGTGGACCTCTTCAACAAAATGTTCATATGAAATGACTTTCCAAGAAGGTCATTTACCGAGCAGTTCCAGAATGTATCCAACAATTAGTAGAGGAAAAGAAGACAAAGACCATGAAAGCACCCTCTGCATGTTGCCCTGCAGCAGAGAGGCGTATCATAGAAGGTCAAACAGAATCATAGACAGTGCATCAAGAAAGATCTATGAATATGTCATAAATTATAGATGAACATAAGCTAAACAGAATCATAAACAGTGCATCAAGACAGATCTATGAATATGTCATAAATTATAGATGAACATAAGCTACAGTAGCTTATCTGAGCATGCATCAAGAAGAAAAACAAGTATCATCTATAATCTATATATAAATATTAGGGATATGCGACAAACTTTGGATTGATTGGCTATATATAATAAGGCCATCATAATTTAAGTTACTGGCCAAAGTAGTTTCAAGATATGTTGGCTAATATTTATTGGATGAAATTGTGTATAGACTCCTGATTAAGTTTAGAACTTTTATGTGCCAACTTTTGTTGTTCCATGTGGATCAAAAGTTTTGCTACAGAAATACAAGTTAAATGAGTTTTATTAATGCTACAAATTTTATTTTGCATATTATTAGTTTTCCAATATAGTACAAAAAGGAATACTTCCAAAGTAGCAAATTTTAACTTCATGTACAAACAAGCACTGTAAGAGTTAATTTTATATAGAAACTATAAATATAATCAAGACATATTAACACTTTTTATTTCCTCTGCATAAAGAATATTAACACTTTCTTTACATTTTTTGTCAAAGTCTTCGGCATTCACTTTAACTAGAGCAAATAACTTAATACATATAGCACTTATCTTGTTCATTCCAGTTTAAAAGATAAATATTGCATATTATCCTCTTGGCTCCTTCTAGTTTGAAGATCTATATTTAATTCTTGTCTAGGCCCTACAGTATAAGAGCTTCATGCACTAGCATGTCCTTTTTTAATATGCAATCCATTGCATTTGTACACAATAAAAAATTTTCATGAACTGGTAACTGCTCCATGGTACAACTTGAGAAAATTATTGTAAAAATGTAATTTATGACTTATGAGTAACATATTTTTTGTACTTAGTTATAAGCTAATCTAATCCTTTATGTTACACTATTTAATAACAAAATTATGTATTCAATTTATTAGTCAAAGACAATAATGCAAGTGAATCAATTAGGTGCAATGCATGTAGCAATAGTACCTTAAAATGAACAAGTAAATGTCCAAAGTGCAATCCCAAAAAACATGTAACAGCGGCCATCAAGGAACTGAAAAGTTTGTTCAGCAAACAATCTCAATGAACAATTAAAACAATAAGCAAATGAACAATGATTTAAACATAATCTAAATGCAATTGACTAATTATACAAAAAGTATGTACTAATACTAAAAGTTATAGATAGTGTAAAAATTGACACAACTCAGGTGCCAAAAGTCTTCCCAAACAAAGAGGGCTGGACACTTATTTCCAAAAGAGGGTTGAAAAATAAGCCTTCACATTGAGAGTGGGTTCACTCTCCATTTTGTAGTGGCCATGCAGATAACATAACCCTCTTTTCCCCATTTGGTACAATAAAGCACTAAACACAACAATACAATATATTTTGCAGTATGAACCTTTTCCATCTATCAACCACCATTCAGGTATCACAAATTTCTATCTAGGGTAAGGAATCCTGACATTAGTCATACTACCAAAAACTTTCTCGAGTATTTGCCACATTTTAAGAAAGTATCTTTTTCCTTCTCTTCATGATTGAAGTAGGTAATAAGTGGCACCTCATACTAAGATATGCACTTGCTTCCTAACATAAACTTGTACTTTAGGTTCCTTATTGGTCACAAAGAAGAAAAGGATGAGAAATCAAGTAACTCCATAAAGTCATCAAACCTTAAGATACCCTCAGGATCAAACGGTGCAGAGCACCACCCAGGTGCATTTGGCGGTGGAGGCCCATAGTCAGGGGAATTAACACTGCATTGCTATCAAAGCAATAAGGTTGAGAAACTTTACTAAGTAGATGTTTGCTTGAAAGGAATTTAAGGGCCCGGTATAGGAAACAAACCAGAAGTTAAAAAGAGTAAACAAGGAAATCACCTCAGTTCTTCTATATACAGGGCGCTGATAGAGATGATCTTCACCAAGAAAAAATCGATCAATCAAGCCAACTGCATTACATGGAGGTTCAAGACCGCCCCTCACTCCACAATTTACCTATATGTCATACATTGGGGTTTAACTAAGCTCCATGAAATAGAGAAGAAAAATAAAGTGTGTAAAAGAACAAGACCTTGGTGTTTGCAAAAATTGAATTAAAGAAAACAATGGCAGATGACGTGAAAGGGAACGAATGGCAATCATGTTTCTCTGGATTCGTAAATTATAAGTGTATTTCTATTACTACTCAAGTAGTCATCAAATATCATATGACAGCTATGATATCAAACGTAAGGTCATACATGTTATATCCACCCAAATTTACCAAAATTTGCACAATGGCTATTGCACATTAGAACTTTGCCACTAGGCGCCTGACTAAAAATTACATGATTCAACTCACAATTTTAGTAACAGATCCATAATCAGACAGATTGGTGCTTGGAGCTTCAAACTTCCAGTTTGGAACATAAAGGCCATAAAGCAAGCCCATGTTAAGTGAGCACAGCAAGATAGCAAATATCCTGCAAAACAAAGAAAAAGGTAAATGCTTTCCAAAATGTTAAATGTGGAGACAATGTCCTAGCTTCTTGTTTATTATGGTTTGGCTTTATTTCCACTCTGGTTAGGATTGTTATTGGATCATTTATCTAAATTCAAAGTAACTAACCACTGGACATAGTATTTCCTCAGAAAAGATGTAACTGAGTCAACGGTTACATTGTCCACAAGCCAGATCTCTGAAATTGAAGCAAATAGGTATCCAATAGATATCCTCTGCAAATTAGAGGGCATGTTATAAACATGTAAGAATATATTCTGGAACTTAATTCATGTTATGGCATCCACAACATCCATTTGTCAGGCCAATTGTAAATCTTATAGGCTCAGAAAAACTAATGGAATGCTGCATGTTTAGGATAAGCCTTTAGTGTCCATCTCAGTGGCAGTTCTATCTGACAGCAATATTTTGTTTGTGAAAGTCTTCATCACTAATAAATGTACTCAAAATTGAATCAGGGTGCATATGATTTATAAGAACAAATCAGACCTTTTTGCTCATCATTCCATATAAGTTTATGAGTCTGAAAATTCGCAAAATTACACATCTTCCAACAGTGCATGACAATGGTGCCACATGTGGGTGGGCTTGGCAAGTATGTATACAGCCAGACATGTAACCAATAATTTACACATGTTACCTGCAGCACACCCATCCAACGTATCTTTAGCACATCAACCCCATATGTTAAATTGTTACGCCCATGGAAATACCCACCTAAGCAAATTCCAAGTGCCAAGCTTTAGTAAGAAAGGAATCGTCCGGATGAAGAATACAGGATTCACTTTTATTATCAACACTGACAAGTGGGGAACCAAGATGAACATGGAGGACCCATGCTAAATTAGAACCTGAAATACTAACCATGAAGGGAATAGTTGGGGGGGGGTGAGAAAGTGGTGCATCTGGACTCAATGTAGTAAATAGAAACATACCTTGCAACAGTAACCCCAGTAGAAATAGTTTGGCTGTCCTGAGTACAGCTTTAGTCGTTGCCACTGGTTTGCTGGATATTTTCTGCATTGAAACATACCACGAGCCAATAAGTTTGCCTGCTCCAGGGGTTACCAAAGAAAATAAATAAAAGGTGCACAAAGTTTCTTCGGCTATACATGCACGAAGGGTAGATCCTAGGTCTATGTCATCACCTTTTGTCACCATTTTTCTTGTGATTCCTTAAAGGGAACAGAAGGATTATGTTAAATGACTTTCATTTCTTTGAAACACAACTGCTTAATTAAACAGGACACAGAGACAGGAGGAAACAAGGCCCAGATCTGAAATTCACAAAAACAATGGGCATACCTGATAAATGATTATCATATCAAGTTCACCTACCCAGACAACACAAGAACAAGGAATGATGCCAAATGACTAAAATTAATTGCAATATATTCACCAGTGACGAAAAATTTTACATTTCGATAGGCTACAATACATGATAAATGCTAAAGCATGGATGTAACCACAAAAATGAGCCACTAGTTCAGAATCAATGTGACTCCAGCAATTATTTGTTACCTTAAACACTAAACTGACAGAGACACCAACGCCAAAAAGGAAAAATGGCATCACGAAATCAGCCAATGTGACACCAAACCATGGAGAGTGATTAATAGATGGAAAAGCACCTCCAGCATCGTCAACTAGTATCATGAGCTGTAAACGAAAGGCAGTATTACAAACAGATAATAATAAGTGCATCAATAAGCATGAATTTCCCCAAAAAAAAAAAACAAAAGATCTTCCGATTGAAATAAAATAAATGCAGCGATTTTTTCTAATTCCCAAATTGCTGAAGTTAAAACGCAAAGTCAAGTAACTAGCGCTTAAAATCGAAAGAACAAAAAGGCATAAAATTCGAGGAAATGGTCGTTTTGAGGATGGAGAAGGGATAACGGGCGAACCGCGACGGTGAGGCCACGAAAGACGTCGAGAGAGAGTAGCCGTTGATTGGGTGACGGAGATGGAACGTCTGGTTCGTTGGATGAGGAGCAAGGCGCGATCTCTCCCTCGCCTCCGCCGGGAGGAGGATTTTGGAGAAGAGGTTCTTGTGATTCATCTCCGGTTACGAAAACTATTGTCGACGTTATTTCGCTCTCGCCGGCGGGCTTTTGTTGGCCTTCCATATCTGGCTTCAATTCAACGGTCCCAGCCAGGGCAGCAGCCTGCTCAGGACTGCCCGAAAGCTTAAAACGTCAGTCAGGTTGACCGGTTATTGTTTGACCAAGACTCTCCTTACGTGATTACTACTAAAGCCATCCTCTATGTTTTTCATAGTTTGCCAAATGGACGCTTTTGATTGGTGAGGCTGAAAAACTTTTTTTTACCGGTTCAACGCTATTTTGTTTTGTTTTTAAATTAAATAAATAAATGAGGACGCCTACGGCTACTCAACAAAACTTTGACCATATCACTGAAAAAGCCATTAAAATTTTAAGGCGAGAAGCCAAGGGGAAGACTACACAGGCCGTTCAGATTTGCCATTGATGTTCAACGACTCCACTGGTTTCTTGAATGAGTTTGTTTGGGGTAAAGCTTGGTTCTATTGTGTAACCTCCCAACCCCTACTTGTTACCTCCCTACTATTGTCAATGACAATTAAGCACCATAGGCCTGAAATGGAGTGTACTTTAACTTGCTTACTTAGCATACTCAGCTGCTACTACTGATCATCCGAGCCGTTAGCAGTGTCAGAATTTACGTGGGGTTATGCGATATGAAGAAATGTTGCAAACGTCTCGAAGCCATAAAGAAGATATCGTTTGTGATTGCCTAACATCTTTTCCAAACTCCAGAAGATACAAGGCGGTTAATTGAGTTAAACCGTCGGCTTCAGTGTGTAATGAACGATGAAGCTTTCTCAGCTGCCCTGTACAATGATGATCTCGCAGAGAAACTCATTCTGGTATGGTAACGCGGTCTTAAATTTTTACTGCAGGAAGCCGCCTCGCATGGATTGGCAATCATTTCCCATGGCACGTACACTGTAGAGGCACTTCCATTCCAGAAGACAATAAGTATGGGGGTTGAGGAAGATGGAAATGGCAAGACCTTTGAAAACCAATCCAAGTATTATTGGATGCATAAAGTATGCATATTAATCTGGTACTCCAATGCAATGGAAACCATAAGATGCTTCTGGAATACTCAAGCTTCAAGTAAAAGGTTGGGGCCTGTGAAGCAGATTTGCAACATGGTGGATTCCGAGTCAACAAAATTATCCATCTTACCACCTATAACATAGAAAACTCGCATCCCTCTCACCTACTCTTAAGCTTTTTGGCAGCTGCATCCAATGTAGCGCTGCTTTTACAGAAAGCAAACCGGATATATCTCCTACGATAATTGGTTGATTTCTCTGAAGACAAATCTGAGTGAAAGAATCCACAACCTGGTACAGCCACCACCCCTGCTTGTTCTATTAGCTCTTTAACATATTCCACCTAAACCATCAAAACAACATGGGGCTGAGCACCATATAAACGTATCTGCTCAAAAGGGGCCCAACAGGATAATGACAAGAAATAGAAAGAAACTATGAATTCTCAATTAGATCAGATCAACAAACCAAAGAATGCACTTACATCAGAAAGTAAGGAATGTTCAGGAAGCTTGGCAAATAGAAAGAATGAACCTTGAGGCTTAAATGGAATCTGTAAGCCAATCCCACCAAGCAACTTGACAATGTAATCTCTTTTTGATTCATATTCCTGAAAAATCAACAAAAGCTATATGACTGACGAATTTAAAAACAAAGCCAGATCATAATTTTTGACCTTTCATTTATTCTGTCACTGATTAATAAGTTATTACAGACCATCGGATCAAAAGCAGGTTGCATTTAAAGTTTCAGAACCCACTCTTCTCAATGATTCAAAATATTCCTTAGGGCTTCTCAAAGCAACCAAGGCTGCCTCCTGGAATGGTGCTGGAGCAGAATCTGTAACTTTAACATGAATGTTTCGAATTGCAGATGCAATGAAAGCTGGAGCAATTGCCCATCCAATCCTCCATCCTAATAGATAACATCAAATGTTAACAAGGCAATTCTATGACGGCAATTAAAAATTGGACTCTGTGGAGGAAAATAGAGGAAGTCAGACACAACATCAGATATCAACTCTATAAACCAACTAAAGGGATTTTCCAGCATGAACAAAGTCAGGAAACAACTCAGCTAGCTTTGACCTGTGACACTGAAGGTTTTTGATAGGGAAGACGTGATGATGGTTCGCTCTTGCATTCCTGGAAGTGTGGCAAGTGATATATGTTGTACATTATCATATGTAATATGTTCATAAACCTGCAGGTGGGAGAGAAAACACCTCATATATTGAAAATATAAGTCAATCTTGTTTCATGCAAGTTTGATCACATAACGAAATGAATAAGTAACATGATATCAGGACAATGTAGGAGAGAAACTTCTACTTAAGCCACTTCTTGAACATCACTGATATCTTTTCATATTCTTTCCTATAGAAATAGCCTCCCTTCTCAATCTCTTTTTCGGGTTCTGTTCAAAAAATAGAGTCCCTTCCCATTCTTCAAACTTTTAATAACTTTAATGTATTCATAACATTTAATGTTGTGCCAACAGTAGAGAAAACAGATTTTAACTTACAAAATGAATTTCCAACTGCTTTGTGCAAAATTTCCTTTTAGTGATTTCAACTAGAGTCACACTCATGCAAGTGAATTCTAAGTTCAAAATGGAATCTATCATATATGATATCAACACATGCAAACACTCAGCATATTTCCCATGCTTTATCTCACAATTACGAGAAGCAACATTAATGGCATATGAGGTGGAAAATGTGTTCAAGAACCTCTAAATGATCTAGAAGATTAATCTTGCTAAAGTTCTGATGTTCACCAAGGTGGTAAAGGAGCATGATGATCGTTATAACTGCATAACAAAGAACCATCATCATGCAATAATTCACAACTACAGAAAAAAGATTTCTTACTTCATCTGTTATTGCCAGGCAATCCCTACTGCAGCATGCTTCAGCAATAGCCTCAAGCTCATCTTGAGTGAAAACTTTCCCAGTTGGATTTTGAGGACTGTGCTACCTCTTGTCAGTTACTTTGTAAGTCAATGATGTCTATGATATCTTTCTTCAAAAGCATTACAGCATGGGAGAGAAATGAGCTAATCATTTTTTGACTACCACAGTCCTATTTTCTAGTCTCTTTATAGTTAGAGACCATCCAAACTTCAAATATTTATTAAATTTATTAGATGATCCATCACATAATTTATTAATCTTCCTGAGATTCGTAGTGAGTGCAATCGACATGTACACTTAAACATTTTCAAGATTTAACTTTATCCATTGAGGCTGGTTGCTTTATTTGCCAAAATCACTCAGCCATTACATATATGCAAATTTATAAATAACTCTGTGATTAATAATTATATGTTATTGACCAAGTTGCGAACATTGCAGATAAACTTGCATTAGAGAAAAAGTTTATGGCATTGATGATGAGCATTCTTTAAGGCAGGGATGACTTATCGAGATAAGATTTCATCCCTGCAGCATTCCTATTTCCCTTAATAGAGTACTATTACCTGTTTAACACCACAGCTTTTGTTTTGTGACTAAACGACTTGAAAAATTTGCTTAAATCCAAAGTCCAATGAGGTGGGTCAAGTTCCACATATACCTGTCAGAACCATTTTTTCTGCCAACATTTTAGACGTTGATTTGAAACCTTTAACATGTATATTCACGAATAGTAATGCTAAACCGGGATTCAAAATCGAACAACAAATAAAACCTCTCCAATTGACAACAGAAAGACTCACAGGAATTCCACCAGCCATTCTAATGCATCCCTCGTACGTTTCATATGAAGGGTCAAACAGCACGATCTCATCACCTGGGTCTATTACTGTCCAAATGCAACGGGCGAAATAAATTTACACAAACGAAAACACATACTCGTAAAATGCCCCCAGAAGGTAAGCAAGTTGAGGAGAGGGTGGCACACCGGCAAAAACGGCAGCCGCAAAAGCCTCAGTTTGGCCGCAGCAAATGGCTATATCGGTCGCAGGGTCAACATCTAAACCATGCATTTCCTTCACAATCCTCGCTAAGTGATCACATAATCCTTGCACATGCCTTCGCATTAGTTTATTAGGCCCCGTCAGTTACCAAGAGTTCGATTAAAACGATGTACACGCAAGAAATGCGCATAGAAGCTGAAGCGAACATGCAAAATATACATATACCTGTACTGGTTGAAGTCTGAGTTAATGGCGGATACAGCGGCGTCTTTGATGTGGGAAGGGGCAGGGAAGTCCGGGAAGCCTTCGGCGAGATTGATGGTGTCCTTGCATCTCTGGGCTAAGTGGGAGAGTTCTTGTATGGTTGACGGCGTGAAGGTCTTTGCCACGGAGGATAGCTTCTTCTCCATAGGACACGGCGGCTACCGCGCTATGCTGCAATTTGGAATTCTGGATACGCAACAGCCTATCTTACAACTCCGTTTTGTGAAAAGATAAGAAAGAGAAAAAGAAGAGAGAGAGGGAACCCATGGATAGTTTTTTATGGGTGTGGAAGTGAGTGATTTTCTTAAATTTTCTGCATTTCACGTCATCCGAAAATTTCATAAAAATTGGCAAACCACAAAATCACTTTGAATTTCTTCATATTAACTTTTATTTTCAAAAATAAAAAAAAAATAATAACAATAATAACTTGAGTAAAATAATTGCATGTATTTTTAAAAAAATAAAAAAAATTAATAAATATAAATTTAATAAACTTAAATAAACACAAATTTAATTATTTCAATTAAATCTAAAAAATTATATTATATTTTTATATTATATTAATTTATTGTTTTGTGTTTATTTATATTTATAAAATTTGTATATACATAATAATTTCAAAAAAATAAAAATAAATTCCCAACAAAAATGTCTAATGCACTTGACTTTTGGTTCGCTGACATGACATCGACGTGTAAAACTTTTGTACCCCGCGAATTCATCTCTGATTTAAGAAAAATAAAACAAACAAACAAAAGAAATTAAAATTATAAGTTATATTAAATATAAGAGGCTGTACCAAATCAGGTATCCCGATGGAATACTCGTTCAAATGCAATGAAAAAGTACACAAACAAAATCACAAACTCGGAGCTCTCGGTGCTTTAAAACATTTAAATCTAAAATCTTCCTTCCTTTGTCAGTCTTCACTGGCCTTCTTCAACTCCGTTGCTGGACGAATACGTAATGAGTGACTTTTTTTTTTTAATTTTTTCGAAATCTATGCCTTAAAAAAATTAAAAAAAAAAATTTGTAAGTCAGATTTTTACTTTGGTCCCGCAACCGTAACCGTTTTCTTGGCAGTATCGGGGTGTGGCCCACTTCAACATGCCGCCAGTGTGGGTCTTGATACGTGGATGGCTTGATATGGGCCACCTCATTTTTTTTTTTGTCCTTTTAAAGAAAACAGAGTTCATTATTTTTATAATAATTTATATTGCCTGGGGCGGGAAATCGTTGCGATTGAAGACGGGGATCACAGTTCGCAGTGGTAGTTCTCGTAATAAATAGCCAATTATAAGCCCAACTTCCCATTCCCGCAACTCTATTAGTGGTAACTTGAAAGAAACGCCACGTTCTAAAAGCCAAGATCGTAGAGACGTTAGGGAGAGTCGCTTCTCTTGCCATCGCAGTCCATTCAGTAAAATCTCCAAAATACCCAGTCCCTCCACTACTCTCCTTTTTCACTTCTCGCTTGCATGTTCTCCCACTCGCGATCTAATGCCAATCAACCAGCTTAGGCTTCGATTTTTCCGTTAGGAGAGAGAACGATGTCTTTGAGGCGGAACGAGAGGACGGATGTCCGGAGAACCCGGTACAAAGTGGCGTTGGACGCGGAGGAAGGGCGGAGGAGGAGGGAGAATAACATGGTTGCGATCCGGAAGGACAAAAGAGGAGAGAACTTGCGGAAGAAACGGAGCGAGGGAATCCAAGCTCAGCAGCAGCTACCAGCCGATGCCGTCTTCGTTTTCAGTTCCGATAGCCAGGTGATTTCCTTTTCCTATAGCCACTTCGCCGTTGTTTTCGAACTTCATTGTTTCGTCGCTCCGGTTTAACTAAATCATCTGATCATAAGCCTGAGACTAGGGTTAGCTTTTTGCTTTGGAGAATACAGAAGCTAGAATAGATATATTAGAAGCATCTAAAACAGTTTATCTAATAGAGAGATTGCCTTACTGACGCTGCTTTTTTTTTTTTTGTTTTTTTGTTTTGGTTAACACAAGGAATGCCATCGTCAGAGCTATTTTCTCGTGTTCCTGCGGTTTTGAAATGAATATTTGAATTTCTTGCTTTTTGGCGCTCTCTCCATTGAATGAATATTGAATATTTTCTTATCGGGATGCAGTTGGAAAGTGTTGCAGACATGCTTAGGGGTGTTTACTCAGAGGACAGGAAATTGCAGCTTGAGGGGACCACCCGGTTCAGGAAGCTGCTCTCAATCCGTCTTCCTCTAATCAATGAAGTTGCTGTTGCTGTTCCTCGTTTTGTTGCGTTTCTCGCAAGGGATGATTTTCCACAACTTCAGGTTTAAATTAACTGTGTTTGTTACAGCGTCTTGGTTCTAGCTTCATTTTTCATTGTACTTACTTGTATTGTTTTTTATGTTTCTAGTTTGAGGCAGCTTGGGCTTTGGCGAGCATTGCTTCTGGGACATCAGAAAACATGAAGGTTGTCATTGACTATGGGGCCATCCCAGTACTGGTCAGACTTTTGACTTCTGCTATTGATGATATCCGGGAACAGGTAGATGACCTCATTTTTGTTGATCCCTTGTTTTACATGATTCATGGTTTGTAGAAGTGCAGTCCGATTGTTTCGTTTAAGTTATTTATTGACTGACCGAAGTACACTGAATTTCCTCAAGTTCATCAGAAGTCCCCTTTGCACTTCAATTATGCTTGCGGAGTTTGCAACCTTGGCACCCACCAACAAAGTGTTAGCTGCTTAAGAAACTCAAGTTGGACCTGTTGTAACTCTTTTTTCTTTTTTTTATTCCCTATAATTATAGGCTGTTTCTGCATTAGGAAATATTGCCAGTAATTCACTTGAATGCTGTGACCTTGTCCTTGGGCATGGGGCCTTGATGCCTTTGCTTGCTCAATTTAATGAGCATGCAAAGCTTTCCATGTTGAGAAATGCAACTTGGACGTTATCAATCTTCTGCAAGGGCAAACCATTGAAATTACTTGACCAGGTTTGAGTTTTTATGTTATTATTGGATGCAATGGAATATTTTTCCCATCTATTTTGAGACTTGTGCTAATTTTATGTTTGCTGATTGACTCGGCAAACAAAGCCTGCTCTCCAAGTCCTTGAACGTCTTATACACTCGAATGACGATGAAGTCCTCGAAGATGCATGCTGGGCACTGTCGTATCTCTCAAATGTAACTAATGACAAAATCCAAGCTGTTATTGAGGCTGGTGTCAGCTCCCGACTGGTTGAACTTTTACTGTGAGTGATAAAATCCTTTGCAAATCTTGTTGAACTTTAATGTGCATACTAAATGTGATGTGCCTTTTACACTTCCTTGTTAGTCACCCATCTCCAACAGTGATCATTCCTGCTCTACAAACAGTGAGAAATATTGTTAGTGGGGATGACATGCAGACTCAGGTACTAAATACTTAACTAAACCACACATCATGGTGCAGGGGCTACTGCTTTTAGGCTCTGTGAATGCGTAGCATGCAAGCCATGTTGGTATAAACTTTCTCATTTTGGAGACGTCATCATGATCTGATGCTTCTTGAGATTTCTGTTCTCAGTGTATGATAAACCATCAAGTTCTTCCATCCCTTTTCAACCTGCTGACAAATAATCTTAATAAGAGCATTCAGAAAGAAGCATGTTGGACAATCTCAAATATTACAGCTGGAAATGTGAATCAGATACAGGTGCGTGGAACACTTTGTCTATTTATAATGGAATAAGATTGAGCTTGTATGCTTCATCTTATGCTTCTATTAAGTTGATCACGGTATTTGAGATCTTCTGACCAATGTTTAGATTCATTTCTTCTCTTCAAGTTGTAACACGTTGCTGCTTGTATGTATGCTGCACAGGCTGTAATTGAAGCTGGTATCATTGCTTCCCTTGTCCAATTACTTCAAAGTGCTGAATTTGACATAAAAGCAGAGGTTGCCTGGGCAATTTCTAATGCTACATTTGTTGGCACCCGTGAACAAATCAAGTATTCTCTTTCTCATAGGCGTTATTCTTTTCTGTTTATTTGATCCATGTTGCCTGTTAAAAGACTTGGTTTTATTTATGCTTTTTAGGTTCCTAGTGAGTCAGGGATGTATCAAGCCAATGTGTGATCTCCTGATTTGTCCCGACCCTAGCATTGTCACAGTATGCTTGGAAGGGCTTGAAAACATTCTGAATACTGGGGAAGCGGAAAAGAGTTTAGGCAACAAAGGGGACAAAAATCTGTATGCCCAAATGATCGAGAATGCTGAAGGGTTGGAAAAGATTGAGAGACTTCAGAGTCATGACAACAATGACATAAATGAAAGAGCAGTGAAGATTCTTGAGGCATATTGGGTGGATGATAATGAAAACGAGCCATTGCCTCCAGGTGATATTTACCAGTCTGGACTTCAATTTGGAGGAGATGAACCCCCCAAATCTCCTGGTGAATTTAACTTTGGTTAAAAGGTATGCGGATTTTTATGCACCTGAATGGTTTATTAGAGATGCGGTCTCTCGCACATATTTTGACAACCCTGCCTCCGTCGTGGTGGTTTCTGACTCGACGGAATTGGGTTAATTTCCGGAAATTATAACTGAAATTTAGCCTGTTCGGTCTGGTAGTTTTGTTTTTTGTTTTTTATTTTTTGCATTTTTTTTAATAAGAATGCTAGTGCTCCTTACAATAAGTCGTCAGTCTAATAATTCAACTGAGGGGTAAACTACAGGGTCTAGCTGCTCTGTAACGGGATGTTACGTTTTTTTCAGATCTTTTAGTCGAAGTAAATAGCAGAAATTCTTTTATATTTCACATTATATTTATTTTTCAAGTTCAATGGTGCAGTGCATTATGGTGGTGGAATGAAGCGGATGTCCAGGTTCCTACTAATGATCTTCTGTCTTTCCATTTTTCTTCTTATTTTGAAGCACTTGCCCTGGGGTTTTGGGTTCTGGCTAATGTTCATGTGTGGTTAAATAGATGCTGCTCTACGCTATTTTCTTTCATTGGTTGTTAATAAAGCAGGTGCGTGAAGACGAGCATTGAATTCCGCGTCACTACTGGATGCAGTTCCTTTCCATTGAAGGTCAAAGGCACAGAAGTCTCTACTTTTGTTTTGCTTTTGATGGTTTCTCTTTATTCTTGTCTAGCTTCAATTTGAAAGGATGGACATGTGGGATTGCAATCACCATTGCATCTGCCAAAAGCCTACACAAAGAGTATCTTCTTCTTTCAAAGGTCTATTCCATGACAATGAGGTACTTCATAATTTGGTTTCGCTCTGTAGAAGATCATTTGAGCGTGGAGTGAGGACATTTTTTGTCGCCCAATGGGCTCGATTTTAAAGGTTGGACAATGATTTTTTATGATACAAAATTTTGTCATTAGTAACCGCTTACTGGAAAAAGACTAGTATTATATCCCATATTTGTGGTGCTGTTTGATTTATTTAAATCACAATCCGACTCCATTTTTGGTTTTTGTAAAGGATCCATAAATGAACATGATCGAGCATTTTTCAAATACCAGTAATTTTTGGTCCACATTAGCAAATTGGCAAAGAAGGATGGGTACCATTACGGATTTGTGACAAGGTCATAAATAATTCGCGACATGGATGATTCGACAATAGAAGTTACGGTCCAAAGCAGTATGCTGGCCCAGCATATATAGAGGTAGCAATATTTCTCCTAATCCCTATGAAAAAAAAAATTCACTGGGCAGACGAGTAATTGAATACGAGTCTATTAGATTTATAAGTTACAATTAATTACCATGTACAACAACAAGAACAACAACAAAAATTAATTATAATAAATTTATATTTAATCTCTTACTTTTTTTTTTTTTTTTTTTTTGGTGTTTACCCAAGTTTTCTTTTTTTTTGAACTTTGCACGGGTAGTATGAGGAACATTTAAATACGGATAGAGATACGGCCAGTGCAAGAAAGATCTTGGAAGCAGCCCTGTGCTACAAATTGTAAAGTTTTGTACAAAACATGTCAGGGAATCATTTGTCCCTGTCTCTCCCTCAATAATTCGGTTCTCCACAGCGAATAGCTCTACTGCTCCTTTCCTTGGTGATGAGCCCGACAAATCTTAACAGAAACGAGAATTCTATCTGTGAGGGACGAGGAAATGAAAAGCCAACTCTCTTCCAGTGATGAAGAGGAGTACCACTCGTCACGAATGGTGTATTGCTGGTGGAGATCGGCTGCAAAGTTTGATGAATGTGCTAGGCTTAAGTTTGACCTCCCCAACGTTGCATGCCTCACGCCAAGACTCAGAATACTCAGAGAGTTGGAAAGGTTGGCTTTGGTTGCGCAGGATGGCCTCAGCGAGCTCAGATATAAGATACAAATGTACAAAGCAGGTGATTTATGGGTGCCTACAGGAGGCGTTAAGAAAGAAGATATGGACATTCCGCCAGTTATCACAATTCTGTTGGCGGGTTTCTCTGGTTCTGGGAAGAGTTCGCTCGTGAACCTTATGTACAGTGTTCTTGGTCGATCTGGAGTGGTTCCTTTTGCTCAAACATCGTGCGGTAAGTAGAATTCACAGACCATGACATAGCTTAATTCTCCCATTATTTTACTAACATTTCAAATATATCTAGCAAAGCACTGGTAAAAAAAGAGAGAAAAGAAAATGGCAGCAGTAAATTTGGTTTTATTTTCAATCATGTAGGAATAGGACGATCTTCCAACTACACTACCATGTACATGGAAGAGCACAATGTACTGAGGTCAATGAAAAATGGTTTTTGCGTCTATGATTCAAGAGGGTTTCATTACAACAGAATGAAAGAGTCTCTGGAGGAATTGTCGGGTTGGATGAGCGATGGGGTTCACCATAACCAGCTGTGTTGGAGATCAGGTGATGCTGCGTTGGAGAGTGAAAATGCAGAGCCCTTTGGCTTGAGAACGTCTTCTAAATTCGTCCAGAGGAGAGTGAATTGCGTTATGGTGGTGGTTAACATGGCAGAGGTGTGTAAAGCTTTAAAAGCTGGTGATTCCAAGCCTCTAGAAGCCACGAGAGAGCTGTTTAGCTCCCCTGCTTTGAGGAACTGCAGTAAGCTTTCCCCTTTATTAGTGGTATCTTACTCCTAAATTCTAGAGTAATTGCGTTATTTAAATCATTAGGGGTCACAGAAAGCACCATATCAGCATTTTAGACCAACATTAGCCGGGAAGTTATTTGATAATTAATAAAGACACAATCACTTATTACGGATGTCTGAATGTGCATTCCCAGAAAAAAATAAATAATAATAAAAAAAACCAATTCATGTCTCTTAATTTCTGATTCTATTACAGATGAGAGCCCTATGCTGATTTTGACCCATGGAGACTTGTTGACGACTGAGGAGAGAATCGAAGGCAGGCTCAAGATATGCGAACGTCTGGGTTTGTCAGAAAGTAATGGAGTGTATGACATTGTTTGCCTCACTGAGTATGGATTTCTTGCAGAAGAATCTGACCCTGTTACCGCATTTGCATTAGTTGAAGCTGTGTACAGAGCATTGGTCGCTTCAGACAGGAAGCACTTGCCGAAGAAAGAATCATGGGAATGGGCAATGCTCATATTGTCGTGGCTACTGTGCCTCATGGGTGCCCTTTTCGCTTTCCTCGCCGATGTTTGCTCTAAACTCGGACGAAGGGACAAAATAAAATAAAGCGAGGAATGCTTATTGTTGTACATATTTAGGAGGATTAGTCAAGTCAGGTCATTAGGTCTGGATAACTCGATTAGCAGGAGGAAAAAATAATTTAAGGGTTGTGTTTCTCAACTGTAAGGCTGTAACACACTAACATATTTGCTTTTTAGCGTAGAAAACAGAAACTGTATTGCTAATGGTTCTGACTTGGGCATGTGTAGAAAGGGACTTTCTGTTTTGAGAGGGATGGAGCTTCCAATCCAGTGCTCTTGTGGCTTTATTAATCTTAGGTTCCATAATTTACTAGCTGGGTGCCATTTGCAAGCTGTTTTTGAAAGGCTTGTTATTATTATTTTTATTTTATGGGATTCTGCAGCCAAAACTTGCTCTTGGAAATTAAACTGTTCTTGCTCTCTAATTATAGTCAGCCTACCCTTTTCCCCAAGACTGAGGAAGAAGATCTGAAGATGAGCTTTAAACGACATTGAACCCAAAATTTTCTTAAAAGAAGACAACCCATAACTGAATTCCCAAAGAAAACAAAGCTAATCCGACTTCTTTTCTTTTCTTTTCTTTGTTCTGTTGGAGTTGACACTTCAAAGTAGCAATGGAGTTGGAGTTTGATACTTGAAAGGTAATGCGAGCTTTTTTTGGATTAGACAAGGACCAGAGATGGCACGGGGAAAAAAGTTTTTGGAATGTCATTTTAGAAAGGGATTTACTTGTCAGGAAAGCTCTGAGTAGCGCAAAGGATGGAACTATTTAGGCGGTGTCTTGGAGATAGGCTCAGTGAAATAGACATGTCTGTGAAGATGTCTGGGTCGTAATTAATCTCACATTAAGCATAATTTTTCTCATCCATGTACTTTTAAACGATACTTATTCTCTTTGACGAAAAGAATGGGTTTCCAATGTTTTGAGAGAAGACAATTTATGAACAGATTTCCTTGTCAAAATCCTTGTGAACAAGCTATCTACAGCCCTCAAATTAATGTTCATAGCTGACAGGAAAGCTGCTACATTTGTTAGACAATAGTTTTTTTTTTTTTTTTTTCATTTTTCCACCCTCTTATGTACATAAAAAATGCTTAGTTTAGTTTAGTTTAGTTAGAGGAAGGGGTTTGCTATTTTATTATTATTATTATTATTTAAAAAACACACCTAATACTCACTCACGTATCAAAACATTGTGAATGAGTACATCAATAATATTAAAATCACTTTGGATTCTCATTTAACGGTTAGCCATGGCAGGGGAATTGTGATGCTTTCCTTGAAGGGATAAGAAAATTGAAGACATGGTTAGCTGTCTCAGGAATGGTCCAGAATCTTCTTGCCGGGATTTGTCTCTTCTTGCGTCGTTTCCTCATCATCTCTTTAATTGCAACATTATTAAGCTTTTTGCACTTTTTTTTTTCTTTTTATTAGAAAATGGCGCAGCTTCGCATGGTTCTTTCTGGCGTTTTCCAGTCTATTCTTTCACTGACGAGTTTTAACCATCTTTTGTCTTTAGCACGTCGCTTGGAAGCACCAGAGATCTGTTTTATTACTTTTGCAATAGAGAAAAAAAAAAAAAAAGAGTTAAAATAATAAAAAAAATATAAATTAATTATAATTAATAATTTTTTTAATAATATTTATTCGTGTGTCTCTCATTTTCTGAAACCTACATAATATCTTTTCATGTGTTATGACCTAATGATCATCCGTTTATTGCGAAATAATATCGTACAGACAACAAAAAAGTAAAAGAAAAATTAATAAGCAGACTATTTTTGTATCCTACACATATTTCCCCTAATGAACATATTAAAACATCGATAATATGTAAAATATCAAATACTCCAACGAATGCAAAGTCGTAGTTTTGGGGGAAGGAAGGGGGCAGAAATGTCAATTAACAAATATCAAAATTAGGGTTTTCTGCGCCGCAGCCCACAATCGAAAAATGGGCTGGACAGGTTCTTTTAAGTATGCCCCATATATACATTATATAAGCTACTCACATAGTGGGCGTGGTGTGTTTTGTCTTCCTCTCTACCTGGCGTGTTACCCACCTTCAAGCCTCTCTCTCTCTCTCTCTCTCTCTCTCAATTTTCATTACTTAAATTTTGAATCTCTGAAACCTCAACCTTTTCTCTCTACGACCCACGTGCTGCCGAAATATCAATATTAGCCAATATCGTAGAGCAACAACCCCTCAACTTTCGAGTTTAGGTTGACGATACCGAATATATGGGCACAAAAGTGAGTTGTGTTAATTACGCTGTTGTTTTCTTTTTCCTTCTTTTATTTTTGGCCCCTGTTAACGTTATTTCGGTTGATTATAGAGTTCCATGTTTTTTTTTTCTTTTGTTTTCCTCTCCTTGAACAGGAATTAGAAACGGAGGACTTGCACACTTGCCCAACAAGCAAAAGTGACGAGATAACGAGATTCTGTATTGATTGCCACACTACAAAAACGCCTTGTTGGAGAAGCGGCCCTGCTGGTCCCAGGGTTTGTATATATATATATATATTATTTTATTAATTTATTTTTATTTTTATTTTTTGCTTCTCATCCGGTGATGCATTTTCATTTACCATTTTTGCTTTGTTATCTGATTCTCAGCAGCTACTTTAATATATCACTGTTATTTTCAGACATTGTGCAATGCCTGTGGGATCAGGTACCGGAAAGAGAACAGGGGTTCTCTTTCTTTGGACAAAGGTGGAGCCGATAAGAGCAAGAGAAAGATTGGTAAAAACAGCAGCAGTGGTAAGATGGGGATTTCATTGAAGTTGAGATTGATGGGATATGGAGGAGATGCGAGGTTGCAGCAAGAATGGAAGAGGAAGCTGGGAGAGGAAGAACAGGCCGCCATGCTCTTGATGGCCTTATCTTGCGGCTGCGTCTATTCTTGATTAAGCTTTACAGGGCAGGGTAAAATGAAATACTGGCCACAGACATTGAGAGGATCAGAGAAATGCCCTTATCACTATCTGAGGGATATATGTATTTGAGTTTTTTTTTTTTTTTTTTGGGCCCATCCATTTTTCACTGTTTTTGATGGTGATAGAAAATTGGACTCTAAGCGAAGGCCTAAAAGGAAAAGCTGGAGGTCCTAGTGAATACAAAAGACTGGTTTTCTTTAAACGAGACCATTGTGTATCGTGCTGTTCCAACTTCCAACGCCTTTTCTGATTACTTAAATATTGCGTTTTTTTTTTTTTCATTTCTTTTATTTTATTTAATGTAGAGAGAGGGATTTAAACCCCCGTCTGTGGTATCCAAGTGGTTGTTGTATTCTTCGAGTTCTAGTATTGTTTATCTACATCTTTCATGTGTAAATTCACTGCAAATCCGAGACAGCAGGGACAGCTTATTTATTAAATTATGTATTTCGCCATCTTTCATGGCTCAATTGATAATCTAAACATACAAGCGATTGTCTTAGCCTCTGTGTGTGTGGGTTCAGCATGCCGATTGCCAGTTCTCCATTTTTACTACCACGATCATTAAAAGGGGAAAGACTCGGGTGAGTGGGGAGAGAGATCAGTAGAGTCAATCATTAATTATTGGCCTACCCGCGAGACAAAATAAAATTAAAAAAAACTGTTACGTTTGAATTCTCGTCTACTGGCCTTATTGGCAGACGCAGTTTTTCAGACACCATTTGGATCATGCTCAAATTATTCTTTCTTCCTTGAACAGAAGAGTCTGTCTGGACAAGTCAGTTCTGTCTGATTGATCAAGTAGCCAAACGAGGAAGGCGGACAGATGGGACACTCAGGTGGACTCCAAACCCCAAATCTCTACTTGTACGGTTGTCAGAAGACCAAGCTTCCTAATTTCTGCAAGTTAATTTTAGTTGTTCTTGGTCTAAGATGTCTACTCAAAACCAAACAGAACTAACACTATACATCGGAAAAACAAGCTCGGTGCATTGAGACCAATGGTACGTTTGGTTGGCATATGCGTTTGGATAGTATTATAGTGACATTAATCAGATCAGGTAAATGAACTTAATAATATGACAAAAGTTACAGACGTCAGTTTTTTGTTTGATGGTGGCAGGATTGGGCACCATTGCTTCAATGCATGGTTGGCTTCCTTTGGGGGCGGGGGGGGGGTGGGATTGTCGGTGGCTTATACTGGTGGAAGGTATGCAAAGCAATCGCGGGTATGTAAGGAAGGACCGTAACTGTGGAAAATATTGTGAGTGAGAAAAGAAAGCAGAAACCTGGAGAAGATGCTGCCACGGTTAACTAATTTTTTTTCAATGTCTCCTTCATCGAGCATGGGCCACACGGAATCTTACAAGCCAGAGGTCTCTGAGAAAAATTGTATTCCTCAGATTGTTTAGGATTTTATATAGCTAACTAAGAAAATAATCTACAACAATAGAAATCATCATGTAACAATAGAAAAACATCATGTAATCTAAAGAGATTACTATAATCACAATAATATCTCATAAGATCACAATAATTTCTCAAAATCACAAGATCTCCACAAATCATAGTGATTAATTGTTTCGTGTTCTTCTTTTCCATTGGAACTGGATGAATTGACCACACAAGTTCTTACTTGTAAGTAGTAGCGAGATAAAAGCTGTCAACCTTAGAAATTTTGTTTATTTGTGAATCAGAGAATCGATGGGCCAACCGAACTGATGTAACTCGATGGTAAATGGAAATAGAGGACCACGTTTGCTTTATGAATTTTATTTTCGGTCTTGTGATAATGGTGCGCGAAATTGGTGTGGTCAACAATGCATGCATATGCTTCCGTGTTTTTTTTTTTTTTTTTTTTTTTTTGCACTTTATACATCTTAAGGCTCAAAAGAAGAATTGCCCTGCGTCTGCTGTTTCTCTGGCTAACTTGTTTCCACAATTTCTAATCCTAGTATATATTATATCCTACTCTTCTTTTCCATAACTGCCAATTGGGAGGAATGGCAATTCACATGAAGATGTCATTCGCCTTCTTTACACTCCTAGCATTCAACTTCTTGTCATTCTCCGTCTTAACGACGGAGATAGGGGTGTCTAAAGACCAAATTTCATGCACGATGTGCGACTCCTGTGACAATCCATGCCAACCACTGTCACCTCCACCGCTGCCTCCTCCCTCTGAATGTCCTCCTCCACCATCTCCACCCCCCCCACCAATTGTTCTTCCTGAATGTCCTCCTCCTCCATCTCCACCCCTGCCACCACCTGTTCTTCCTGAAAGTCCCCCTCCTCCATCTCCACCAACACCTGCCCTCGAATACCCGCCGCCACCGCCACCAAATGAGTGCTCTCCATGCGCGATGCCACCAATGATCAAGCCTTATCCACCTAAGCCGCCTATGGGTTTTCCTTCTAATGGGGGCGTATTGTACGGCCCGCCAGGCTATGGAACCAATCCAGTGCCATACTTTCCAAATTCCAACAACAACCCCACAACGTCTTCTGCTCTTGGTTCAATCCAATGGAACCTGCAGCCCACTGCTTTCAGCATTTTCCTTGCTATTACTTTTCTATGCGTATTCACCAACAACTCTTGAGCCGAGAGAGGAGAATCCATCCAAGGTTTAGATAACTAATAATGTGATTTATTAGCGTAGCCTAGTCCCGGAAGTGCCAATTGATGTCATAGGAAGGAGGGGCAAAGCTCTCTGGCTTGCAGCCGCGCCTGATTGTGATTTCTCTCCTACGAACTCTGAAGTATGTGATTGTTGAATCAATATTATGTCCTTGTACCAATTTATCACTGTCGGGTGCTGTAATAATTAACCTATGCATGTACTCTTGCATGCGTCTCGTACTAATTTATATGGCCGGAGATTTCATCGATGAGCCATCGTTTCAAGAGGCATACATATATATTATTAGAAATATAATATATGGCTTATATATTATATTTAATAAATTAATTTTTAAAATATAATATTAAAAATTTTATTATCAATAATTATGAGTTCGAATAATGTTGCATTTGAACTATTTATTTTCGCTATAAATTATATATATTTATTAGTCATAGTTGGTGTGTTTGGGTGCATTTTAATTGTCTGGCTTTATTACTTATCCTGTATGCATTGACTGTTATCTCCTTAATAAAACTTGATTCCATCTGTTACAAATAATAATAATAATAATAAAAACAAAAATATATCATCTTTCTTCAGGAGGCATCAAGCTTGATCAGGTTAATATTTTCTTTTTTTCCTCCCACTAACCTTATTATGCCTGGAAAACTTATATTTCTTGAAGCATGCAGATGGCATTACAAAAGGGATAGATGGTTCATTGAAATCAATGTTTAAAATTTGGTATTGGGACTCAGAATCCAGCAGATCTACTACCAAACTACATCACATGGCTCCTGGGGAGGGTTTAAAATCTCACTTGGATTTTTATTTTTTATTTTCTCCTCAAATATCTCATTAGGGGAAAAAATAAATAAATTTTCCCTCAAGCTTTAGAAGAAAGAAAAAAAAAAAAAGAGTTGGAGAAATAACCACCACAAAAGTATTCATACATTTTGTTAGAACAGTTGGCATTCATTATTGTGTTCAGACGCTTCCCCAACACAGCCCTTCCATCAATGCATAATGCCGACCTCAGTCCTAGCTTTGTTGGCTACATGGTGCATATGAGCAAATCGCTGATACAATAACGTTACAATGGGCTGACTTCTTCGTAGCTAACCTTTAGTTTTTCAAATCTCTTCTTTAGAAAATGACATCGTAGAAGATAAAACACGAGAGAGGTACAGCCAAACACGCATGTCCATTGCCACACTTTATACTGCCGAACGCAACCACCGAAAGTTGTCTTTCTCAATTCTCTTATTCTCTTCCACTTTCGGCCTCCTTCCAATCCTTTCCCTCTGTGCAAACAATTTTGATCGTTTCAGGATCATGATGAGAAGCCCCAATTTCTTATTCTCATTTTCAAGTCTTCTCATTTTGCACATCGAGTTTCCATTGAGCACTTCTGCAACGATGGAATTGGTGTCCAAAAACCAAATAACATGCACAATGTGCTCCACCTGTGACAACCCATGCCAACCAATTCCATCTCCGCCGCCGCCGCCACCTCCACTCTCCACTTGCCCACCACCCCCGCCACCGCCGTCTCCCCCGCCATCTCCCCCGCCGCCTGCAGTTGTTTCCTACTGTCCACCTCCTCCTCCTGCATCAGCAACGCCTGGTTCGCCGCCGCCACCGACTTACTGGTACTCTTCCCCGCCCTCGCCTGCTATTGGGGGTTTGTATTATCCACCGCCAATCTATGGTAACTATCCAGCGCCGCCGCCACCTGACCCAATACTTCCTTACTTTCCTTACTATTATCACAACCCTTCGTCGTCTTCTTTTGTTTCTAGCATTGCCCATGTGGTGATAAAGGCCGCGGCTTTTTCCATTTCTGTTTTAATTTGCTTTCTGTTCTTCTTCTGAGTTTCTTTTTATTTTCGTCCTTTAGCGATGGTTTAGGCTTGCTTACTTACGTGGGCTTAGAGATTTAGAAATCATGCTCAATTGTTGACCATCCAAACAGCCCTCATCGCCCTGCAAATCCCCCCCCCCCCAAAAAAAAAAAAAAGAAAAAGAAAACCTGAAGACTAGAAAGAGTTGGTACCATCGGCAAAGGAGCAGAAGAAATAAGGCATAAAAAACTTGTCACAGCCAAGGCGTATGTCGTCTAATGCAATTGATCGTCGCATTCTTGTAATTTTTATATGAAACTAAATAAATAAATTATATATATATATATGTATGATTGGAATTGTGTTGCATTTCTGTGTTTCTACCCCAAAGAAAAATTGCACTCTAGTAAAAATAACTTGTGTAATTTTAAATTTCAGGAATCTCTTAATAAATAAATAAATAAGGTATATTTGATTATTGTGCATAACCCATAACTGCTCACCGAAAAATTTGATGACCAAATCTTACAAGCAATTGCTCTTATCCTATTCATAAGCTTAATGAAATGAAGAAACACATGCCAACAAGATAGCAAGTAGCAGTTGTTGTTAACGTTCAGGTTGCTGTGGATATTAATAACAGTGGGAGCGAAAAGGAAGGTTCTTAATTAAAAGCTGGTGAAAGGCGACGAGGTGAGAATTGGAGCCATATTCTGCGCTCCTGTATCCCCCACCATGGATATCATGTCATGTGAGTTTTGATTGGCAACGTTGGGTAACCACCACGCCCTCCAGGAGATTGGTTGATGACTCTGACTCTGTGAGGCAATGCAAAATTGGAAATACGCTCTTGCACATGCCGCTGGCGTAAGATCATGGGAAGAAGACATGGAATCGTGGGCTTCTAGGAAGCTGCCACGATACGTTGCTGCGATGTAGCTGTTACGCAGTCCACTGTGGTCTTCGACTTCTGATTCTCTAGTTGTTTATCGTTCTTAAGTTTTTTTCTTTTTTTATGTCTCAATTTTTGTATCCTACTTGTCAAAATAAAAAGTGAACCAAAAAAAAAAAACCCTTTATAAGAGTTAATAATGTTAAATATTAGGAAAAAACACAAAACACTATTCTTAGTAAAGTAAAGTATGAGGTGAAGAATTTGTTTAATATTTTATCAAAAAAAAATTATTAATAAAAAACTATTCATTTTTATACTAATATTTTACTAAAAAGTAAAAAAAGAAAAACTTAATATTTAGTATTACTTCTTTCTTCCAATAATGAAATAAATTGGGTTACGCAATTAAACCAGTAGAATTGAATATTAAATTTTAGTTAATTGAACCAATAAAAAATATTGTTAACTAAAATGGTGTGTTTTTGGTTTTTTAATTGTTCTGACTCCATAATTGTTTTGTAAGTACATGCCAAAATAAACATAGACAAACCTTTACATATATTATATGACCAATTATTTATCTTCTGCAAAGTATTTATCTTCCACGGCGCGGCCTTAATTTACGTAAATCATGATGGCCTTGGTCCAACTTTTATCCGGTGATAAACCCGCTCCTATTCCAAACCAATAATATAACACCACGTGTGCAGGAGTTTTAACTGAACGAAAAAAAAAAAAGAAAAAAGGTTCTCTTCTTCCCGCCTAAACCAAATTTCAAATCTAAAAATCATTTTTTTTTTTGGGGTTTCAAAATCCCAACCCCCCAAAATTGCTCTCTCCCTCTCTCTCTCTCTCTCTCTTCATTTTCTTTCTTTCTGACATGAAAGTCCCAATTGTCACTTAAAATCTCCAATTATCCTTTGATTTATCGTAACCCGCACTTCCCTGTCTCGCACAAAGGACTCTACAGAAATGGCAAAAGCAACCGTCGCTGTTCCAAATAAGAATGCCAAAAGCGCCGCCGATTCCTCTTCTGCCCTCCATCCTCCTTACTTTCAGGTACTCTGTCGCTATTTTTTATTTTTTTTCTATTCGATTCATCATCAATAACTTAAACTTTTGATGGCGTTTTTTTTTTTTTTTGTTCTCTTGCCTTGCAGATGATCAGCGAAGCGATATCTACACTGAAGGAGAGAACCGGATCGAGCCAGCCAGCGATTGCCAAGTTGATCGATGATAAATACAAGGCGGCGCTGCCTCCTAATTTCAGGAAAATCCTGTCGGTCCAGCTCAAGAAGCTGGTAAATTCAGACAAGCTTGTTAAGGTCAAGAACTCCTACAAGATGTCCTCCACCGAGAAGCTGAAGCAGGCCGTCAATGAGAAGACAAAAGCCAAGGGCCCCGCCGCCGAGAAGGGCCTAACTCGCAAAAAGAAATCGGAGAAGGGCGGCGTCAAGACCAAGAGGCTTAGTCAGGTTAAAACCCCAGAGGCTCTCAAGAAGAAGGAGAAGAAGAAGGATCCAAAGACTGCAAGATCGGCCGGTCAGGTTAACAACCTAGATGGTCTCAAGAAGACCAAAAATTTAACTCCCACGAAGAGGAAGAGCCTCAAGAAGCCGGTGAAGAAGGCTGGCAAGTAATGGTTTGTGCTTGGTATTGGACATTCGGACCATTAATTACTAGTTTTTTTTTTCCCCTTTGTTTTCGGCTCTGACTGTCAATTATTAATTAGTTTGTGGATATGGTAGTTTCTGCAAGATGATATAAAGAGACGGCGCTTGTGTCTGATTTAAATCTGTTCTCATCATTATCTTAATGTTACATATTTCAGCTTTATGTTCCACATCTATCAGGAAATTAATCGGGGTTAAGAAAAACTATGAAAATCGGAGATTATTTTGCATTTTAGTTTTATTTTAACATTGTTTTTTTAATCGAATTCCCCAAATAGGATTACTAGGAATATGATGTTTTAATTTGTTAAAATCATGCTATTAATTATTATCATGAGTTGGACATCATGTTCATAAAACCCGAAGGATAACGAGTGGGTTGTGTACGGTAAAGGTTTGAGAGTTGAAACGCATAGATTTGAGAACTTCAGTGTCTAATTTTTTTACTTGCAAATTAGATCTGTAGTAGGTTCTTGAATAAATTTTTTTTTTTTTTTTTTACATTGGAATAATATTACCGAAAATGGACGATTTATTGGGTGGTAATGAAACCTACACGTGTCCCAAAAATGAAAATCGCATGTTGCTGGATTGTCCTTTCAACTCGTGTATGTTCGCGAGGTGGAAAATTGCCGCAAAATAACAACTAAAACTCCCCAGCTCCGGGGATCTAAGCTGTCTCTGTATGCCAGTTTGCTGTTGGGGCTTAAGAATTTAACGACCCATTACTTCGGTTGGTGAATTGCATCCATATTCAATGAAACGCACGTTGCTCATTGCCTTGAGATTAAAAAAATTATAGGGACAGGATATCGGTAATCGGTGACGGTGAGATTGGAATTCAATGCAGCGGAAAATTAGTTAGCAACAAAAAGCATTGCATCTGGCACGAAACCAAAGAGGCCAAGAATTGCAACCACCTTTTACCCTTACAAAGGATTTCCAGGTTACCCATCAAGGAGATGATTGCGCATTCGTGCGGTTTCTTCATGGCAAGCATTTTTCCATAGAATCTAAATCAAGTTTCAAGAAATGGTCTCTGGTTTAACTCCCAATCACACCAACATTAGGATTGAATGCCTGTTCCCATGCTAAAAACAACAGATTGAATACCCATTCGATGCCATAGAAAGGTTCGGGCATACAATAATAGTGTGGAACGCTCCAAGGAAAAAGAAAACGATTGGGACTTGGGGAGGAAGGTCAATAAATATCCCGTCATGCCTAATAGTTATTTGACTGTGACTACTTACTTTTTTTTTTTTTTTTTTTTTTTTTGTTGGCATGGTTTACAGCCGATGACCCATGCATATTATCCAATAAAAGAAATTCTTAAAAATATAAGAATACATGAACAAATATATAAGTGTTTGTGAAGGTTTATCATATCAAATATTATTTATATGTGCGTACAATTATTAATGTAATAATAATATAAGTTACTCTTATTTTTTAGATTATCGATATTTTTCTTCAAAATATATATTATATTTTAATCTTATTTCTTGGTTGTTTAAATTAAAAATTATTGATGAGATTAAATATTAAGTATATCATAAATTATTAATCAAATATAAATAATAAAATAATTTATAAAATATTTGCAGCCCTAAAGTAAAGAAGGAGAGGGAATGTTTTTATTGACTATTGATTAAAGAAATCTGAATGAATATATAATGGAAATTTATAAACAACTTATAAAATATTATTAAAATTATATTTATTAAAATTATAATTAACAAAATAAGGTAAATAATAATTATAGTAATCATATATATACAATCTATTTTGTACAAGTTATTATAAAAGAATTTTGTGACATGGGGTATATTAAAAAATTAATATTTTTATAAAATAGTATTTATTTTAATAAAATTAATATTTAATAATAAAATTAATATAATTTTTTCATAATATTTAACATTATTTATTACGCCAACCTTATAACGAGAGAAAATATCGTCGTGACACATGCGATAGAGGCCCGAATGTCAAAAATAAATCCGAGATTAAATCGCCGGCCAACCCAAGCGCAATGAATGCATGTACCGATCCAACGTGTAGCATTTAAAATCCTTTCCCTAGTCCCCATCTAATTTCTTTTTTTTTCCTTTCTTTTTCTTTTTCAATTGAGAGAGAGAGAGAAAGAGGGAGAGAGAGAAAAAAGTAATAATAATAAAAAAAGAGAGGCTATCTTTTGTTTTTTATGAAAAGAGAAGCCGACAAATTCATGGGTGCTGCATTTATTAGCTGACTTTATCGTTTAGCAATGTACAGCTCATTGCTAACGCCGAATTCATCCATCCGGAATGCCTGGTAAAATATATTGGCCTTTTTAAAATTACGATTAAAAAAGAGAAATATCATAGATAGCCGATCGTCGAGCCCCCACCTGTGGCACCTTTATGGGGTAATTTATACTTTCTGCCACTCAATTTATTATTTAATTATAATTAATTTATTATATTATTCTATTAAATAAATATTTATTCTCTAAAAATATATTTTTATACAATTCTGTTAATCTATTAATATATTAATAAAAATTAAATTATTTTAAAAAAAATAAAATAAAATTGACAAGAAAATTAAAAAGATGAGAGACATCTATAAATATTTTAAAAAATATTATATTTTTTATTTAATTATTGATTGATTCTATTTTAAATAAATCTAATCATTAAAAAAGTATTACAAGTTTAAGAATATTTTGTTTCTGTATTTATTTATTTATTTGATTTGAAAAGGATAAATTTTTTATTAAATTTTAAATTATTTTTATAAATTTTCATAAATATAAATATTAACAAAAACATACTTCTTTATTTTTTTTAAAAAAATTATGTTTATTTCTCTTGTAGTACACCAAAAATTTTATAAATTGAAGTATTCTTTTAAGTGTTAAATTATAATTTAGATTAAATTATTTTTAGTGTAAGTAAATTGTTAAATAGAAAAATTAATTTTATTAAAAACGATTTAAAAAATTCTTAATTTTATAATTTTATAGGCAATTATAATATTTTATTTTAAAAAAAATTAAACTAATTTTTATTAATATATTAATGGATAGACTTAATTATATAAAAAATATAAAATTTTATTTAATATAATATTTAAATAAAAATAAATAATAAATAATATAATTATAAAAAATGAAATTAAATCATTAAAAAAAAATTATGCGACAAAAAAAATAAATAAATCAACCGCACTTTATCAATGCCACGCCCACCCACCTCTTTCTCACTTTTCCCCCGAAAAAAAATTAGAGAGCGAGAGCACTAGGTGAGCTAAAAATTTGGCAAACCATCGCACAAAAATGGGAGGCTATTGGCGGTGGAGGAGGAGAGGCTACGAAAGGATTAACGGGTCGGGTCGAAGCCGGACGAAGAATGTCCAACTGGGTTCTTCCTCTGAGAGGGAGAAGCGCAGAAGGTTCTTCTGGCGGATCAAGAACAAGCCCAAGCTTAAGTTCTTGAGGATGGCTTCCCCCAAGAGGTTCCTTGTCTGGCTTCGCGATGCGTACGTGAATATGATGCTGGGATTCGCCAACTCCCATATGGCCACCAACGGCGGATGGGGCATAGGCAAGGGAATTAGTTCATTTGGGAAGCGCCCGCTGAAGGAATACGATGAAAAGATGATCAATGACATCTACAACTCTTTGGTGGCGGCGAAGGGTCAGTTGAAATCCCGGCCGCGGCCTGATGCTGCTGCAGCTATGTTTGGTGTCCCCACCGTTAAACTTGCTGCTATAATGGAATAGTGCATCCGAATCCCGATGGATATGAATTCGCTCAATCGGAACGGAAAGTTAAGTTTAAAAATTTGCAACGTCATTACTCCACACTTTTTCAGTTGTTGTTGATATTATGTCAACTAGATTCTTAATAATTAAGTTGGCAATGAGTAGTTGTTCACTTTAATTGTCTTGTCTCACTTGATTGGCAAGATCAAGAATGGGATGGAATGATCAAAGAAATCAATAATTAAGTTGGCAATAAGTAGATGTCCATTGTAATTGTCTTCTCTCACTTGTTTAGCAAGATCAATGGTTGAATGGAAAGAACAAAGAAATCAATAGCCTTTCATAAATTATTGTGACTGTTTAGTAGTCCTCTTTTTCTTTTTTTAATCTTTTGAACCTCACCAAATACATTCTAATAGACATTATTATCCTATATAAAAAATATTTATATTATATAAAAAATAATTACATTTATGTTATAATAATAATAATAATAACATCTACTTAAAACTATCGCTTTTAATAATTATAATAATAATAATAATAATAATAATACTCTCTCTCTCTCTCTCCTTTTTTTTTAAGCTTAATATTTACTCTTTGGTGTATGAAAGTGTGCTTTACTGGACAAGTGGGCAGGAGAAAGCGTATTACAGTAGGACTTCGGCGACTAATCCAATTGGGTCCCGAACCCAGAAATATAATTTTGTAAACAACTCGCTTTAATTTTTTGGATCACCGTCGGAGTTGTGATGGACGACAAACAACCATACGTTGCGTTTTCAGAGTCAGTGCAGTTGTCACCGTCGTATTTAATACAGGAAACAGGCCAAAATCCCTGTTTTGGCAAAACGAAAAAAAAAAAAAAAATCTATCGTATTTCGGTCCTAAACAGCGGAAAAGCACAGCGATATTTTAGTGATAACCCGTCAAATTTCATAATCATATCGAGCTTGCAAGTTGGTACGTGGCCAGGTTGGTCGGAAGAGCTGAGCAATGTAGACATCGAAGATGGAAAGTCTGTCCACGTATCTCCTCTTACCATTAACCATGTGAATGCATGCCTATCTTGCCTGCCTCATCGATCTGTGTAGCTTAAAAATTGCCGCAAGTTTTACTACTTGAAGAATCAAAGAACCAGATAGCGGTGCAGGTCGCGGGCGGGGTGTGATTGCTTGTCACATGCTATTGCTGTATTGTACTTAAAATGTCTGATTGGGGGAAATGTAAGAGAAAAGTTGGTTGGATGCATCACAGTGAGCATGTGGTAAAAGCATAGTTACCGTATTATTCCCTTGCAGTTCGTTCTCTTGCCCTCATATTCCCAAGTTGTCGTTTTCCACTTTTAGTCGGACCCTCTTTTCTTGGTTGGTAGGTTCTTATTTATGTCAACATTTTATATTTTTTCAATTCTATCTTAACAACTCCACGTCCGGGGCCACGGCCCGACCCGCTATTTATTGCCATATTAATTTGTTTCCGCACATCCCCACTTCGCTCGCGACCGGCGCCAAGCTAAGTAAAAGGTTGGTTGAGAAGTGATAATAAGAATTCGTATTTTTAATTAAAAAAAATTATTATTATTATTTTACTTTTTAGTATTTAGTGTAATGAAAAATATTGATCAATAAAAAATATTTTCTCATTCAATTGAAAAACACTATTTTTTTTTTTTTGGAGAAAATATTCCCAAAAAAAATAATTAAGAGAAACACGCAAGGCATGAGAGAGAGAAATACAGACAAGTAATCAATTAAACTTTTTCTTTCTCAAATATCTCTCAATCTCTTTCTAGACTGATTTTCAAAGTGTTTTTTTTTTCTCTCTTATGACGATATTGTTCTTTATTTGTGGCTTATCTTTTAATTTTGAGAACTTTTCAACCTTAAAATTATTCTTTCTTTTTTCTTTATCTTGACTTGCTAGAATCACTCCTCCTCAATCCTTAGGTGCTTCTCTTAATTAATTAATTATATAGAATTTTACTTACAAAGACTTGCTTATTTTGAGCAATAGGAGTACAAAACGGTTCCTGAAGATTTTGCGTTGCGGTGGGAGTTAAGAAGTCGAACAGAATTGATGTTATTTTCTGCTTTTCCAATATTTAGTACTTTCCTGTATATCAATTACAGTGCGGTGTTAATTAGGTAGAGTACGCTTTGTTGGATTGTTGGACAACGAACACAACTCCCAAATTAATGATCCTAGAATTTGTGTGTAGGATGGCTTCGGGAGACAGATCTGAATTATGGAATCAGTACGATGTTGTGTTGTTTCACTTCTTGGTTGTAGTTTTGGTTAACTAATACGACCTCTAGAACACTGGCTCTTGATCTTGAGTGGACAGAAGTTTTGTTTCTTGGGCTGTAGGCTTTATAGAAATCCTATTGGGAAACTCTGTACCTGTCTACTCAAAATAATTTTCAGCCATTAAAACATAAAATGAGTATAATGTTCTTATGGGTAGAACACTATGAACTGTTTTATATTATTTTAGTTGTTGTGGGTAAAACAATTGTAATTTTTTTGATTATCTAAAGATACATATTAAACTTCCTTTACATGTTATTTATTTTAATTTTACCATAAATCATTATTTATACTATTTTAAAAAAATTATAATTTTTTATATGTGCACTAAATGTAAGAAAATATTTTTCAATAAATTTAAATATTACAAACAAATAGTAAAAAGTAATTTATTTTTATTAAAAAAAATTAATAAATATTATATACAAATAAATTGTTTTTTAAAAAATAAATAGACTCTAGATTGATAGTATTATTCTACTTGATGTGAACATACTTAAGAGAAGCACCTAAGTCAATGGGGACTAATTAATGTTTCTATCTACTCAGCCTTTTCTTGTTCTTTTGTCTGAAGTTTGAACCACCGATGCCATGATATGGTCCACGATGCATGGTGCTTCTTGAAAGCGTGTTTACAAAAAATCTTTTCCATTTTCGTCTGTCTCGTTTAGAATTTTACTTTTTGGAATCTTTCAATAAATGTCCAAGCTTGTTAAAAAAGAAACTCCTTTTTTTATTTTATTTTTTTAAATCAGAAATAATCTCGTTGATATCAAGGTGGCTAGGTAGAAATTTTACAAGACTTTTAATTTCAGAATATTTTTTTTGGGTCACCCATTGAGGTACGTTTCTTATGTTATATCTATTTCAAATACAATATTGGAGCAAAGGAAATGAATTTAAGATATTTATTATGCATATATAATAGTTGTGCAATATTTATGTAATCAATATTATTATTATTTTGATCCAGAACCAATATATTAGAGGCAGACGTATGGTGTTTTAATTTTATTTTATTTTTTAACAATTACCATAACATTTTGTAGGTATAGTGTCCTATACATTCTCATATCTAAACAATTCATCTACCATTGCCTCTCAATCAATCACTGTAGTTGAATTCGCCTCAGACAAAATCAACTGCATTTTATTTGTTGGTCCAAAAAAATAAAAATGAAAAGGGTATCAAATGACTCTGCATTAAATATTCTACCGTGATAAGCTAGCTGTAATGGCTTCCCAATGTTAGGCTGCATTAAATATTCATCCTTAACTCAATTTTTTGTTAAGTTGGCAACTAATTGGTCTCGTAAAGGAAAGAAAAAATGCCCATGGACTTAGGCTGGGCAAGCAAACAACAATAGCATCGGCCTACTCAACATGCCCCTAGTTGGACCAGAATTCCTCCGAACAAGGTTGGCCCGTTTGATCAGTTATATATAAACAAAAGACCTAGCTTCTAGTGGGGTCCATCTTGTATGGTAGTGGACTATCCTCAAGCCGATCATCTGGGACAAGTTGAACAAAATGGATCGTCCCAATAGAATCCTGGTCCTCCCATTGAAGGGCCCCGTCCAAGATGACACAAAATTAGGATAGTCATTGCCATTGTGCAGAAATAGCTTGTCGGGCCGCAGCGATTGCTCTCCGCCCTTCCTTGGCGGACGGCCTTTTGTCCCAGCACAGGGTGAAGAGTTATTACCGATTTGCGTCCAAAGGCGCTGACGTAACTGTCAATCTATATGTTTTTCGAAGTTTGGACTCCAATCAAATAGTGGGAAAGGGACAACATGGCATATTTTTGTCGAACCAGCATGTAAATGCGGACAAGAACAAAGGCACGCATTACAAATAGAATGAGCAACCTTTTGAGCTAATCGGAAAAAGGTTCTCTCGTGTGTAGTCATCGCTGGATGACTTTTCCATGGAACTTTCTTCTCCATTAAGCGCAAGCGTGAATGCTTTTTGGGGAATAACTAATCTTCCAAGTCGTCTCTACATAGGCATCAGACGGATGGTTTGATGGTATGTAAAGCAGTTGAATTTTTAATCCCAAAAAGTCAAGTAAATCAAAGTTCAAATCTTGCAGATTACGTTCAGTATCCAAAATATATCAATAACATTAAAAGAATTTCCATTTCTTTAAGCAATCTGTGACCTTAATTGGCGTGTGGACTGGAGTGAGGCTGAGTCGTCAACCATCCATATTTCATCTATTGTGTGTATTGCCAAATCCTAAAAAAATTTTTTTGCTTCTCACATTTGTCCCCTTTTTTTGTGGTCTTGGTCAGACCCCTAGGTACAGACGGCCCTCCTTAGTCCAGATGCAACCTAATGATATTCCTCTTTTGTTTATTTTTTTTTTTCCCTTTGTATACGGAACATAGACAAATAATCGAGCCAACGTAGACTAAGTGATTAGTGGTCGGTAGGCACTGACCTCCCAACGGCTACTTGATAGTTCAATTAGTCCAAAGTAATTGGTTTGGTTTTGAAAATTGAGCACTCTCCCTGGTCAATCTAGAAAATTTCAGCCAAATTGCCAACGGCTAGCCCAGTTGACGCATTCCATGGGACGCTATCTTTAGCTCAAACGCCACTGTAAGCAGAATAATTCAACAATGCTTTATATATATATAATTTTATTTTAAGAACTCCCGGTGCTGCCCATTGAGCCAAGCCAAGCCATTCATTAATAATTTTATTTCGGTTTACTAAACCAAAATATGGGCTGCGATAACCTCTGATTGGCTCTGGTTAAGTAATGCATTCTCCCCTTCTTTGAGGGGCTGACCAAGCTAAGTCGGCAACAATGGCATTATTTAAATGACCTTACAGCTTAAGGAATCAAGATGGGTCTGCTACTTATATTGGTTGGTGCGCATGATCCAACCAACCGGGACTCTCGCTTGACATGATCTCTAAATTGACATGTTCAAGCTTGCTTCCTTGCTAGGAATTACACACACAGCTATGGGACGTAGTCTCCGCTTCCTTGTGTTGATAACAGAAGCACGAATTTCTGCAGATGATGTAATGTAACACATTTTTTAGGTCATTTTTTTAAAATGTGTATAGGATTGATAGACAATGGTATAAGATAAACGAGTACCATTCAAGGGTCCTTTTGGCGCGTTGGGTGGCCACTCGGTGGATAAACAGGAATAAAAATAATTATAAAAGTACCATTGAAGTTTGTGCAAATACATTATTTTAAATGCTTTGGTTACTTCGTTCTCGAGAAGATTAAATGCTCGTGGTTGTGGTGAATCTGGGAGGAGGGGGGGGTAGAATTGAGGAATCAAAGTAAAAATGTGTGGGATATAAATCAATATTCAAATAAGAATGAGGTGGAAGATTGAAATACAACCAACTTTGCGGTGGTGGTAATGTTAAATTTCTTTCTTTTTGTTCTTAACATGATAATACACTAGTATATTTAATAACAAATGAGAACTCAAACTTTTATTCTAAAAATCTCAATAATAATTTTGAAAAATAAAGTATCAGACTTTTGATAATAATAATAAAAAATTATTTGTATTATATAACTTGTAATTGAATAGACCTCAAACTGAACTAAAATAATAATAATAATAAAATAAAAAAAAGAATTGAGAGGAGATAAAGTTTAAAAAGTCTTAAATTATTAAATATTTTTAATTAAATTATATATATTCCTAGTTTTTAATTAATTTTAAATAATTAATTTTTATTACATAATTTATAGAAATGGGTCAAATTGATAGGCACATTATTTGACTCAATTGAAATAAAATAAAAATACTTCAATATATTCTAAATATAACGAAATATGTTTATGATTTTTTGAAGAGAATTTATAATTTTTATCTTTTAAATGTGAAAGGAAGAAAGAAAATAGAATGAATTATGCATGTAAAAATATTTATGTATTTTTTGGAATATATTTGGATGTTTCTCTTATACTTTTTCAATTAAGTGAAATTACGTCCAATTCTTATTAGAAAAATAACTTATATATAACAAAAATTAAGAATGTAAAACTAATTAAAAATTTAATTGTAAAAATTCTTAAAATTTCTAGAGAGTTTAATTCGAATTTGAATCTTTCAGGCCGAAGTTCCAATAATGGATATCCGACATCCGAGTCCGACCCCAACCACAAAATTTTGCAGGGGTGGCCACGCTGAATCGGGAACTTATGACTTCGTAGTTGGGAGTTGGGCGGAGTGGAGCATACAGAATGTCAAAATGTGCTCGCCGGGGAACAGCCTTCACAGAGTATAATCAAATTTTCCCAGTTCCCAGTCAAAAATTAAAAAAAAAAAAAAAATCATTGCCGTGCTTCTCTGCGGAAGTGCAGATCACCGTACACCTGCAACTCCTGAAATGGAGTTGACATCACTGGCCAATACTTTGACGACGTGGCGTTGTGCCATTAGTTTTACTGGAAATGCTGACTCTACCCTCATTTCCCATTCATTCGTCCCATTCACTGTCTCCTGCACTGGGATCTCTACGTTTCCCTGAGATTTTTATAATAGTTTCTTTGGACATGAGAAATTTTATTTTTATAATTTATTTTTTTTAATTTTAATTTTATGTCAATTGATATTAAATTTTTATTTTTTTAATTCTTAAAAAAGTTTAGTGAGTTATTGGTTCTAAATAATTTTTTTTTTAAAAATAAAATTTCTATCCCATCCTCTGATTTTTAATCTCATTATTTTTTAAATAAACGTGCATAAATCACCAAAGTAATAATTTAATGGTAACTATATATATATATATATATTTATTAATTAAAATTAAAATTTGTTGTTATTATTTATCTTTAGATAAAAAATAAAAATTTATATTAAATAAATAATAATAAATTATAAATTTATTAATATTAAAAATAAATATGAGATAAGCCTAATAAAAAATTACAAAATATATAAATAAATAATTTTTAATTTTAATTCACGAAACAATCATGGAGATATTTATATTTTTTTATTTTTTATTTTTTGGGTAAAAAAACAGTATGCAACTTTCCCACATTTTTTCATGTTAAACACGAGCTAGGTGACAAAGAATAGTCAGTTCAAATGGAGTCCATAGACTCCGCGGGGCCCACTCCACAGGCAAATTTCGAGCCTTGAGAAATAATTTCTGGCCCACGTCTCAGTCATTTGCAGGTTCCAAAATAGTATAACCACGTTCCAAATTATATAAAAACAGCATCTTTGTGCTTGAATTTTTGCCCTCAATTTTTATTCCATTCATCTCTTGCATTTGCCATTTTTTTATGCGCTTGATGCGATTCGACGTTCATGTTAAACCTAAACGGACGGAAAGGAACAGCATTCCTTATCGAATCCATATTTTACCGGTTGAAATTAATAAAGTAGTTGATGCTTTATAAAATTAATTATTTATAATTATTGAATCAAAACTCTAAATCTTTTAATTTTTATTAAAACGATATTATTCTATTTACGTATTATCAGAGTTCATATCAAATTTCCCGCCGATAATTCCTAATTCCAGTCAATTGGCAAATTCATTGATAAACTCTTTTATCAAATTTGCAATTCTTAGATGCATTACCTAGTTTTTAAATACTTGATTTCAATTGGCAACTCTCGTAACTATCACATGTGCGTTAACTTTTTTGGTATTTAGTGGTCTAGAGTTTGAAATAAGGAAAACAAAAAAAAAAGAAAAAAAAAAAAAAAAGAAAGAGCAAAGCTCATTCAAATAGAAATATTAAACCTGGAAAATAAAAACAAATGTTTTAAAAAATGGATCCAGTCTCTCAACTTGCAAAATTAGATTTAAGCCTAAAAAATTGTTCATATGGGAAAGATTTTTGTTGCCACTGCCATGTTTATTGATGAACTATTTTGTTTATTCCACCAAAATTCACAACATTCCTTTAGTGATTCTGTATAGGATTGTATCATAGAAGAAATAAGAATCAAGTACGGAAGGCACAGAATTTGCCTATCGAGTTAGGTGCAACCACTCAATACATATAACCATATTTCCATTATTGCATCGCCGTTTCAAGTTTGTGAATATTCGCTTCAATGTACAAGTGACTGATTTAATTAACACAATAAAATGTGGTCGTTAAGTAGATGCTTTAATCAACATGAGAAACCGAAACTAACTTTCTATGCACATTAAAATTAATTATTTTAAGCTCTTATGCTTGTAATGCTGTAATTAACCCCAAAGCACGCAGCCCACAGCTGTCTTGGATTCCACAACAGTGTAAAATTCTTCTCTTCTTTTTTTTTTTTTTTCCTTCATGTTTAACACATTCTGTTATATATATATAATCAATTAAAAAATTGGTTCAGTACACAGCGGGTAGTTTGACCCGATAATTGATGGATATTACAGGGAAGTCGAGAGTAAATACCAAAGGAACAAGCATACCAAACAAAGGAACGTAATGAATGACGTGGGCGGGTGCGCCCAGCCAAACAAGCAAACAAATAAAAGAAGGATGTGCTGGTGCGGGGACGCAGTCAGTCATTGCGTAACAACTTACAAGACAAGGACAGCTGGTCCTGACCCCTTTTAAGTCCTTGGACACACTACCCTCAATTATACTTGTTCACTGCCATATGTAATCTTATAATATAATGGTACCTACCAAGACAGATTTTTATGTTCACATTTTGTTAGCATAATTATTTATTATTATAATAAATAATCATCATACCCATTTAAAAATTTGTTCATTTTCGTGGATTTATTTGTTGCTTATAATGAAAGAAAAAAAAAATCAATCAGAGAAAAAGAAAAAAAAAAAAAGGAAAAAAAGGAGGTGAGTGCTGCTGCTCTCTCTCTATCTCTCTCTTAACCACTTTTATTGTTATCTCAGTTCAGGAGCTTCTTTCACTTTCTCTAAATAAGCAAAGGGTGCGCTACTAGTGAGTGGCTATTGACGACGGAGGGAGGGAGTAGAACGCACGGCGGCGCAAGGTAGCACCACCGGCGGCGCCCTGCTTCAGGTTCGGTTTCGATGGATTCTACTGCTCTCTCTCTCTCATGCAAGTTCGCTTCGCTCCCACGACAATTCTACTTTGAATAAGTGGAAGGAAAAAGATCGATTCGAAGATTCTTTCCTTCCCCGTGCGTTTCCTTTTTTTTTTTTCTTGTTTTTCAAATAAAAATTCTATAAACATCCGTGATTTTGGGTTTCTACAACTCTGGCGGACCTTAAAGGAGCCATGGTCCTGGCGTTCCTTCGCTTCTCTTTGTTGTCTATCCTGGCAGATCGGTTTGATTTCAAATCGAAGAAAAGAAAGAGGAGAGGGGTATACCGTGGGAAGATGCTCTGGGTAATGCGTTTTTCGGGCTTCGTCTCTGCTGTAATGGTGATGATCATCTTCTTTCCCTCCCTCCAATACTTCCCTCCTGCCGAAGCAATTCGATCATCCCAACTCGATCGGTTTCACCTTTCCGAGACCGCCGACCGATTCTCTTTCCGGAAGGCCGCCGTATTTCGCAATGCCGATGAATGTGGCTTCACCGAACCCCTAATCTCCGGGGAAACCGTTGTCTGCAACCCTTATCTGGTACACGTTGCCATTACACTCGATGTTGACTATCTCCGTGGCTCAATCGCTGCTGTTAACTCCATTTTGCAGCATTCGAGGTGTCCAGAGAGTATTTTCTTTCACTTCTTGGTCTCGGAGACCAATCTGGAATCCCTAGTACGGTCTACTTTCCCCCAATTGAAGTTGAAAGTGTACTATTTCGATCCGAAGATAGTTCGAAATCTGATATCCACTTCCGTCAGGCAAGCACTTGAACAGCCGCTCAATTACGCGAGGAATTATTTGGCGGATCTTCTCGAGCCCTGTGTTCGCAGAGTCATTTACTTGGACTCTGATGTAATTGTGGTTGACGATATTTCAAAGCTGTGGTCCACCAGCTTGGGTTCTAGAACAATTGGAGCCCCAGAGTACTGTCACGCCAACTTCACCAAGTATTTCACGGCGGGCTTCTGGTCGGATGGACGGTATTCCGGCACTTTTGACCTCCGGAAGCCGTGTTACTTCAACACCGGAGTGATGGTGATAGATCTGCTGAAATGGAGGCGGGCCGATTATACGAAGGAGATTGAGAGATGGATGCATATCCAGAAGAGTGGCCGGATCTATGAGCTGGGTTCACTGCCGCCGTACCTCCTGGTTTTTGGGGGCCACGTAGCTCCGATTGAGCACCGGTGGAACCAGCACGGCTTAGGCGGTGATAACGTGAGGAGCAGCTGTCGTGACCTGCACCCGGGTCCAGTTAGCCTTCTGCACTGGTCCGGCAGCGGCAAGCCGTGGCTCAGGCTAGACTCCAAGGCACCTTGCCCACTTGATGCACTATGGGAACCTTACGACTTGTATGGATACTCACATTAAATTGGAAGGCTTAGTCGCCGGTAAATTCTCTTCAGGGTTGTTTTGTCGCGCATTTTTCCCACTTCCATGATATCTTCAATTTTTCATTTCCCTTTTTTTTTTCTTCACTTTATTTTTCTTCCTTTTTTTTTTTTTTTTTGGTTCTTGGTTTTATTTTTTAAATTTTAATATCAAGCCATTCTGGGGCGATTTGTAATCAATTTCTGTTAATGTGCCTATGAAAATAAAACGAGAGAAAAAGAGAAAACATTCAATTTGTTATTTCTACCGAGCTTTAGCTGAATTGGGAGTTAGGATCGCAGAGAATATAGTCAATTTTTTTACCAAAATCACAACTACTTCTGCATCCTCCAAGGGATGGTGTAGAAACTTGACACGGGAAGTGGGAAGAGTGGCCCAGGCATTGAAGTGGTAATGTGGTGGACTGACTCATTTCCGCTTTTCAATTTTGTCCATTTAGTTGGCAATTTCTGTGCTGCCCCTTTATCATTGACTGCCCCCGAGTGGAAGAGGAGGACTCGGGGGCTTCATTTAACCATTTTTTGCATGTACTTTTAAATTTATCAATTATTATTATTACTATTATTATTCTTTTGCGTTTTCCGGCAACGTGGTGGCAACATTTGTCAGATAATGCGAACAAAGGATAATGTAACTTGAACGGGCGAGTCACTTCTGGGAATTCTCAATCGTGTTTATCAATTTTTTTCTGCATGCTTTATTGACTCACTCAAATATATAATAATATAAGGTTATAAGCAAATGATAAAAAAGCTACGACACTGTAGACATGTGAGGTGGTTTGGCTGGTTGGCCGTTCATTTTTCTAATAATGGTCAAAAGGAACAGGTTGCGGTGTCTCCAAAATTAGAAACGTGAACGGGTTGGGAAGGGCTTAATTTGGAATCCGAGGAATCTAGAGGGGTCTTGAGATGGTTGCAAAGTACACGGGCTGGAGTTGGATGCCGTTTAGCTTTGTGTAGGAAACTGCTGACTACTCGTGAACTTCGTTTCGGTCGCTTTATGCCCGTTCCGGCCAGGCAGTTTCCCCGTCAGCCAACAGATTATTTTTATTTTTTTTCCTTTTCTTCTTCAGAACAAAAGCTTAACTGGGCATAATCAAATTTAATAATGGCATCATCCGAGGGAAAGAAACTTCAGCATTTGCATAGCAAGTGTCCAGAGTAGGAAATGGGGACCGATTCGTTTTGCCCCTGGCATCACACCTGGCCAGTTGCTTGGACGCTCCTGGAATGAGCGAGTAGCATGTGGTTAGCTTACAGCTTGATTGGCTTGTATATTTTATTAATCTAGCTTGAAGTTTCTGTTGTTTCTGCAATCGTTGGCGGCTCACCTCTTGCCAGCTGTTTTTTAAGTGCAAATAGACCTATAGAATTTTTAAAATAATTTATGCACAGTAGTATATTAATATCATCAAACAATCTCATGATTGGAATTTGCTACCCTTCTTCGGCATTTCATTGGAATTCATTTTTTCTTTTGAAAAATAAAACTAGTTGTTGTTGAAGAAATTATGTTGTTCGATGTGGATGGAATGGCATCTTGATCCTTAATACGTAATGTTCAGGATTTCGGATTCTCTTATCACGTTTGTGCATTGCCTACAGCTCCCCAGTTTATTAGAATACAAGACCATTGTACAGAACGCAAGAATCTCACAAGCCTCAGCCTTTGGGGTTGGAGACTTACTGAAGCCATCGGGCCATAACATGTCGTGATCAATTGGTCACCTCCAAAGATATGGCTTCCAGCCCCTGCCTTTCTTTTCTTTCTTTTTTTTTTTTTTTTTTGGGCATATTATCAACTTTGTAGCCTTAAAATAAAAACAATAAGGAAATAGGTCCCTCAAGAATAAGCTACAAGTTTGGATTTAGATATCCCTTGAAGAGAGAACGTCAAGAGAATGAGCGGCAAGGCTGCCGACATAATTTTTAAAAGCAAACAAAGCTATCTTCATCACCAGCTCAAGAAAATTCCAAGCGGTCGTGCTTCATCTTCATCGCATAGTCTTCTGCTTCCAAACGAAGCAATTTTGGTTCCATTCTCTTTATATACTAACAGGTGGCAAAATGAGCTGGACCAAGTTTAATGTTAGTTTGTGACAAATTAAGAATTATAAAATAAGACAGACTTCTGAACCTTGAACTGAGTTTTTTTGCGGTTTTACTGTGTATGGGGAAAACCCCAAAAGAAAAGGTCGTATTCATTTTGGTGAATAAACCGTCTTCTGCAGCTGCTGGCATGTGAAGGAAAGAACAAAAGAGAAAATGGGCAAAATAACACACGAAAATTCTAAAAAGAAGGACTGGAGACATTGACAGGCCTTACAGCTAGAAACAGCCAATTCGGTTCCATTAACATCCGCGGTCCACCACCACGTGCATTTTCCTTTCAGATACATGTTTGCCTAGTGCACATATTAACCTTAATTAAAGGCTACAGGGCAGGTAGATGCTGCTTGCTTGTGGGACATGACAGTCAGAAATTAAAACAAAACTTTCATGAACAAACACTGCAATTAGCCAAACAATTTTCTCTTCAAAAAAATTGGATGTCCAAAGTCTCCCTCTAGCGCTAGCTGTTCACATTTTTTTCTCAAGAAAGTTGGGAAGTTCTAATGGGATAGAGAGGGACCTGGTAGTAGTTTTGTCCGAGCAAATTATAGTTTAGCCTGTCAGGTCCATGAACATGACAAGTTAGGTGATTGGCAATGGAGTCTTGAATGCGTGACTGTTAATGTTTCACCACACACTGATTGAACATCAGTTCTTAATAAAACTGTCAATTACCATTTCAATTCCTATCACGGTAAATAATATAGCACGATAGAAACGTGCTGAACGCAGCTAAGAAATGAACTTTTACAAGCACATTCTTTTTTATTGTTCTGCCCTTTGGCTGTGGATATACCCAAAAAGAATGTGCTTTTACAAGCTATACAAGTGCCAAGAGCAGAATTAGCATATAGATGAGAAGACAGACAGGAAAATGCTTTGAGTCCACCAGACAGGTAAATGCTTTGAGTCCACACAAGAAATACAAGTTCTACTCAGCCACACGACAATAAGCTCTTCTGTTCAGCTCCATTCATTCGCATCATCTTAGCTCTTAAATACTCAGCCACACTTACTTAATACCATGATCACCACTAAATCTTGTGGGCATGACTATTGACTGAATGGAAGTTCTGCGAATTATTTGTTCGGAATTCTAATTTTAGCTGTACAGATGTGAAGAAAGGTCAAAAAAATGAGCATGAAACATTGAGGTTGTTATGGTTACTGAGAGTTGCTTCCATCAAACACTACTTGCTCTGAAGATAGCTTCATAGGAATATGCGATGCTTGCTCGAAAGATTACCCTGCCCATAACAGAGTAATGATTTAAAAGATTCCACAGAAAGGAAGGGGAACAATACTGAAGTCAAAGTGAGTAGATATCTAATCTTTCGTTCCTCCAAAGTCCAAAACCAAAATAAGTGGAATTGCATATGAAACGCAGATTGGAGATAGCTGCAATTTATCTATAGAGACAATCACTGGGACTTCCAATCTCTATCATATTCAATTTGAAGTGCATCATGCTGCAACCAGAAGTAGAAGAAAAAGAATTATGGCATATGATGTTAATGCACCAAGTAAAAATGCAAAAGAATAATAATAAAAAAAAAAAACTAGGACCTTCAAAAGGCATAGAAATGAAAAATTTACATAAAACTAACCTCCAGCAGTCCCTGCAAGAAATCATTTTGATCATCGTAATGGAAAGGAAAGGAAGGCTGATATATCAATTGATGCGTGGTATCATCACTAATCTCGCAAGAGTTGCGAACCGGAATGTTATGGGAGTTCTGAGCAATACTTCCTGGATTTTTATATACATAATCTTCTCCAAATGGTGGAAATAGAATTCCTGTAGACAATCCACTTCTTAGGGATGGATCAGTTACAGAGCTACCATTGTTAGTAAAATCTGGTGGACAAGGTTTGATTAAAGCTGGCGAATAACTTGATTCTGCCATTCTATAGGGCAGAAGGTTGCTTTGATTATTAAGATGCATACAATTGCTCGAGCTTGCCATAGGTGCCGAAGGTCTAATTGTTTGATTTGTAGTTAGACTTTGTGTTGGCCATTGACTTGTGGTTGCACCACACTGGAGGTGGTGCCTTTCTGACAGGGCAGTTTGCTGAAAAATTGATGTTCTGGTAAGCCCAGCAGAAGTGAAACGCTCAGTATTATGCTGTTGAATATCATCCAGACTTCGCAGAAGCTTTCGGTACTTCTGTGTCGTACCCAAAGATACACAAAAAGCTAATACATGTCAACGATGCTGTAGTATATTCTTTGATATAGCAATTGTAGGAAAAAGTATGAAAAACTGTTACCTGAAGGTGGCTGGCGACATTTTCTCTGGTAATAACAGGAACATTATCCATTGTTTGCATCATTTCCAATATTTTGGCGGGAACAGCATCTGCAATAAACAATACAGCAAATGAAACGAGAAATTAAAGCTAGTAATGAACAAAGGAGCCAAAAGAAGAATACGCGGCAAATACAGTCACAACCTAGAATGATGAAACTAGCAAACACTATTTCATGGAATAAGTGGTCAGAGACTGCACGCATGTCTATCTTCTCCTATTTTTCATATTCCTTTGATTAACGTAATCCAAAATTTTAATTGCCAAAGAAGCAATGAAATGTGAAGTTGGAACAAGATCATACTTCCGGGGCCAAGAAGATTGACGGCCATAACAAACTTTTCGTGGAGTTCTTTTGACCAAACCAGCCGCTTCTTTCCTCTGGGTGCATCTAAGGCCCCACCTTCCTCTCCACCTTCACCTTCATCATCTTTTTTTCTTTTCAAACTCCCTATGTTTTTGGACAACACAGAATCGGCGCCACTCGATTTCGTTGGCTGTTTACCATCTTCCACACTTCTCTGCCGTTCCAATTCCCTTGAAGCATTCCTCTTCTTTCGAAGCACATGCTGCCATATAATTTTAAGGGCGTCGATCCTGATGGGCTTGATCAGATAATCGCAAGCACCATGCACGATACCCTTTAAAATAACTTCGTATCCGTCGTCTGAAGACATCACTGAAGTTAACATGACCGAAATTCAAATGTCAGTCCTACATTTGGAGATTCTTGGTCCTTGCAAAAGCGTTTTTTCATCTATTGATAAACAGCAGGAAAAAAAAAAAAAAAACTGTTATTACTCACTGACGACTGGCAAATCCATTTCTAACCCAATCATCTCAAGGAGCTTAAATCCATCCATGTCAGGCATATGCAAATCGCTGACGACGATGTCAAACCTGCTTTTGTCCTCACGAAGCATTAACAAAGCATCCTTTGCTTGCCGACATTTGGTAACTAAAATGCGTCAATACATTGATACGTGAGAGAGTATTCATGGATGCTATAGGACATTTCCTCCTTGTAAGAAAATATGGCTACATGAGTGAGGCATTACCGGTTTATGCGATTTAATTGTAATTCTTTTTATAAGCGATTTGATAGTAAAATTACTAGTATAAATGATATTGTACTTCAAGCAATATGTAGACTTGTGGAGGAGGGGCTCATGTCTTGCATATGTAATCTTGCATCCCTCTTCCCCCTCCCACCACCTAATTAATTCCAACATGCAACAACAAGAGATCTATGAAACTGTCTAAGAATCATTCGGCTGTGAATTGTGGTTCCAACAAGAGGTTACACTAAGATACAAATTGATGGGTTTTGAGAAAATCAAATTTTATAAAAGAGTCAATAAGGAACCATATGCAGATGCACTGCGGCCTACGCGGGTGGTCGAGCACTTTAAAGTTGAATCACTAAGGATACTCCCATGCCACCTTTCTTCTCGAAAAATCATTCGACTTATTTTTCTTTTTTTTCAGTAAACTTTTATTACTTTAGGAGACTGACAAATTGAATCCAAACTCGAAAAGTTTGGTAATCTCAGTGCCTCGCAAAAGACTCATACTTTTATCAAATAATGGCCGTTTACAAGTACAGTTTTTTTTTTTAATGCATTTTAGGAAAAAACTTAAAAGAAGAAAACAAAAACTTTATTAGTTTAATCACTACGTTTTTTTTTTATTTATTTATTATTTGCCCTCTTTGACCTGTCTGCAGCCTGTAACTCGGTAAACTCAAGATTAAAATAAAGTTAGGCTGATAATTCTATTTCCGGGAAAATAAGTCTGAGCGACTAAGGTCAGACTTTCACAACTCTATTGCTGGGTATATATAAGTCTTAAGTCAGCTTTTTCACAAATCAAAAGCCACGAAATATTTCTCTTTTGTTGAAAACTCGGCACCTAGATAAAGATACTTCGGGTTTTACTCTTTTTTTTTTTTTTTTTTTTGTCACAACAACAAAAAAGAAAAAAGAAAAAAGAAGAAGAAGAAGAAGGAAACATAATAGAATGATCAACATGCATGTGCAATTAAATACCTTGATACAAGCACTTCCGGAGCATCTTTTCTAAGATTGCAAGACAAGTGCGATCATCATCCACAACAAGAACCCTCAATCCAGCAGGAAATCCTTTTGAAAAACATTCGTTTTCACTGCATTCCTTTATAATAATACCTTTTCCTTTGTTAAAAGCATCCATCCCCCCACCTCTCAAACCCAATCCCGAAAAGAATTCAAACCGACTAGAAAAAAAAAAAAAAAAAAAGCCAGTAAAGGCTACAAACCAAGAAGATACGATATATGGAGCAGTTAGTAAATAATTGAGGAGATCACGATTGAGTGATCATGGTGAATTAGTACATATGTACATATATATTACAGGAATCTATGCTTTTCTAGTTATGGCAAGTAATGCGCTAAAAAAAAGTCACGGCACGTAATTGATGCAATGCCCCCACCAGGGATTATAAAACCCTAATATCTCTACCGATGTTTTCTGGACTGTCAAATTAAGCCTAAACTAGGGGATCCTGTGGGGTCTACGGCTCAAAGTGATTGAATGCAGTTATGGCTGGATGTGGTTTCTCCCATTGTAAAACAGTGAAAAAGTTTTTTTTTTTTTTTTTTTTATCCATTGCCTAACCGGTTGATTTGATTTTATCACCTATACAAGGTTTTAATTTTCCTTTTTTATCATTAGGATACCGAGTGAATAGATTCTCCATATCAATGACCTTTGACACTTTTCTATCAATTAATTTGCGCATTAAAGAAGATGCTTCAAAAAGAGAGAAAAAAAAATTAAATTTAAATTTTTGTAGACATATTCAATCGGTCCCTAACCCCGTCCAACATGGGAGTCATGAAAGAAGTCAAATTCTATTAAAAGTCTATGTACATGGCAACGTAAGAAAATTTAAAAGTCATTTCTTTCTGTGGTTTGTGCCGTATGGACTCTTTCGAAAAGAAAAGAAAAGAAAAAAAGTACATCTCTGTCAACTATTCTTGTTAGATATAATAATCACCTAACACTTTTATGATACTTTTAAAGTGGATCAAATATTTTAATATATATGTTAGATATTAATACGCTGAAGTATATATTAGATACGCATAAAATTAATTTTAAAATTTTTAAAGATGACATATAAATATAGCATGATAAAAAATATATAATTTATCATATAAATTATTTTAAATTATAATTTTTTAAATATTATACTAAACATATATATGTAATATATATTTTTAAAAATTCTTAACAAAATATTAAAAATATTAATATTATTAAAAATAATTAAATTACCAAAATATATTTAATATATTTTTTATAATTATATTTACTTATATATTTAGTACGGTGGCCCTACTCCACTAATTCTTTTTTCTGACGTTTTTATATGGTCATAAACAAAACAATGAAAATATCCAAGGCGTAAAAAAAAAAAACAAAAAACAAAAAACCATATGGGCATCGGTGAGCCTGCTATCTACGATTCTTAATGGGCCGGATATGAATTGGGTTAGGCGTTATCTCGATATCAAAAAAATTATCTTTGACAGCATTTGTGTTACTTTACCCAGAAAAGGGTTAAAAAAAAAAAAGAAAAAAAAAAGCAAACGAAATAAAAAGCAATACCTTTATGTTTTTTTTTTCTTTAAAATAAATAAGTAAAAGAAACAGTAGCAACGCTCAGTCAAATGCTCATAGCCTCTCGCGAAGCTTCTAGCCCTCCTTTTACCTCTGAACACTGTTTTGGTCTCCTGCGCAGCGTATCGATCAATATCTCCTCTCTGCGTGTCTCTATTTCTCTTAGATCGAATAGCCATCGCCGGATTGCAATTAAGGTGCGTTCCCCTGTTCTCTCTTGTGCAATCTCATTCATTTTAGGCCTGTCTTATATTTATCCATATTCGCTGGTCATCTTGAATTCGCCTGTTCGTCTAAATCTTTCAATATGGCGTATGGTTTTTTCATTTTGTCTAAAAGGAGAGCAATTGTTTGGAAGTTCTCTTATCGTTACATATAAAAGGAAAAGCTGAATCCTGCAAAACCCTAGAAGGCAACTTTGGATTTGGCACGCAATGTGGCAGATGCATCTCTTTCTTCTTTATTTGTCCACCTATGGATGCCAGCGTGATATATATATATATTTGAACTGTAAATCGAGGGTCATAATTGGATATGCGAGTCAGTAAAATATGTAATAACTAGGTTTGCTCGCAACTTAAAGGTTCTTGTCATGAGGGGAAGGATGGAATTTGTAGTGAGATGTGCTTCTGAGTCTTTAGTTAAAGATTATTGTTACGAGGGAAGGATAGGACTGCTAGTGATGTTCTTGTTTTGTTTGGGGACATGCGAGATGTGCTGTTGAGTTTTTAGTGCCTTTTTTCAAATGAGATTTTACTTGTTTCTCTTTCCTGGAATGGTGCTTCTATCTTTTTGTTGTAGGAAGTGTTGCTGCTTGTTTTATTGGATGGGTATTGTAGGAAACAGGGTTGATTTGTCTGAACAATGTTTTATTGCTTTTATTACTGTGATTTACAGATTAAGCAATGCCGAAGGTAAAGACAAATCGTGTCAAGTACCCAGATGGTTGGGAACTAATTGAGCCTACTCTCAGCGAACTTCAAGCAAAGATGAGAGAAGGTTGGTGTCTTCCACAGATTGCAGTCTCCGCATGCCTCTTCCTTATATCTCATATACCAAATTTCTGAAAAGCTATTGTACATTTTCCTTATTCTTTTGTTTTTTTTTTTAATTTTTTGACAGCTGAAAATGATCCACATGATGGCAAAAGGAAGTGTGAGGCTTTGTGGCCTATATTCAAAATAGCACATCAAAAGAGCCGCTACATTTTTGACCTGTACCATCGAAGGAGAGAAATATCAAAAGAATTATTTGAGTTTTGTTTGGATCAGGGATATGCTGATCGTAATCTAATTGCTAAGTGGAAGAAGGTCAGTTTTAGAATCTGAAAAATCCATTTTCTAAATTGCAAAACTGTTTTGATTACTTATTCTTAGGTGTTCTTCTGCATGGGGCTAGAGTGAATGCTTTTTCCTTTTGGTTAGGAGACAGCTTGCCTAACACAATCAATGCAAAGTTTAAGGGAATTATATTATGGATCTTGATTTCATTTGAAATGTATTAACTGCAGCCAGGTTATGAACGCCTTTGCTGCCTAAGGTGCATGCAGCCACGAGATCACAACTTTGCCACCACATGTGTGTGCCGAGTACCTAAAAACTTGAGAGAGGAGAAGGTGATAGAGTGTGTCCATTGTGGTTGTAGGGGCTGTGCAAGTGGAGATTGATAAGCTGTATTTTGTCATCGTGTGGGGAATGCTTGGCAAAATGTTGGTGTTACATGAAAATGATTTGGATGCTCCTAAAGTTTCCTTAAACCAGAGATGTTATCGTTTCTTGTTGGGAGGTTTAATGGCTTGTCATTTAAATTTTAGCTTCAACAATGTAATTCATCTTACTGGGAGTGGCATTGTAATTAATGTCAAAAGAGTTTGGGATTGCAAATTAAGCAACCATAGTTTCCAATTAGCGCATGGTGCTGTAGTTATCAAGTTTAGTTTACTTGTTATTAAGTTGCGGTTTCAGGCACTCATCCAACCATGCATGTTGTCTCTGAGGTGCTCCAAAATGGTTAGCATAGCCAATCTATCTGGTCTAAATATGTGAGACAAATTTTTTTATATGTACAAAGGCAGGGTTCAATTCATATTATTAGTGCAGGCTAGCTAGGTTCTCGGCTGAATAACTATGGATAAGCTACTGTGAGATGTATTAGGGGAATGTTGTGAGACACAGGTGTCAACTAAAGTCTGTAAATCTGCAAGAGAAGCAGGTTCATGGTATACCTTGGTGCGGCCATGGATATATGATATATAATGTGGTATTCACTGGAATGTCTAATGATGATTCTTTGGATGCCTTTGTGGAGAACTTGGGTGTCCTCAGTGCCACGGTACATCAATAATGCGTCTTACAATTACAATTAGACTATGTTTTCAGATTTTATGTTTTATTTTTTGTCTACTAGAAGGTCTATTATTATATGATAATGAGAATATATTTTTTTAATTGTTATGAATTTAATATTCTATCTTTAAGATTAGAATTTTAAAACTTTAGAATAAAAACCTATGTTTTTAATTATTGGGTAAAAAAAGGGAAAAATACAAGGATGGTGTTGCATAATCTCTTCAAGAAATCGTTTTTAGATACTTGTTAGAAGAATTGTAACTTTTGTGTGTGTGTGTGTGTGTGTGTGTGTGTGTGTTTAGTTGGATTTGGAAAGCCGATTCTTGGTGTGGGCGTTTCTCTACAGAGAGGAAGAAACTGGGTTTCTGTTTCAGTGGGCCTTTTGGGGTAAATGGGCTTTTGTTGGTTCTTTTTGCCCTTTAATTTGGGTGAAGGCAGCTGCCCCTGGCCTGCTGTCGTGAGGATTTGTGCCTGTTCCCTTCAAGAGGGTGAAAAGACGGTTAGCTTATATAATATATTTAATGCAGTGCCCTTTCCTTTTCAGCAGAGGGCAAAGGTGTCTGATGGGGGATATAATGGAATCCACGTCGACAGCATGTGTAGGCTGCCACTTCCCTCCCACTTGGGGGCTGGAACGTTTGGTCGGCGACGGCGGTTCGGTCTATCCATTCGGGCAAAACCAGTAGGCCCAAAGTATGTGCTTCTGATTGATCGTCGGCTCCTACGTTTTTCCACAGCCACATGATTTTTTTTTTTTTTTTAACAAAATGAATCTTTATATATATATATATATATTAGTGATAAAAATGAAAAAAAAAAACAGAAATAGTGGCCCATAATTCCGCTAAAAGAATTGCGTTAAATTAACATATATTAATTTTATATTTTGATTATATTAATTAACTACTAACTTTAATTGTTGTTACTTATTAGCTGTTATTGTCAACTAAACCAAAAAGGAAAAGTGAAAATCCTCATTTCTGTTTTTCCATTCGGCCTTGCAAAAAGTTTCATTCAAAATCTCCTGGTTCTGCAAATTCTTTCCTCAATCAATTGGTAAATTAAATAAAGATAAATTACATATTTTATCAGTAAATTTATTATTTATTTTTAATTGGTTATAATTAATTAAATTAATTTTAAAATTTATTTCAATTTAATTAAGTTATTACTCTATTAAACTAAAAAATTAAAAAAATTTACTCTTTAAAAAATATATTTTTATGCATTAACTCCATTACATTTGATTTTACTTAATTTATATGATCTTATATTGAAATTATGTAGATTAATTTTAATAATAATGACAATTAAAAAATATAAAATTTATGAATTCACTTAAATATTAATAAAATTTTTATTTATGTCTCATAAAAAAATTATCCTTCTAAAAATTTAAAATAAAAATTTTTAAAAGTTTTATTTTTTACCATTACACTATATAATTTTGAATAATTTAAATATTTTCAATATATGAATATATCAATTGAATAAAAATAAATATAATAGAAATAATTTTACGAAATATTTTTATTAATAAAATTTTATATTTTATATTTAATTAATAAAATAAGGAGGATCAAATTAAAATAATAAATTAAAAATAAGTAATAAAATAATAATAATAACTTCAACCATTAATTACGTAAATTATCCCTTAAACCACTGCTTCTTCGCCAACCCACCCCAAATTCGTCTTATATTCATAAAGAGGGAGGGGTGGGGGGGCTCACCGTACAACCAGTAAACTTTTCTTGTTTTCATTGTTGCCAAATCCAACTTCTGGGGTTCATTTTCTCGTCGGACGACTATAGACGATGACGGAAACCACCGTGTTCTCGAAGCTCCCCGACGACGTGGTTCTTAACATCCTGTTTAGGCTTGAGGATGACCCCCGCCACTGGGCCCGCCTCGCCTGCGTATGCGCCAAATTCTCTTCTCTCGTGCGCAACATCTGCTGGAAGGCCAGATGCAACAAAAACATCCCCGCCGTCGTCGCCGATCTTCTCGCCACCCACGAAGACTCCATCCTTGGCGGCTGGTCCGCCCTTGACAAGCTTACCTTCTGCTGCCCTGGTCTCCTTCACGCCGGTGTCCTCCTCGAAAACTCCGACTTCGGCCTCGAACGCGAGCTCGGCCCCGACGAGAATTACCGTAAACCGACGTCTTCCGGGGCTAAACCCAAATCGCCCCAAGCCTATGCGGAAAAACCGGATGGTGACCCCGAAAGGTCCGATGATTGCTCCTGGTCGTTGTTCGATGACCTGTATTACGACACCGTGTACAACGCTTCTGAATCACAAGAAGGGACCAGCGATCGCGGCGAAGAGATTACAGATACAAGCGATACCAAGGTGGGTCGCGATTTCTCTGTTTGTAAGAAGAGGAGAATCTGCAGGTACCATAGGTCTCACTTGGCATCTGGGGTTTGGAATCTGAGCCGAGAGCAAGGGTACAAATTACTAGCGAGCCGATTTCGAGGGGATTGCTTGTACATTTGTGATTGGCCTGGTTGCGTTCACATGGAAGAGAAGCGGAATTACAATCTGTTTAGGGGGATTTTCAAAAACTTCAAGCGTTCAAGGGTTTGGAGGACAATCAACGACGGGAGTAGGAGCAAGATTGATCTGAATTGTGCCTTTTGCGGCTGCAAGGAGACCTGGGACCTGCACTCGGCGTTCTGTTTGAGGAGGTTTTTTGGCTACCATGAAGATGGTGAACCTGTTGTTCGAGCCTATGTCTGCGAGAATGGGCATGTATCTGGGGCTTGGACCGATTTGTCACCGTACACTTGATGGCGATTCGTATGGGTATTGGAACGGTTTTTTGTTCTCATGCTTTCCAATGTTTGTTGTTTTTCTTCTGGTTTTCTTCTTCTTCTTCTTCTTTTTTTTTTAAGTCAGTGAAATGGCTCTCTCTTGTTGTTGCAAACTTAATTTCCTGTTTCGTTTTTTCAATAAAAAATTGGCTCTTCGCAATTGATAGGTCTTTGCAAGTATTGTAGCTTTTGCTCATATTCAATTTTTTCTCTGATCGTTCTTTGCATTTGTGAGGTGTCTATTATGTGATACTGAAATGGCAGACTAGATAGCTGGCTTGTTTCGATTTGTAAGATGAGCTTGCATAGGCTAATGGTTCAGTGGCATGTCATTCCTGAGAAAGCAGTTATGCATACCTGAGTTAGCAATTGCTGTTCTCAAGGATTTGTGTCCTTTTTTTTAGATATCTGATTGGTCCAAGTGATTTAATATACTAATTAGCAAGAATATGAGATAATGACTCTTTTTGAGATTGTTGCTTTTATGTTGATGTTAACCATCGTATCTTGAAAATGATGACATGAAGAGCAAATGTTGGTCGACTCAAAATTTGCAGTATTGTTGGCACTTTTAGTATCTTTTTTGTAACTTGTAACTTTTAGCAGAGCCTTTTGCCAAGTTGCATTTCAGACTATTGTATTATCCATAAGATCAACAAGCACAAAATAGTTTGTGAATTTTGTTTTCTGTAAAGTAGCATGATAAGTTTTGCTTCTTGCCTGATGAAAATATTAAGGAAATATGTTGTAAGACATGGGTATCTATTGTCTTGATGCTTTGTAAATAGGTGTGTAATGTGCAGAAGTAACTGAGTTGTGGTTGATCAATTTTGTTCAATAAATTTTGGCCTCTTATTTTGTTCACTTTGAGTTAGGAATCGGGTTTAATTAGGAATTATCTTTGCTTAAACATGCTTCTGAGCAAAACCAAGATGATATTATGTGGTAGATTTCTTCTGTGAAGGTGTGGTTCCTAGCAACCAATGAAAGCAACACACCTGATTAGCATGCCATTAGATCATTGGTAATAAAAGTCTTGAATCAGCATCACATGCTGAATCAAATTTTCAATGAGAGTTGTACAATGGTTTCCGATGTGCTGGGAAACAATTTGAGTTTTGAAGCTTTTAGGAATGGTGGGTTTCCATCTTACTAAAGATTATCAGTTTTTGAATTTGCAATAGGGTTGTGGGTAGATAAGAATCTCTGGGTAGTTAAGAAGTACTGCCTGTTCTCATCCCTTTCATGAAAAGTATATTGTCATGCACCATGCTGCTGCATACAGCTTCTAATGTACATGAGGTCTGTTCTTGCCTGATATACTAGTCAACTTGGAAAATATCTTCCTGTAAACTGTTGTTACTTCTTTAGTTAAATTCAGTGGGGATTATTTCTTTTCTCATACAATCTATGTGAAATGTATTCTGCGGAATTTACTTGGCTCCTGGTTTGAAATTGTTGTTACATGCTAAATTGTGGGAGACAGCTCTGGGAGAGAGCTTTTCAGCTTATCAATCCATCTCCATATCTCATATGAGTCAGCAATGTTACCATCAAACAAATAGTTGCCTGCACAGCTCTGAAGTATTGTTTGGGGTTTGTGGGTTTTGAAAAGAAGAGAAGTCATGGTATTAGACATCAGATCTCTGTTTATGAAGCTGGTATTCCAGGCCAGCGAGGTGGAACACGAGTCATTAATACCTGTTCTGTTTTTTCAAGCTACATTTTCAATCGATAGTTTGCTGAGAACTGTAAGGCATTTTTGAGCACTTTACTTAGTTAATTAAAGTTCAATGTTTCTTCACTGCCATATATTCACAGGTTGATATTGCTTACTGTGTATGAACAACTAAATTTATGTAGATGACCCTGTACTAGAGCGGAATCAGCATTTTTCCATGTGATGTTGAATTGCATTGTTGTGTCTTCGTAGCCACTGTTTACCTCCTGGCCCACCTCTACGGGAAGTGTCTGGTGAGCCACACACTAGTTGAATTTTCTGGTTTCCGCCTGAGGTTGAAGGAATACTGGTTCAGTAGGCAAAGGAGACAGAAATGGTTACTTTGGTGGTCCTGAAGCGATAGATCGAAGAGAAGCTGGGTTCAATCTTTTTAGCACTGGTTAGGTCCTGACCTGCCCCTAGTGCACTCACTCAAGGAATGTTGAAATCTTCCAGCAATTCACATAATAACTGGGTTTTATAGTCTCGCCATGTCCTGCTGATTTGGTGTGACAACTCGATAAAATTGAACCACATAAAAAAGAAATTTAGATTAATAAATTAGAAATGAACACAAACACAAAATTGAAATCTAATTTCTACATCTTATTGCATTGTCTCACAGAATGAGGGTAAAAATTGCACAACTTAGGCCTAGTTTTCTGCTCTCCTTGGTTAAGCCTGTTTCAATTTCAGAACAATTGAGAGGTAAGTGGGCAAGTAGATGTAAGCAGTCTACTTAGGACAATTTTCAACTGTTAGGCCATCTTAGACCAATTTCACATTTTTCTGAATTTTTTGTTGAAACTACCAAGAGAAATAAAATGAGACCCAAAAAAAAAAAAAGGACGAGAGAAATTAAGTTTCCAATATTCTATAAAACTAAGGGTTTTTTTTTTAAAAAATTTAAGGTCATATAGTATCCCAAGAAAGATAAAAGAAAAAGAAATGACGTTTTCCATAGGACTGTCAAATGTTAATCGTGACAGACAATATCGTAAACCCAATCGGGGAATTCAATTTCCAACCCTACCAAAGGTTATCGTTCTATCCCCGAAGCGGCGCAATCTCAACCTTATCCAGGAAATCTATATCCCTAAACTTTCACCTGCCCGCGTTCTCGGATCTTCCCGGCCCGATTCCGAGGTGCGTTATTGGTTAAATCCTACTCACGCTTCTCTCTATACTCCTCCTGCGTGTTCTTGGTTTCTTTACGGGCAACTGTTTTTACTTGGCTTGGTTCTCTACAGCTTGAGATTGTTTCCAGTCTTTTGTTTGGTTCAAAAGCCACTCCTTCGTCGTTGTATGGTTTAAATATTTGTAGGAGAAATGGGTATCCGAGCAAGGAATGGGAACGATCGTCTGAGGACAATTTGGACACCTGAAATGGACCGCTACTTCATACACCTCCTGCTAGAGCAGGTCAGCAAAGGAAATAAATTTGATGATCATTTGTTCAGCAAACGAGCTTGGAAGCGCATGACCTCTTTGTTCAATGCCAAATTCAAATTCCAATATGAAAAGGATGTACTCAAGAATCGACACAAGACGCTGAGGAATTTGTACAGGTCTGTGAAGAAGATACTTGATCAGAAGGGTTTTAGCTGGGATGATGATCGACACATGGTGACTGCCGATAATAATAGCTGGGATGAATATATCAAGGTGACGAAAAACAGAAAACCAAAAAAACAAAGACTGTTGAATAACTTGACTATTTTTTTTTTCTCTGTTTTTTTTTTGGTTGGGTATACTGAAGAGTTTAGTTTTTTTGGATTCTAATTCACAGATACATCCGGATGCGCGTGCTTACAGAATCAAGACTATCCCCTATTACCCAGATTTGTGCTTGATTCATGGAGAGACAACCGTAGATGAAAAGGGTAAGACACAAATCTTGACTTTGTATGTTAAGATGGTGTCTGCTTAGGATGACTAATGCTATGCCGGATGTCTTAAAATCTGCCATCCCATGCTGGTGGTTTGTCTCCAGGATGTGTTATTGAGCTGCAGTCATTGCCTCATTCTGTTGAGAGTGAAAACGTTGCAACCGCTGAACCAAAGAGACTTGGTCAGGAAAATGCAGAGGACCTTCAAGAAATCACAATTGATGAAGATTACAGAATGTCTGTGTCAAAAGCAGCAGTAGTAGATGATTCGGTATCAAAAGAGATGGCAGATGACATGCAGCTGGGTGCGCTGCAGGTGAGTGGCATGACAAGCCATCGTAGTAGGACATATTGGCAACCGCCAATGGACCGCTATTTCATTGACCTTATGCTGGAACAACTGCGGAAAGGGAATCAGATCGATGGTGTATTCCGCAAACAAGCTTGGATTGATATGATCACATGTTTCAATGCTAAATTTGGCTTTCACTTTGATGTAGATGTTCTAAAGAATCGCTACAAAACCCTAAGAAGGCAATATAATGTTATAAAGAATCTTCTTAAACTTGATGGATTTTCTTGGGATGATGCTCGTCAAATGGTGACTGCTGAGGACTATGTCTGGCAAGACTATATTAAGGTATGCTTTGTTTGGATAATGCTGGACTACATCATTGTATCAAGCAAACTGTCGTGATCTAGAATTTAAATAACCCAAAATTGTGCATATCATCTAAATCCCTGACATTATAACTTGCAGACACAAACAGTTGCACGGCAGTTCATGACTCGACCTGTCCCATACTACAAAGATCTGTGTATGATATGCAATGATCAGAATGTCGATGAAAGTGACTGCTTCTTGACTCAATATTTGGAGCAGGAAAATGACATCCAATCGGTCAAGTTTCACGGAGGATCACTGATATCTCCATCTCCAGCTGCATCAGTTTCCAGTGAAGACATTTTTGGTGATTTGTTGGTGTCAGCAGGAAGAGGTTCGGAGGCTGTCACAGCTGATCAGCAGAACAAACGCCCATTAGAAAAACAGTCAAACTGTCCTCAGCATAAAAGGTCACGAGGCAAGGAGGAGGACATGTCCTGTGCCTTTCAAGACATCGCAACAGAAGTTTCATCTTTACCGGATAAAGCAAAGGACGAGAATTCCAACTCTATGTCCATAGAGGATGTGGTTAAAGCTGTCCAGGCTTTACCAGACATGGATGCAGACCTCATATTAGATGCCTGTGATTTCCTTGAGGACGAAGTAAAAGCAAAAACTTTTATGGCACTGGATGTCAAATTAAGAAAGAAATGGTTGTTGAGGAAGCTTCGGTCAGGTTTGTAGATCATTTGGAACATGTCCATCATCTCAGTCCAGGCAGGATATTTTTTTGGATCGTTCATAAATATAATTTTACTCATTAGCAATGGTATAACACCTAGTAGCTTGAACCTGGAACAATTCTGGAATGTCACAAAGCTGAACACGCTATGAACAAATCAAAGTTTTGTGATCGCAAAGGGTGTTGTGATGTTCTCTGCAAAGAGTAAGATGCCAATGTTTTGCATTAGTGATTCACTTGTACAAGTCCACATGGAGAGAGGGTGGGGAATGAGGAAACTGAAATTAAACATTGTATTTATGTGCTGTGTCTTTGTCCATCTCTAGCAGGGAGCACCACCCGATTCTGAACATTAGAAAATTAGAAATTCAAAGAAGTGAACGCCCCAACATTCACTTCTGAAGGTTGGGCTATATGTTGTTCCTCTCCATATATTAACTGCGGAATGGCATTCAAAGGCTTTCCTTTAGCATGATTTTTTGTTTTTTTTATTGGGGGGGGGGAGGGTGGGAGGGCCAGAAAAGAACTAAAAGTGAAGACAAATCCAATGAAGACTATACTGGACCTTTCGTGGACAGTTTTTGGGCCATAATAGTAGCCCAAAAGTTCAAATGGATCCAAGAAATACCCAAATCTGGTAGTCCATGAATATATATATATATATATATATCCATCTCTGCGTTTCGGCATATCAGCCAGCAAAACGGCAACCAAGTTGTCCGTTGCAAAAGCGAACCAGTACGCACGGGAGACGTCAGTTTGAAGACGGAGATCGCAAACAAGGGAAATAGAAATGGCATCGGGATGGGGGATCAACGGAACAAAAGGCAGATGCTACGATTTCTGGGTTGACTTCAGCGAGTGCATGTCTCAGTGCAGGGAGCCCAAGGACTGCGGCTTTCTCCGCGAAGATTACCTCGAGTGCCTGCACCATTCCAAAGAGGTTATCACCATCACTCATACTCAGTCCATTAGAATTTTAATACCTCTAATCTATCTTTTTTTTTTTTTTGGGAATTTTCTTATTGGTTAACTTGTGATCGATGTTTACATGGTAGTCCTCCCATTAACTAGGTGGGGTTTTTCATCATCGTCCTTTTGGGCTTTCCTTTTATCGCTTCCTGATTTCTTTGACCATTACTTGATCTTGTGTTGCTGTTACAATTTTGAAACTCTATTTTTTATGTAGTCCATTGCATTATTTTAATTGGACTTGCAACTCTTTGTTTCCGCAGTCGCTCATCAAGGCTTGAGATGAACCTCAAAAACATAAGATTATTAGCTTTTCAGCCAATTTTATGTCTTGCTTTGTGGGGATTTTGACCATTTTTGTATGTTCGGCATGTAATTGGAGCAAACACTCAATTGGAATATACATCAAATGATTCATAACGAAATTTGGTATTTGTGTTGTTTTTCTTGATGGGGCATTGGTTGATTGGTTTTTGGGCAATATGTGTTGGGAAATGAAAAGGGGGACTGGGAGAGAGTGAATCTTATTTATTGGTGATGGTAGCAGTTTCTCTTTGTGTTATCTGTCCCATTTAACTATTGAAGGTCTATCATTTGTCAAAGGATTTTATGCTGCTCTCGCACTTTTTCTTTTTGTACCTCTTGCAGGCTATGGCTCTTTCCTTCTAACCTATTGTTATAACTGAAAAGTAATACGAAATCCGTTCATCAAAGTCAAATTTGATCTTCATTTTTTATCCTATTGGAGTTTGGGACAGATCAGGGAGATCTAGGTTTAACATCTTCATTTATACCTTGCTTAACATCTGTTACTTGAAATCCTGTTGGGTATTCTGTCTTGTCATTTTTCTTACAAGGTTTGGTTGCATGTGTGTTACTAGCAAGATCAAGTGTGCTCTTAAATTTACTTCTCGTAGTGTGTTTTGGGCTGACAAGCAGACACCAGCAAGCATGTTGCTAGGTTTATTACTAGTGGGGATTTGAGCTTGGTTAATGCTATTAATCATGCTTAGTAACATGACAGTTGGTTAATCTTTATTTTACCAATGTCCTCAAGAGGGTACCTTAATATTTAAGAGGCCAGACATCCATCTTGGAAGTCTTAGGTTCAAATCTTGGAAGGGGTGCATAATTTATGATAAAGGGGAGAGATATTGCCTTGTACGAATGATACATATGAACCTTGAATGTTTGGTTATCTCTTGGATATTAGACCATTATGCCCACTAGGATCAGGAATTTGGCTTGGATCAGTCAGGGCATTTAGGATTACTGAGATATTAGACTATCTATGAAAGTATGGTACAGTGATAGGAAATTTTAAGGAAACATTTGAAAGAGGGCTTTTTACACTGGAGGAAGATACTTCTAAGTTTTCTTTGCCAGTGGCACAATATCTAAAGGTGAACTTTGCACCATTATTCTACATAGGTTGCTGGGTTAATTCATTAATTTTCACCTTCTCAGGTTGCTGCATTTTAAGGGTTTCTTTTTGAACGCTATTTAGTAGCATTAATATATTCTAGCTGCAAGCATCAATGGCTAAAGGTACTTTAAGAGGACAAAATGGGAGCTTTAACACTCTTTTCACTTGAAAACTGTTTTGTCCTTTGAGGGGCTCAGACTAGTTTGTTTTGATTTTACTCTTGGCATCATCTCATATGAAACTACTCCAATGGGATCCCAATATTTATGTTCACCGCTGTAGAGTTGTGCGTGGGGATTTTGAATTTAATTACCCATGTGATGCACTATGACACATGAAGGCATCAATTAGTTATCAATATCTCACGGAATATGATCACCAGGCATATATTTATACAGTGTCAGGGCTTCTAACACTTTATGGTTCATACATTCAAGTCTCAACATGAACTTGATCACTGTCTTGCTGAGTGTGAAATGTGGATAATATGCCAACTTGGTTAATACACATGCTGATGCACTCACTTGGTCTCCTGGTTTTGATTATTAAGGCTGGTTCCCTTTATAATCAATGTGAATGTTTTGCAGTTTCAACGAAGAAACAGAATATACAAGGAAGAACAGCGTAAACTTCGGGCAGCTGCACGTAAGGGCAAGGATGGTGGAGATGTTGTTGACCACCATCGTGGGTAGCTGTTGATGGACCATTGAAATTCCATTAATAATGGAAGCATGGAGATGTATTTCTTTTTCATTGATTCTAACTCTGTCCTAAGTAACCTTTTTTTTTAAATTGGTCCCGGATTAGAGATGTGTATGTGGGCTTTTCTCGTTTGCTGAAATTATGTGAAATTCACTGCATATGATGTCGATTTGCTGGATGAGTGAATTAGGCCATATTGGTGTGTTCCCTAAAAGGGCCATTTCAAGCATATGCATCACCCATAGCCTGTAATTTCATGTTGAATTTTGGAAATATATTTCTTTCTGGGGAACTTTTGCTTGATTCTTTTTTTATTTTTGGCTCCAGATAGGCTTTAACATACCCTAATGACTCAAGCGGATGTCATTGCGACTGGAATTGTGGTGAAAAACTGAAAATGATGGCATCATCAATTTAGGATTTCTGTGCATTTGTTAGTTTTGATGCTGAAAGATTCATGCGATTTCTTGATGAAAATCTAGCTAAACACTTAAGATTATTCTACCAATATCAGTAATAAGAAGAAAATTGTTCACTTGTAAGCCAAAAAAAAACAAAAAAGAAAAGAAATGCAATTTTGGATTAACATTTAAGCAAACCTAGTGTGAAAAATTGTCACCTCCAATATATTTTTCTAGTAAGTTAGCGGTTCTAAGAAAAATTGGAGACTATTTTTTTACTGTAGCACAGAGAAACCGATAAATGGTCAAGAACGACAACACTGGTCGGCTATCGCAGTTCAACTGTGTCGTCCATCATCAGAACTGGCTGTGTCTCTTCTCTGAAACATCCTTTTGCTTCTTTCTTTCGGTGCTTTTGAGGAATGCAACTTATCATTACATATTAAGTTCAAGGGAATTGCAATAGAGAGCTAGTAAAGGAAGTGATGAAAGACGGTAAATGGAGCTTCGGTCTCTCTACTTCTTCCAGAAGTTACCAATCTTCTCTCAACTCTCTCTGGTTAGTTCAAGGTTTTCTTTCTTTCTTTCTTCTTTTTTTTTTTTTTTCTTTCTCTCAATTCTGAATGACTTTACTAATAATTTGCCATATGGCCAGAAGAGCCTAAGTGCTATTTTCCAAAATCCCTACAATTCAAGTTTAAAGAAAGATTGAGTGCGGCATGGGAACAGGAATCTGAAATGACAAATCTGTTTGGATGAATCTACTATTAAAAAAAAAATGGTTCACACACACACACAAAAAAAAAAAAAAACTATTTCGCAAAACCTAATGTAATGATAAATGAATATCTGCTGAGTAAAGGAGAGGGTATCTGAATAATTGGATTCAATTGCTAGCATCTGTGTGATTGGCTCATCATGTTGTCAGTATGATGAGTTTCCTATTTCTCAAAACTGAGTGAGGCTGTAATGATCCCCTTTGACTGCAATTTGCTTACTGCAACGTTTACAGTTGCAGCTATGTCCTGTTTGTGCGGAAAGTGTGAGAATGGATATGGCTGGACACATCAAAACTCAACATGGAGAAATGTTCAAGATATCCTTTTTCCTTGTTCAATTTTGATGATTTCAATTACTTTTTTGTTTATTAATATCATTTGGAATCTTTTCTTATTTTTCTTCTTTCTATTACAAATATTCTTATGGCATCTTTTCCTTAATGGTAAGTTGAATTGTGATTAGCTCCCAATCTGAGTTGAGGCTATGTTTTGACCATAGATCACAGTTTGAGAAAGTCCAAACAGAAAAGTGAGTCTTATCTAACTCTGTCTTTTCTAAAGAAGGAGATGGAGGATGGATATTTGTGAGCTCTACTTTCCTGGTCATCGTATGTGGTTTCATCGCTCAAGTTGGCACCTGATCCACTGATGTCATTCCTTTACAAATTACCTTCCATTGATAAGTCTAAAGTTATAAAGTCAGTTTTTTCAAACAGAAGTAGCATTAGAAGAGAAAACATTTGAAAGGTTAGTTTTTCATCTTGCTTCATCAATTATTCTCTGTGTTTTTGTGCACATTACTTTAATGTGTCGTAAGGAACCAAACTGATAGGTAAACAGAGGAATTAATGGCAATAATTACAGGTGGTTTAATATCTCCCTCTCCCACCTTTTACTTTGTTCTAACTAGAGATGTCTGAGCCTAAAGTCATAACTTAGCAGTTATGTGAATGCTCCTTGGAATATTGAGTAGAGGTCATTTGACAGTATAAATTAGATCCACTGAAAAAGGAGAAAGTCTGTTAGATGACAAAAAGGCCTCTTTTTGGGTGATGCTTATGATTGCTTTAAACTGAATACTGAGGAGGATATGGGGTTTTGTTTGACTGAAAATCTAACCTTAATTGACATCATTATGCTGGAAATTTACGTGAGCGTCAAATAAAAAATGAGAGCAGACATCAGAGTGTTGCAACACTTCCTTTTTCCTGTGGTTTTCCAACTAACAATGTATTGAGGACACCTATTATCTAAGGGACAGATTTTGAAGAAGTGCTGAATGTGCGAGGAGCCATCTCCATATGGTGGGAGAACTAATCAATTACCACCGTACTTTTACTGCATTGGGATTTTCTTCTTTGTTCAGCTATGATTTTCCTTTCTTTTTCCTTTTACCAACTTGGATTTATGGTTGCAGAAGCGTTCATCCCTCCCCCATGCCAGACAAGGAATACATGGAGAGGGCAAATAGAAGTGAATTTGTTCAGAGACTGTTACTGTTCACCATCCTTGATGACAGCTTGTGAACAAGACTTAAATGTAGCAGTGTTGATTGTCGACTTGAGATTGTAGCAAACAGGTCCATCATCCAGGTTGTCCAGCTAGAAGTGATGACTCGTTACAATGATGTAGGCCAGAGAATTAACTGAGTAAGAATCTGATGTAACCCTTTCTTAGAAGCTGTTGTGCTTAATGAAAATCTTATTCTTACTCCTTTTTGCGTAGTCCCAAGTATGAATATGGGTTCTATTTGGGACGATGAGGACGGGTGGTGGCGGTGGTCTCTAATGTTGAGGAGTAGAGAAGCTTAGTTCCGGCCATGGAAATGATGACCAAGGTATGCAAAACATTGTAAATAATTGAAAATGTTGTCATCTGCTAATAAGCATAAATAAAAAATTTTTATGGATCGAAATATTTAAGCTCAATAATAATATCAGTAGGTTTTCATTATTGAATAATAATAATAATAAATCATTAGCTTTGTCTAATCCTTTTTTATCCTTTTGGGTTCATCTCAATTGTAAAATTTTCTATATCATCAACTTGCTCCAATGACCATGTCGAGCAGCTCATCCTATTGATGTCAAAGACAACTCCTCTACAGCGATGTTGGTTTGAGTTTGCAAAACGGCGTCAGAGGAAGGGAAATATGTGCACCGATGAAATCTTATTTTGAAAATTGTGGGACCCAAGCCCAAGCGAGGAACCGTTGTTTTCATTATGCCTCTTACGCCCACAATAATAAGGGAAGTGGGGACATAAAAAAGAGTGGGCCACGTCAATTCCCCTTATTGTCGCATTACTCCTGTAGAGATGTAGATAAATCTTAGCGGATCGGGCTGTCGCCTGTTGGCTACTAGAACTCAAAAGTCCTTGCCAAACGTCCAGCCGCCGGCCGCCGTGTCTTTCTCTTTCCTTTCCGAAATCGGACTCGAGGTCACTCTTGCACGCTAACAACCACCTGAGATTTAAGACTTTTGTGCTCCTTGCCCACCTTCAAATCTTGGTAAAATTTTTTTTCTCTCTCGGTAGTCTCAGTTTCAGAACCTTGAAAAAAACCCGAAACCCGAATGTCTCACAGAACACTGGATTCGCGCCACTCCATTGAATCGTGCACTTTCCAGCTTCAATCATGGAGGCCCTTCCAACTACAAACGACAGACGCCGATCCACCTAAGCTCCTCCCCTCCGGCGGCGGCGTCCACTCCCACTCTCTCACCAAGCGCCCCTGCCTCTCCAATCGCGCCACCTCTTTTGCCGCCGATTTCATCGACATGTCGAAGCTCTCCCTCGTCGACGACGACAAGCCTGTCGCTGCGGCGCCGAGTCCCTACAAAAGGGGGAGTTTGCGGCTTTTCGAACGCAAGCGCCGTCGGCGTTGTGGTTCCCGTTCTTTGTCGGGACGGAGTTCGGACCGGAGTGGGACCCGGCGTTGCTGCTCGGTGGGGGCGAACTGCTCGGATTTTCCAGTGGCAGTTGGGACAGACTCGAGTGGCGAGCTTTTTGGGAATGGGGACGCGAATTGGTCGTCGGATGTGAGTGAAGCGAAGAATTCATGGAGGAAGGAAAGGGAGAGGGAGGAGAGAGAGTATCTGGGCGCGGTTATAGGGTCTGGGCAGTTTGTTAATTTCGATGCGCAGGGGAACGAGTCTGGTTACACCAGTGAACCGGGCTATAGAGGAGATGCTGAGTTTGGGTACGGGGACGAGGTTGATGAGGAGGAAGAAGATACAAGGTTGTTGTTTTGGGGCGACCAATTTGGAGGTACTGCTTTTTACCTATCTATTCGTTAGTTTTCTAAATTTTGTTTTCTAGTCCTATAAATTCAATATTAGTCAGTGACTGGTAGTGTTTATTTGCATTAGAGTTAAAAATCTACTAGAGGAAAAGTCTAAACAACTAAACAGATTTTCATGTATTTCTGTGGCCTTTAGTTGGCTTCTTAGTATGCACGGTCATCATGAAGTTTGTCCGTGGCCAACTGGTAGCCCTGACTAGAGTGTTCAGTAGGCAACTGTTTGATATGGTTGAACATGGCAAGTTACATTTTCAATAGAGATGGCATTTTATATGATCTAGTTGGAACTCTTATTGTTTTATTGGGACTTTGAGGCATCATTGTCATCCTTCCTCACCAACATAGAGTGGCTGCAATAACTTCAATTGGCAGCAAAGCTCTCAAAGCAGCTAAAAAGGAAGATGGGAGCATCTGTCTGACACACCAATCCATTGGCTTTATATAGATTTCGTTGGAAGGAGTTTTTTTACTTTGTTGTCCTCTTTAGTTTAGAGATCAATAAAAGCTTGCTTCTAGGATGCTAGTCTCTTGTCGCATATGCAGATTTGCTTTCTGCCTCACCACTTATTTGCTTGTGATTGTAAAGATGTGTGCTTGGAGAACTGGGTAAGACTGATCTTGCTCCAGAATTTCAATTTTTTCTTTTTCTTACTCTAAGTTGACATGCTGTGGCAGCAATTGGTTCTGCATTTCTCATCAATCCTTTTATTTTAGCTAGGAGGGACAATCTTCCTTTTTGCATATAACTATTGGGATCACAATTATTATGAAGGCTGGAAGGGGGATCCTCTGGTTTCTTTTCATTGTTCATACATAACAACTGTAAAGCTTCAGAGATTTCCTTAGCTATGCCTCAATGGTGGAGTAGAAAAACTCCTTTGGTAATATTTAATCAGAGCAAAGGAAGAATCAAGTGTGATAGTGATTGTCTGGCTGCTATCAGATTGCTTGTTGGAAACTTTGTATGTTGGCTATGACTGTAGTTAAGATCCACTCCTTAGGAATTTGAGGGCAGCACAAAAAAAGGTAGAAAGTTCAATGGAAAATCAAATTTGCATGGAATTGCAAGGGAAAAAAAGAGCATTTTACTATGTAAATGTGCATGATATAGCTCTTAAAAGAAATAGGTAGGTTGGGTATTGCAAACAAAACTTTTAATGATTCAGTGCTGCAGTGGTTGTATATGGAAGTTACCATAGGAAACAGCTCTTGCAAATTGATATCATATGGCTTGAGCTTAAGAGTCAAAATTTACTTTTTCGGGTTTGTTAACTGTGAACTGTAGCATCAGTTTACATTGGGATATGGTAATGAAATTCATTGTTGGACCATTCAATTTGTGTTTGAGGCTGCCTTTTGTGATCCCTGGATTCATTCTTTTCATGATACTTGCAATTTTATTTCCATACCTTTTCTTACAAGAGTGTCTTCATCTTTGTTACATGAGAAAACAGGGAATTCATAGATCATAAATGCAATTGCATAGGAAATTCATGATTAAATTGCGAGAATACTCCTCTAAATTCTGCCTTTGAAGCCTCTCTTGCCTCAGTTTTCAGAAGCTGATTTGGGTTATCTCAACATTTTCGGTTGTTCAGTTTAACTAAAGATTCTTGTTATTTGTCTTTTCCTTGCCCCAGAAACAGATTCTAAAATGGGCATTGTCGGGGAGAACACCTTTTCTGATAAAAAAACCCATTACAGGTGCCGCCGCAAGAAGCATGATTGCAGGATGGTTGAGTCACTGAGATGATGCATTCTCTCTGTATGATGAATGACTCGTCCACATCCTCAGTGGCAGTAATTACACGAGCTCTGGTTCTTAGTGATGATGACAATTCTAATGCCTTCAAGCTCTCTGCTCGTACCATTGCCTGCCCCATTTTTGTGGGATTGTCCAAAACTCTTATGGCTGAAAAGACAGGGATTTCTATATTCCCCTCCTGTTTTTGGAAATTTGGTTGTTGTATATTCCCGGAAACGTCATGAAATTATATGTAAAAACGTTGTTATTTATTTCAACTCTCTCGAATTTTGCAAACTATAAAGGCAGTGGCTCTGTGCAATTGGTTTGGATCTAATTCATACGACGTCGTTTTGAACTAAGCGTGTTTGTATTGGTTCCATACTCGATAAAAAAGGAGGGCACCCGCGGCGGGTTTCAGAGAGAGAGAGAGAGAAAGAGGATGGTGAGAGGAGATGCATTGAGCGCGTACAGAGCGCTGCTAAGAGCGACGCGGAAATCATTTGCAGGCGACCATGTGATGCTGAAGGCGTCGGCCGCCCTGATCAGGAAGAAATTCGAGGAGAATCGTCAGGTGACATCCGGCACGGAGATCCAAAGGCTCCTCGAAGAGGCACGTGATGCCTCCCATTTCATAGCCACCATGATCGTCCAGGCCAAACTCAATGACCGAGGCGGCTACGGTACCCCTCTGTTCTTCTCGTCTCCCTGCTTCTTTCTTTCTTTTTCTCCTTCTAAATTCAAATTGTGTGCGCGTTATTTTCGTTTAAGAATTAAGATGCCCAAAGCATACACGCTGTCTTGTCCTGTGCACGCCACATGCTCGTTAAATTGTTTTCGTAAGCTCTAATTATGCTTTTTAGGATATGGATTCTCCACTTGAATTTAACTTAGCCTAAATGTTAGTTGGATACCGATTTGCTGCAGAGGTGAAGCCTGGTAAAGAACACGCCGGAGCAACACTTGAGGTACCATCCGAAGAGATTCTTGGGAAGTCTGTTTAAGTAGCGTCACGGCGTATGCTCTCAATACGAAGCAGTAAACATTCGTAGCTTCAAATTTTTGTCAAACCTGGCCATTTGTTTGGAGCGATTGCATTGTTCAAGATTTTCTTGACGTTTTCATTTTTATTTTCGTCCATTTTGTTTGCGTGTTACTTCTGTCACATGCAGTGAAAGAACAAAATTTCTCCCCGTTCACAGTGTTGAGTGATCCGTGTCTGGGTTGCAGCTCGAGCAAAACAAATTTCTATCATTTTAGACAAAACCTTTGAAAGAACAAAATTTTCCAAGCATATGGGACTTGCTAGTGAGTATTGGTCAAAACCTCGATACACATTCTCTACAAGACCCAACAGCTTTTATAAACGACACACCATTATCATTCAAGGATAATCATCAGTCTTGAATCGAAATGCCATTGCTGACTTCATCATCTCACTCCATGTGATCATCATCATCACTATCTTCCTCCTTTTCATCCTCATCATTCTCTGCAAGACCATCATCATCTTGATATTCTTCATCTTTCTGATCATTCCGATCTGGATCTTCCTCCTTTTTCTTGTCACCAACATTACCTGAATAAAGAGAAACAATTCCTTGAGATGTGGCCCTTGTATTTGTTAGTAAAATAGATTTGTGCGTGTAACAAGAAGATAATTGGGGATAAAATTTCTGTTGCAATAATTTGCATGTCAGCATATAAGTTGATTCATGGGCATTCTAAGAACAGAGGAACATATGGGCTGGTGCATTGAAAGGGGTGGCGGTGGTTGAACAGCTGGTTAAATCATTGAAGACAAGCACATTTGCAATTGACAGTATTGCAACAACAATTATCTGGTGGTCAACTACTCAACATGAGGGACTCTTTTTCACTTAAGGTGATCCATTCTAAAACCATCTGCAGAGAAAATGAAACTAACAACCAGGGGAATAAACATTACCAAATTCACTGAAGATGACACCGCCAGAACATAATCCTTCCTCAACCTTTATGAGTTGAAGTGTCATTCTTGGTCCAATCTCCTGCAACTTGACAGCACTTTTTGTAGAAGCCTTATTAACTCTACCAAGGTCACTAGATAAAGTCACTGTTGCTGCTTCATCGTCTGCTTCACTTTCTGAACCGTAACCAGCCCTTCAGAGATCACATAAAAATGAATGACCAATACAGGGAAAGACAGTTTACAATTTTACAAAGTCCTACAATGTAAGCATCAATGTCTGTCCAGTTTGTTTTCTTATATGTATTTAATTTGTTATTTGGTTATCATGCATGGAGGAGTCAATAAGGGATAAGTGGGCCTAATGTATATTGATATAAAAAGAATGTTGAGTTGAACCATTGAAGAAAATTTCCAAGCCCTAAGGCCACAAATGATCTCCAATCATATTAGCCATCAGACCAATGTTACCAACAAAGAGATTAGTCAGCACAAACATATCGTTGGTTCTTCTCTTTCCAATTCATACACACGGAATTTGATGATCTATTTCCAATTGCTTTTAAAATATCTAGTGAGATGTATTAACTTTAATATCCTTCTGTCCAAATATGCTAACGGCAATAGCTGATACAGAGACAAAAGGGAAACACACTACTGGCCTTAAATTCAATCTGCAGAGAATGGGAACCCCCAAATCTACAAGAAGTAGCCACAATAGGCATGTATTGCAGCAATAAACTACAGCAGTTGACCCAAAAAAAAAAAAAAAAATACTGTGCACCACCCAATATGCAAGTTGATTCTATTCACCATAGTTGCAATTCCACATCACATTTAATACTCAACTTCAACATATAGAAAGAACAAACAATTAAGGAAAGAGAGATCCTTACTTCGTAACAAAGTCACTCACGTCTTGCAGACTCCTCAGATCAGGGACTTGATGATTCTGCACAAACTTCCTAATTCTACGAGAGACACCCACAGGCTGAAGTCTGATGGAATAATGCCGAAAATCAATAAGTTTTGAGTCTTTATTGTAATTCAGTAACACAATTCTCTGACAGGAAGAAAGCTTGACCTGAAACATTCCACATAGAGTACATCAACAAGCAAACCCCAGCTGATTCCAGCAGTTAAATAGTTTATATAGTGCTTACAGTGTTGATATCAATGGCTGGAAAGATCTTCTGAAAAATTATGGTTGTGAGCTTCAAATGTTGTTCTCCAGAACTAAAGCCTGAAAGAACAATCTGCCATGAAGATGAGATCCACATTAGCCAATCAAACAAAATAAGCTACTAGATTGATATTCAAATCATCAGTTCAAAACGTTTGCAAATATGCATTGCCAAGCACAAATCAAAATAAAGTCAACAGCAACCATGTAACTGAATGGATGTTTGCATCTCCACAGAGGAAGACAAAAACTTACCAATGGAGAATTCTTAAAAAGATCTTGGGGACACCTAGGGCGCAATTGAGATCGAGCAACATCAGCAGCCAATGAATACTCATGCATCTTAAATGTAAGAGTTGGACCTTGTGGGGTCCTTGCAACCCTCAAAAAGGGGCCAGCATGAGTTTTTGACAGAATGAGGAAATGTGTAACGCCCATTGGCCCAGCAACATTTAGAAAGTCTTTCAGATTATTCCGTTTTTTCTCCTGCAACAAATAACAAAACCAAATCAGCTAAAAAAGGAAAATTTCATCACAATGAACATAAAGGTAAGAAGCAAAACGTTTTGGAGCCTCTCTAAGTGAAAAAAAGACCAAATGTAGTTTTGGAGCCTTTCACTGCATGAATAGTTGATGCACAACACATCATGTGATCGCAGTTCCCAGATAAAGCCATTGTCAATCGAACTCCGAACGAAAGCTCCTTAGAACACATAGAGAGAAGCTTTTAAAAAAAAAGAAGAAAAGGTGGCAAAAAGAATAAAGAACGACCTTGAGATTGAGAGCTGTGTGGGGAAGCATCAGCTTTCTTAAATCCATCTGAAGTTGTCTAAGAGGACCAGGTAACTTTCCCCTCGAAAACACAAAGCTTTTTGGGACCTTATCACCCGTGATATGATCGACAACGGCCTGCTTTTTCTTCACAACTGGCTTCACAAATCCCTTCCTCTTCTTCTGTTCCAATTCAAATCCAAAGAGCAATTAAAGAACACCCAAACGATTCAAACATGAACTGATGAAATAAACTCAAACCCAGCTCAATTTTCAATTAACAAATTTAAAATGAAAAGAAACCTCTATGCATAAAACCCGAAACCGTTAACTTCCATATGCCTACTTTACATGGCAATTCAAGTACAGCCACTCTTAATTCGCTTTCTTTCTGGGAAAACAAACAAGAAGGATGAAACTTGACTGCCAAAAATAATTATGAACAAAAGCAAAAGACAATTTCCTTACATTTTGAACACGAGCCATCGCTTCGTAACAGTCAGCGGTTCGCCGCCAAGTGACAGAACAGAAACCAAGAGCCTGGCAAGGAAGTAACCAAATCAATCAGTGGAGGGACTAGGTATGAACCTGGAGCGGGACAAAGACTATATTTTACCGATCGATTCTCGTATTTTGTTCGTTTTACGCCGGAGATTTTACGACTAGGGTTTGACCTTTTTGGTTTTCGTTTGTTGGGCCATAAGTGGGCCGACTTACAATTACACTTGGGCCTCGGGAGATCCAATTTACATGTTTGGATTCTGTGTCAAGAATAAGACAGATCGTGTGAAGCCAATATAGCAGCGTGGAGCTTTTGCAGAGGCATTCAGTGTTTTTTTTTTTTTTTTTCAATGATCTAAAATTGAGTTATTGAATTAATATTAAATTTAATAAAATAAATAAATTTAATTGATTTAGGGTGCAATGATATAATTTTATATTCTTTAACATTGAGGTCAAATATGAAAATTTATTCGAGTCAAATAATAAATTTTATTTATGAAAAATTAAATAGATTTAATAATGATAATTTTGATATTGAGTTATAAATATAATAATTAATATATTTTTAATTTTATTTAAATTAAAAAAAAAAAAAAAAAAAAAAAAAAAAAGAAGAAGAAGTAGTACGTACCTATAAAGTATATATCAAGTAGATAAATCCCACGAGAAACTCAACTGCCGTTCACATGTCCTTCTGAGATTAGATTTCCGATCACATTTAATGTAACCCTCGCCCTCTCGCCAATGTCATTATTGCATTCACCAGCAATCTTGCTTTTCATGCAAATACACTGTAAACAAACCTTCCAATCCTTTCCAAGCTGTCAGCCTTAAAAGCCCCTTACAAGTTAAAGCATGCCCGTGCAAAAGCTCTTACACTAGCTGGCACTCAAAATTCGGAAAGAAAAGAAATGGACTTCATCCAATCTTCCCTTGTAGCAACTAATTTACACCGTTGAGGGAAGAATATAGGGCTCAAACTCTCTCAGGTTTACTCAGTTCGTTTTCGACGATTGAAGTGCAATTTCGTGACACCAAGTCTCTCTTTTACAAGTCTTCTTTCGCCATCTGTTAACTCTTGTGAAAGGAAGTATTCTTGCTAGAATGCAAATAGCCAAGATTTTCTTCATCGCCTTCATGTTGCAAACATGGGTAGCAAATGGCACCGACTGGGGTTCCACTAATGCTACTAGTGGTGACAGTTATGTTCGAGATGCATGCAGCGTAACCAGATACCAAGACCTTTGCATCCGTTCTCTATCCTCATTTTCGCACGCCGCCAAGCAAAATCCAACCAAATGGGCTCGTGCCGGCGTCTCGGTGACGATTGGCGAGGCGAAGAATGCTAGCCAGTACCTGAACAAACTGAAGAAAAACAGGATCATGAGACGCCGAAACAGGGGCGCACTTGCGGACTGTATTGAGTGCTTTCAGGACGCCATTGACAATCTCTACAAATCACTTGGCATACTCAGAAAGCTGAATTCCAGGGACTTCTCCTCACAAATGGGGGACTTAACCACTTGGATGAGTGCTGCACTTACAGATGAGGACACTTGCCTGGATGGTTTTGAAGATCAAAACAGAGTCAAAATTAGCATGCTTCGAAATCGGGTTTTGAGAGTCAGTTATATCACCAGTAACGCACTGGCCCTTGTGAACAAACTTGAGGCCAGTGGTGTGGCAAGCCCAATTGGTGCATAGTAAGCAGCATAAAGAATAAAATCAGGAATGTAACTGGAATAATGAAGCCAATCCAAGCTATAAGATTATCACATACTTTGTTTTGCTTTTGTAGTTAATGACCTCTAAATGATTAAATATTTGCGTTTCTCCGTTCCATCCATGTCAAAAGCTTCTCTGTAGCCACTTTTTAACTGATGCCGCTGCCAGTTCTAAGAACCGCAGCAGATGCGCCAAGCTTCCAATGCTAACTCTCCCCACCAAAGGCAGACCTTGGCCATTTGGGCCAACACATGTCTACTTCACTTTACTCCAAAGTCTCCTCGTACTCATGGCTGCGTGGGCTTTGGAGATTGGCCCTGATCTTCCTGCTGTGAAAGAAAAAAAAGTTATTGCATTACAGTTACGAAGGTCTTGAATTCGAGTATAACCAGAATTAATTAATTAAAATAATAATAATTTCTTCAACTAGAGTACAAATTTTCCACTTTTCAGCTGGGGGTACGGTACGTGCCAAGTGTCCGCGCTATTATGGACAAGAAAATGGTACCCAGTGTGAGCCCCGAACTCCAGAGTGTTGTGTTTGATATCTCGGAAACAAAAAAACAAAATGAAGTAAAGGTTCCGCTGGTAACCGTGCTCAATGGACCAGCCAGTAGTTTTGCTTTCACCTTTTTCCCTTCTCTTTAAATTGACTTTTTTTTTTAATTAAAAAAAAAAGAAAAAAGAAAAAAAAAAAAAAGGTGGGGGGGGGGGGAATTGGAGAAAATTATATAAATTATGCCAGCCTAAAGTCCCCAGGAGAAATTAGAAGGATTCAAACCTCAACGCACAAAATTCGCGAAGTGACCAAACTTCACGTCACACACAACAACGCCATAGTGCACACGAGGGAAATTCGTATTGAGCTTACCTAATTTTGTACAGTGACCAAAACCAAAAGGTCTATGGACGGTGGAATTGATGGGTTTGCATAATCGAGAGGGCCGTGATTAAAACATTAGACCACCGTGTCGACAATCTTTGATTGATGTGTGGAAGGGGTGTCATCCTCAGCGGTCCAATGACGGCTTTGCAAATCGATGTCCAGTTCATTCTATATGCCAAAAAATAAAAAATGAAAATAATAAAAAAAGAGTCGAATTACATATTTAATATTTTTGTTTAAAAAAATCGTATTTGAAGAATTCTTCTTAAAAAAAAAAAAAAAAAAACCAAGGAGGAGGAGGAGGGGGGGATGCGAGTTTGTAACTGGGCATCTTTTCGTCTTGGGTTCGATTAAAGTAATTTTCTCGGAGGGAGAAATAAGAAGAACTGTCAATTGCCGCGCAAGTACCCTTTAGATTTCGGTGGGGGAGACAATGACACTCTGCATTTTAATTGCAATCAAAATATATACACGTGTATGAAATTTCGTAGTTAATAATTAATGGCATATTATCACCAAATGATACGGTCAAAAATCCCACATACCTAAACATATGTATAAAAGCAAGTTGGATTGAAAGGGTTGAAATCAGGGCTTTAATAATTGAGACACAATGGAATTTTAAATTTTTTATATTTAAATATATATTTATTTATATTTTTTAAAAAAGTAATTTACTTCTTTTATTTATATAAAAGGTAGTTGGTTGAAGAATCTTAAATAAAAAAGTTATCTCATTATATAATTTATGGTTAAATAATGTTTTTAATAAAAAAAACCACTCAAATGGTACATTTATATGTACGTACCCAGAGAACTAATAGTATTCTTCGTCAATGGGATCAAATATGCAGCAATTGATGAAACAATCAGTTCATTCTGGCGTACCAACTTTGCCTAGCCGAGTTGGCACAAGTAGTGGAGATTCAAGACTTGACGACCTCATAATCTTGCCATAAATTAGATATTTCCTTTTCTGATGATTTTTTTTTTTTAAAGTTCATTTTCCTGTCAATCTTTTATTTTTATTTTTATTTTCCTTCCCAAGTTGGCTCTTCAATTCTTCCTATGAGATTCACAATTCAAATGAAAGAAGTCTGACCACTTGGAGATATATATTCCTCTAATCTGTTTGATTTTGTTTCTATATTCTTTTTTTTTTTTCTTCCTATTGTTTTAGACTTTCATCAACGTACTCACTTTAAAGTCTATAGAAGTTTACATGATCATAAAAAGAGACAAAAAAAAAAAAAAACGTTTATTGAAGTTTAGGCTGCTTGTTATACATTTTTTATTTAACTATATTTTACAAGAGTAGTTACACATTGTAAAAGTAGTTAGACATTTTGTTTAGAAAATTAGACAAACATTTAGCTTGTTCAATCAGAGAAATAAAATTCTTGGAGAGCTTCAAATACACGCGAAATATGAACACATAGTTCCGATTATAAAAGATTTTATAATCGATACAGGAAAGAAAAAGGAGACAGAAAAAAAAAAAAAAAACAACAACTTTACAAAGAAGTTAATGATATTAAAGTCTAGCAATCTATCCTACTCCTCTATGCCTAGCCAATCGTTTGGTTGGGGAGAAGATGAGCGCCAAAGTCACTCCAAGTCTTGCACCAAATTGCAATCGAGTGCCATAGCCAATATAATTATCATGCTTTTAGAATTCTAGTTTAATTCAGTAGCCTTTTTGCATGGGAGGTTGAGTAAAACGAAAAAGACCATATTCACAAACAAGGAAAGAAAGAAAGAAAGAAAGAAAGAAAGAAAGAAAGAAAGATGAGAGAATCTTACACCAAATTGCCATTTTGTACCATAGCCAATAAAATAATCTTACTTGTAGAATTCTAAGTTAAATACAGTAGCCCTTTCGCATGGGAAGTTGAGTAAAACGAAAATGACCGTATTCATAAGTTCTATTCGTAAAAGAAGCAAATCATATTTAATACAAAGGCAATAGCCTGCCCTATTTAGGGTTCGGCCGAAAAGTGGGCTTCCAAATCACTCCAAGTCCAAAGGTCACACGCCAAACTCTGCCTTTGAGCAACGATTGGCGCTCTCGCTTACTTTTCCAGTGCATTGTTATTCAACAGTGAGCGGGATGACACGGCGCCTGACGTTCATGGAAATTACAATCAAAGCCTTCAAGTTAGTAGCCTGCATTTTGTTTTTTAGCAGACCCTCCGAAGAGTGAAGAGCTCAAATTTACAAATCTGAAGATATTTAAGTTTCATTAAATAAAATGAGTGAGAAAAGTCAAGACCATTAAGAAAGAGGATTTGCCCAAATCCAAGGTATTGCTCACTTTATCGATAGAAAAAAGGTGCTTTCTGAATCCTTTCCAATTTCCATCTCTATCCTTCTCTGCTCGATGGCTTTGTCATACTTAGTTTGATAATTCCAGCGTAGTTTCATTTTCCAATATCTTGCCATTACATAGATATTACATGCAAGTCTTTTAAAGAAAATATTTTAATTGTTAAAAATTTAAATTTATATATCAAGAATCTAATGTCTTAATTTTAAAAATTAAAAAAAAAAATTTCAGATTTAAGAGAATCATTTTTATTATATATTTCATAATTTAATGATTTTTTTAACATACATGCAAGAGTAAATAACTTATATTGAGAGAAATTATAAATTTATTAACTTTAAATTTTTAATTAAATACGAATTTATTTTTTTTTTCTGCGTTATGAACTCAACTTGGCTACAGCAAGTAGGATGAACCAGTAACTGTGCTGGCCGGGAACCTTCTCTTTTTACTCGTGGCTGCAAATTTAACGGAGCCCCATCCCCCCCCCCCCCCCCAAAAAAAAAACCTAGAAATTAGGTAATGTCATGTTTTTTAAAGTAACCCCAAATATGCCCATAATTAGATACTTGTAACTAAAAATTATGGAATTATATATATATATATATATTGAAAGTATAAGATTTTTTGTGAAAAATACAGTACACCTTATTCAAAAGTTTAATTATCTTCTGAATTTTCCATATTTGTCTCTCTTATTATTTATAATAACCTAACCTAATGTTGTGATTTAACAAATATTTTTTTTTTGGTTCATGGTTAGATCAAATGTCTTACAAGCTAAAACTTATCTTTCCATAATGTACATTGTACATTGATGGTAGATTGAATTTTTTTTAAAGAAAAATCTGATTTGGACTTGGACTTTCCGTATTTGTAATTTAATGAAATTCCCCAAATTTCTAAAGCCACGCATTGGGAAGGGATGGAATCCATTAACCGCGTTGTGTACGGTGACAAGCGTTTACTTTTTCAAGAAAAGAAGAGAAAAGAAAGAAAAAAAAGGTAAGGGGGGGTGGGCGGGGGAAGTTAGGGGCAGTTCTGCAATTCCGTCGGGATGCAGACCTTGTTTAATTCCTACGCCATTCCAGAAAATTGTTAAAAGCCCAAACAGAACTCATGTCCAAGCCACACAGCCTAGGACTTTGTACAGCTGCTAGGCTTAGTCCATCTCTCTATCTATAACCGATCGGTTGAATTCCAGTTAATTTCTCCGGTGATTGTTTGTCGATCCTTTCAGAGAGACGTATATTTAGTTGTTTGAATTTTGTATTTAAATTGATGGGGTCGGAGCTGATATTCAGAGGGCACGACGAAGAGACCCACCCGACGGCTGATGCGTATTCGCCGAAGCCACCAAAGCCGTGGCTCTCCTTCGTCCGCCCGATTCGCTATATTCTCAGGGAGCAACGCCTCGTCTTTGTCCTTGTCGGCATTTGTATTGCTTCCCTTTTCTTCATACTCCTCCCACCATCCGCTCGCTCCCCACATGGACACCACGGCAGAAACCAGCGAATGGCCGATGAATCTCTCTCTTACTTCTCCCACGAGTCAGCCCCCGCAAGGAACAGGTACTACGAGCCGCAGCGGGTTGGGTTCGGGTCAGTGGGGAAGGTTCCGTTGGGACTGAAACAGAAAGGGCGGAGAATTGTTGTCACCGGTGGAGCTGGGTTCGTGGGTTCCCACCTGGTAGACAGGCTGATCGCTAGAGGGGACAGCGTGATCGTTGTGGACAATTTCTTCACCGGAAGGAAAGAGAACTTGATGCACCATTTCAACAACCCGAGGTTCGAGCTCATCAGGCACGACGTCGTTGAGCCGTTATTGCTGGAGGTGGACCAGATCTACCATCTAGCTTGCCCTGCATCCCCCGTTCATTACAAGCACAATCCAGTCAAGACTATAAAGACCAATGTGGTCGGAACATTGAATATGTTGGGATTGGCCAAGAGGGTTGGCGCCCGATTCTTGCTCACCAGCACCAGTGAGGTATATGGCGATCCCCTCCAGCATCCACAGGTCGAGACTTACTGGGGCAACGTCAATCCCATCGGTGCGTTCTGCTTTCATTTAAAAAGTCTTTTTGTTTTTTTTTTTTTTTGGTAAGAATTCTTTTTCTGTTGCACTCAAAATCGGTGACCGGAAAATGTGAGACATGGATCTAGCGTGCGTTGGGCGCGTGGATCACGTTAGGGAGGCATTTCCGCGTTTTGTCCTTTCGAATGTTTTTTTCTAATATGTCGGCCGGTAGATTGGGATTTATGGCTCTTGAACTTACATCGGGTTGACAGGAACCCATAGCCGGCGGGTCAAGTAATGTGGCTTGAAAATAGGAACGTGGTGTTGGGTATTGGCGCATTTGGCAAAGTATTTTTTGTTCTTTCAGTACAGTATCTGGATCTGACTCTGACAAGTTTAGCTGTTGATCCACTGCTTGAATTTGTAACAGGTGTCCGAAGTTGTTACGACGAAGGAAAGCGTACGGCCGAGACATTGACTATGGATTACCACAGGGGAGCAGGTGTTGAGGTAAGCTTTCAACTATTTATTTAATAAGTTAAAACAGCTGATCAGTAAGAGTTAGTTGGTTAACCATACGGAATTTTTCAGTCAGTATTATTGTAATGTCCATCTTGTATTTATCGTGTCGTTTAATGAGTATTAATATATAACAATATTTATTTAAAAATCTGCTGGTGTTTCTTACTTTATAATATGCCGTTCTCTACATTATATCATTTCTTTTTTCCTTGTTGATTTGCTTTTGCAGGTTAGAATCGCAAGAATTTTCAATACATATGGGCCCCGGATGTGCATTGATGACGGCCGCGTCGTTAGCAACTTTGTTGCTCAGGTTTTCTATTATTATTATTTTTTTTTCACTTTTTCGGAGGCAATAATGATTATTATTGTATTCATTTGGAATAGAATAGATATATTACTTTTATGAGAAAAAGGTTATTACCCTGGCTGATAAAATAATTTCCGGCGTGATGGTAATGCAGGCATTAAGAAAGGAGCCTTTGACTGTATATGGCGATGGCAAACAGACAAGGAGCTTTCAGTATGTTTCTGATCTGGTGAGCTCCTCTGAAGCTTTGCATTATAAACAGATGGCCAGGTTTTTAATTGCTTGGTTGGTGCCCAATAAAAGGTCAAAAAATGCGAAGAAGGAAATCAATATTTTTACCGTTTAGTGCATGTCACTCGTGACCACGTCTGTCATTATGGAGCCGGCGGCGTCGGTTTGTCTGCTGGTGGCGCCATTTAAACTCAACTCTGGCCCTGCACAGGATGCACATGTGACTTTGCTGGGGCCTGGGGATGAGGAGTTATTAAAGTCTTGGCTTTAACAAATGATGATATTTTTCTGTCTGCCACAAAATATCCCATTTCACTTTTCATTTGAGACTCTAGTTTTACTGCTCACAGTTTTAATTTAAGTTTTTTGAAGAAGTTTTGGTTTCCCATGTCAAGCCTCATTCTATGCAACCATATAGCAAATAATTCAGATTTCAAATGAAATAGGGATCCTAATTTTTCCTTTTGCATTGGATTTATTATTTTGGATTAAATAGTAGAAACTGGTTTTTTTCTTGGATGGTTTACTTTATATAGTAAAGATGAAATAACGATTTCTGTTTCTCGTCTTGTATATGACACATTTTATGCTTCATTCTCATTTAGGCATCTGAATCTATCCACATGTTAGGGAGTTTACTTACCATCTATTATGTGTTATGAATTCAGGTTGAGGGTCTGATGCGCCTTATGGAAGGAGAACATGTGGGACCTTTTAATCTTGGAAATCCAGGGGAATTCACCATGCTTGAGCTTGCTAAGGTGAGTCTCCTTGTATGTTTGTCTACTTGCCTGCAGTTTTGCAGCTAGGTCTCACATAATTCCAGGTTCTTCGTATTGTCCTCCTTTTGTGGTTAAGGCTTTGTCCTTGTCGAACCCTCGTGCTTTTACTTCTTAAAGTTAACTAATGTATATTTATGTCTCTACTTTTATGTATATTAATTAATATGAGGTGCCTTGCACTCTTCCATATGAAAATTAGGTGGCTGCTTTGGATTTGGTTTTGTGAAATGCCTCGGTTTTCTAATCTTTTGGGAATGGTCTTTTAAAATAATCTTTACTTTGACATTGCAATTGGCATCGACTGCTCTCTCGTCTTCCCCCCACCCCACGAAAGAGAGTTGATAAATCCCAGCAGGCTTACAGTTGGTCCAATCACATTTGCCTTCTATTATTCCTAGTCAACTGATTGCTTTTTCTGCCAAATTGTGTAATCTCCTTTATTTCTTGGTGTAGGTGGTCCAGGAAACCATTGATTCCAATGCAAGGATAGAGTTTAGGCCTAACACACAGGATGACCCACACAAGAGGAAGCCTGATATTACGAAGGCAAAAGATCTACTTGGTTGGAAACCCAAGGTATCCCTTCAGAACGGTCTTCCTCTGATGGTCTCGGACTTTCGGCAACGTATTTTTGGTGATCACAAAGAAGGCAGCACTACCGCAAACACAGTGTCAACAGCTTAAGTTGCAACATATATTCTTCAGTGGATTGTTCTTTCCCCTATCCAATCTGAATGTCACAATAGCAGCAGCAGTTAAGCTCCTCTGTTCTCTGAGGTATATAGGCTTGGTCCTTTTGCTGTTGTTCTCAGGTAATTTCTAGGTTCCTTGACCCTTTAAAGCAGAGAAGCAGCGAGCCTTACGATTATGTCCCTATCCTCTTTTGTTCATTCACATTCCTATGTTCGTTGTATACCTACATTATTTTTTTATGCAATTGGTATGTGTTAAAAAGAGTACTACTATTACATTTGTATACCCTACATTATTTTTCATGCAATTGGTATGTGTTAAAGAGGACTACTACTACATCAGCAATAAACCGTGACGTTTGAAAGCCTGCAAATTCTACTGACCGCTCAAACAATGCTACTCGACTAAACAATGTTACCATCTTTGTAACAAGTTGTAGCCTCAAAAGAAGGAACAGGTGAAACACTAGTTTTACAGGAAGCCATTCATCAGAAAGATTCTACCGCTGCTTAGGTTTGCAGGCTGATAAGCAACAAAAGATCATTCAATTCATTTAACAATTAGATGACACAAAATTACCGCAAACAGAGAAGAAAAGTATAGCAGTGGGCTGGCTTGTAAGATCCCCGTATAGTTGAATGACGATGTTGGGGTCTCTCGGCCTCCGCTGTGGTTTTTCTATGGGACTTGGGCCTGTAAGGTACAACAAAAAATGGCCCGTGATTCTCAAAGGAGGTGCTTGTCGGACCATTACCTATATATACTAGAGATTTGTTGCTTCTGCCTTCGAAATTTTGCCAGTTCGAATAAAAAACATGAGACCCAGGTCCCAAATTGTGGACTATTGCAATAAGATCATCCATGAACTCCCGCTAAAGAACAAATCTTTATTTCTGCCAATTCTAATATTCCCTCCTGATCAAAGTAGAGTGCGACCCTGGAGAGGTGTAACAAATATAGCCCATAGATTGCCAGAGGAATATTGGGCTACATAGCCGATTGTAGCGTGCGTGGTTCTTTAAACCCACAAAGATAGCGCCCAGGGGATTGGGTTTTGTGGCCTTGTTTATCTCTAACCATTGTGGGTCCAAGTTTCTCGATGTCACTGTTGAACGGTTCGTGAACAGGTTGAACATGAAGGTCCGTCGCGTCGGCGGTGTGCTTGTCGAGCCATGCAGTAATGTCGGCAAAGACAATGTCGACGTTTGCCTCGGGCTCTCCTGCTGTTAAAGCATGCCACATCCCGGGATACAATTTGATGGTCTTGTCTTTGCTGCTGGCTTGCTCATACAAGGCCTTGCTTATTTCTGGGTCCGTGACCGTATCAGCCTCACCATGCAAGACCAAGAAAGGTAGCGTCGTCTGCCAAAAGGAATTATGGTTCCCAGATGAAGACAAGGTGTTAATGTGGAATTGAAATCGAAATTTCCAATTTATAAATGCTCTGCGAACATTTAAAGAAAGCAGCGCTCAATTAGGAAGGTGTGTTGACCTGATTTAATCTGTCTTCAAGTTTCATGCTAGTTCTCAGCATTTCCAGAGCTGTTTTCAGCCTTGGCTTGTCTTGGTAAATCAATTTGTTGTTCCTAACCTGCACCCACCATCACTCTCAAAGGTGAAAATTTATTGTGTAAGACAACCCAATGAGAAGAAGCACACGGAGCGATAAAGATCGACCAACTTTTTTTATTGTCGTCTCAAGTTTATTTCTAATTCTAAGAGAGCCAGTGATTTTGACATCCAAAAGCAATTAATTGCATCGTTAAAGTAGAAATAAAATTTTCCCTTCCGACAAGTCTAAAATGTCAGCTGGCCATCCAGAAGTTGATGTTGACGAGAGAAAGCCTCACCTCTTCTCGCTTAACAGGGTCCTTGAAGGCCGCATCAATGACGTCTCTTGTAGGGACGATCTTCCATTTTGGAATAATGTCCTCAAAACTAGTCAATATATTCACAACCACCGGATGTGGCTTCAACTTCTCCGATATCTAATAAGATTATTTAAAACGCCGCCTTTTCAATTCAAAATTAAGAAGTCAAAGGAATTGAACAGTTTTGTAAGAAACGCTGATACAGCTGCTACTACTACTACTACATTACCTTACACATGGGTGCAACAAGGACGGTGCCATTATAGAAAGATGGTTCCTTCATGTGAAGCAACAGGGCCACTGCTCCTCCCATTGACTCCCCGTATAGGAACCTTCCCTTGTCCCTGTAATTTTTCTCCGCTGGAAAAATCAATGGCAATCAACTGATTCAACATTAATGTTTGGATAATATATTAAGATAATAATGAAAGTAGGGCTTGAAAACTACCAATATTATGTATTATGTACCCAAAAATAAAGGCAAATAACTAACCCTTACCACAAACTGACTTGAAAAACTGGTTGCAATCGTTCACGATGTTGTCAAATTTCTTTATGTAACAACGAGAACCGCTTGATCGTCCATGCCCTTCGTAGTCAATTCCAAACACGGCATAGTTGGCACCTGCTAGCCTGATCCCACATTCTATATGTAACCACAAAAGGGTGATCAAATTAAGTTTGATCTTGAAAAAATGAAAATGAATACATGCATGCATAACCCAGATGGATTACCAACTCGAATCTTTGTCAACTGCCACAGACAAGACAACGTCAGAGTTACCAAAAGAGTCATTAATTCAATCAATTTCCTTCGTTTCTATTGTCAGGTCTGCTGGCATGAATATTAGCCCCACACGCAAGTAACATTCTAGTAGGACTAAGAAGAATAGTTGAGCCATACCCAAGGGGGGGGGGGGTTGGCCGATTACCAAACCTGACCAACTTTTTTTTTTTTTTTTTAAGATATACATTTTTTTAGGGGAAAATTGCATCGAGAATAATGCAATAAATGCACACGGATGTGAATTAATTTGATAAACAAATTATTGAATTAAAAAAATAAATAAATTATAGTAACATGTAAATTATAAATAAAATATATACTTTTATATATAAAAATTATTGTATCATTACATAATTATACTCAAATACTAATATAAGTTGCTTTTTAAGGTGACTATCATTTTCTCAAATGAAAAGCTCCGATTTGCAGTGACCCGCTTGATCGTGATTCAAACACGTCTACAAATAAAGTTAAGAAAGCATGGTCATGTCATTATACAAATAATTATTTGTAAAGTCAGGCAGGACGTCATCAATTGTTGGTTGAAGCATTGTCAGAATTATTTATTACAGTGGATTACTTAGAAGAATAAAGCAAAGAACAAAAAAAAAAAAAAAAAAAAAACGTATCGTAATGAGCTAATAATCAAAATGAAAAAGAAAACAAAGAAGGAAAAGTCACTAGCCTTAAAGAACATTGAGCAATCAAGGAACCAACTACCGAGTTTATGGCTTCATGCTGCAAAACGCAACGTTGAAAAAACCAAAGGACAAGTTACGCCTAATGCAGACTTTTTTTTAAAGTTACAACTCGCTCAATCTTTTATTTTATTGTTCTTTTGTTCCCGTAACATTGGATCCAACGACAACGTCATATTAGTTTATTGTACTTGTGTACATATATGGCCAACTGATCCTCATGCTATCTTTATCACATTTTTCCCCCAAGAAATGAAAGACTTAATGCATGTTAATTTAAAATTATGACATAAACTCTTATGCATTAAACCAGAAATACCAATAAAGAACTTATAATTTTTTTCAAGATGAAAAAATTTCACAATTCAGCTTAATTCCACCAATTTCTTAGTTTGATATTAAAATTTATAAAGTAAAAAAAAAATTCAATTAATTTCTCACGTTTTAAAAATATAATAATATGATAGTTCTTGAGAATTTAATTCATTTTGCCAATTAAAAGAAAAAAATTCAATTCATTTCATTTATTATTATTTTTTAAACTTCTGTCAAACAAAATATAAAACGAAAATTAAAGTACTAAATAAATTAAATTAAATTAAAATTTAATCCAAGAATTGAAATGAAACTTTATCAAAATCTTAATTCCAAACAAGATGTCAGTGAAGGAGAACCAGAGAGATTGCTTTCACAAGGGGATGAGATTTCATTTTTTATTAAATATTCTTATGATTATATATATATATAAAAGCAAATAAATCAAGTTTTACAAAATATTAAGTTTTCCTTCTTTTTTTTTTTTTTCCTTTAAAGATCTAAGGCTTATCGTTGTGAAATCAGATTATTTTCGGCAGAAAGTGTAATGTGCACCGATGTAAACCATCGGATTATTGAGGCGATCAAGTTTATATCTTTGGGCTATTATTTAATGCGTACTGTTTCTTTTGCTTTTTCTGTTCTCTACCGCTAGTGTTCTGGCATATATGAATAAAGATTGTTGGAACTTTATCTGAACAAGGCAATATGTAAGGAGAAGAAATTATTACCTTTCATGAAACCACTGCACTCCATGCCATACCCTGCAAACCCCATTAATGAATTTAATAGGTCACACCCAACCCAGACGAGCAGAGAAAGAGAGGGAGAGGAAGAGAGAAAGAGAGAGAGTGTGTGTACCATGACAAAGGAAAATAAGGGCTTTTGGAGAAGCTGAAGATGACAACCATCCGCAAGTAAAGAGCTGAACTCCCCTTGAATTCCTTATATACTCCTGTGCCATTCAACTCATACAAAAGCGCTAGTCACGTCACGTGAATACATGTCCATGGTTTACCGGAGAAAAAAAAAAAAGAAAGGAAAAAACTAAGTCTAAGAGTCCTAAAGAGTTGCCAAGAAATAAAGAATGGAACTTTACCTCTTTGTATTCGAACTCCATGATCATGCAAAGAAAAGAGCAGACCTTTACCAACGAAACTTGACCATAACCGTGTCTACAAGCTCGGATAAAATCTTGGAAACAATATAACGATTTGCATCACATACGCAAAGATATGTGTAGCTTAAGCCTTTTAAAGGTCAAAGAAAGTGGGGGCAGGGACTTTTTGATGAGGAAGAAAGAGAGCAAGGCAAGAGGAGTGAGTGGGGGCTTCGAAGGTGAGAACCGAGAACTGTAGAGGATGTTACGGTGCGATTTGTTTACCCACCCGCTGCCCTGCCTGTTGATTTTGGTACACATATTTTTAAGAGTGTTCCGTCAGCAATGAGGCCAGGTGGCAGTTGTCATGACTCGTGACTCGTCATTTGGTCCCATTGTAGAGGAGACTGTCTTTACTGGCTCGGCCCACCTCGTTCATTGTTAGAAACTCGAGAATGGTTCGGCTCTTCTTTCACACTTCACAACTTGTTGGGCCGTGGTGTTCATTGAAAGTTAATCAAGTTTTTCATGAGCGTGTGAAACCTGCAATTATGGGTCTCATCTCCCAAAATCATGTAATTGTTGAGTAGTTTGATGAGAAAGTGGAACTACCACTTTATTTTTAAAAGAATTAAATTTTGATTTCAAAAGGCTAAAAAGATATTGAAAGGCTTTGCATACCAAAAATTGCGTTTGAGAACTAAGCCGAAGGTGAGATGCGGCTAGGTACACCAACTAGGCATGCCAAATCTCCGAAGAATGAACAATATTTTTATACACTCGTAAAAAAAAAAAAAGCTTGCAGATCATGCAAAAACCTGAAAAAAACACTGGAGACAAACAAATAAACCAAATTTCACATGGTTTAATGAGATTCAAAGATGGTTACAAAATGCTTTGGTAGTTACAGATGCCCAAAAGAAATGAAGTCATAATTGTAACGAAGCACTTTCAACAGTCAGTTTGCTACTATGCCCTGCAATACCCCGGAACTGTGATACTGCAAAGGGAAATTCAACAGCCTGCGATTGAGTTGAGTATAAAGAAATAGCAGGCGGGAGTGATACAGGTAGAGGGCGCAATAGAAAAATGGCACCTCAAGAAATGGTGACCAAACCTCTTTTGATGAGAGATACATGAACTATAAGCTGGTTACTTTAACCAACTTGAATTGATTCTCGTCACCATCATCTTCTTAATGATCAATGTAGTTTGAGCATCACCTTGCTTCTCTACCTCTTTCTCAGGTAGACATATTAAAATGTCTTGGTGTACTCAGCAGCGGCAGCAAATGCAGAAGCCAGACCAGCCGTGCCAACAACATGAGTCCAATTTCGTGTCCCAGCAGCAACTGCTGCCCCTGTCACGGCGCCAGCAATTAAAGCATTTACCTGTAATAAGAAGAAGCTTAATGATGTTCACCAGGTATTCTTTAATGCAGAGTACTTTTCATTAAGGCAGGGTTATCAATGATCCATTATATAGTGCAAGACAAAGCATTTCAATAACCTAGTTCTTGAATTGCCAGCTTAAATTCTCTTTTACCTATGAGTAGTAAAAGTAAAGAGAACAATATGTAACTAACCCAATCATTTTGCTTCCTGTATCTTTGCATGCCACACCGAGTAAAAGTGAAAATTCCACCAACAAGGCCTGAAGGACAAAATAAGAGCCAGTAGACAAGCAAAAGATGAGAGTGAAATAGAAATTATAACAAACTGCCAGACAGTACAACAAGAAGTGAAAGAGTTTTAAGTGAAATTCTGGGAAGTAAAAGATAAGAAATATCCAACCACTATAAACAAGATTTAATAGCATTAAAGCAAGATAGTAAACATAAAAGAGAAGCGAATGGTGAAAAGAAAAGGTTCACAGCCAAGTACAAAACTTCATCAAGGATGCTACATTAGTCACAATCTTGCATCAAAGAAGCAATGAATGGTTCCAAAAGGAAATAAACAATCAATTTCCTGTTCTCATGATGCTGATATCCCCAAGACATATGAAAGAGAACTGCAAAAGAATAACAAAGGCACAAATAGAGAACAGCAACAATCAAGCAGTCTTCTTTTTTTAATCTTTACAAATATGCTCATGCATTCCAATAACTACATTATCAAGTTTGATGGTCTCTGATGATTTCTTAATCTAAATTCATACACTTAGCAAAATTAAAAACTGACCAGAATAGTTAGTTTTGGACACTTCCTTTTTGAAGGATATGATCCCGAATGCAATAGGAAGGTATTGGTTTAAAAAATATCCTGATTTAGTTGAACAACCATTTCGCTTTACTATCACTCTCCCCCCCCCCCGCCCCAAGTTCAATATATTCCACAATTACTCCTCCTATGTCTATGATTCTAGTTTCTGTTCCAACGAACCAACCAACTGTGTCCTAGAACTTGATTAATTCCGGTTCTGAGAAATGCAGCTTTGTCAATTTCATGAAATGGGTGAGTATGCTGTCATACATCCATACATTTTGCAACAAAAAGTCTATCCGGCTCGCCTAAATTCATTAGAGCTTGCCATGCCTGGCTGCTGCATTTACAGAGCATTAGACCCAAAAAGGCACACAAAAAGATCACGAAATTGAACCTAAGAAGAGATATTCATCTTTGATTACCACATTGAAAGCCGAATTTTCCAATTCTCTTTGTCTGCATAATAACATTCCACACCAAGATTAAAAAAGCCAAAAAAAAAAAACAAAAATCATGAAAGTGCAAACGGAAAAATCTTAAATAACCGAAACAACATCATCAATCCCAAGTAAATCAAAAACCAAAAAGAAAACGTAAATATCGTACCACAAAGGATGCACGAGCGATGCCGCTCAGGCCTGCACATAAGTTTGTTTCCGGTTAACAAAATACGGATAGATGATTGGTAAAATGGCGGGTAATTGTGCCAAAAGTTAACCTCTTTTACGGGCTTCGTGCGGGCCGAGACATGAACCCCATATTGCACCTGCCTGGATCATAGACAATCAACAATATCAAAATTAGAGGCCGGCTTTGTTAATTCTTTGAAAACTCTGGATTTACCCAAGTTTGATCCCCTAAAATTTTATGCTACCGTTCCGAAACGGAGGATTGAATCGACGGCGAGGGAAGAGCACGGAATGACGCCGCACGGGTCTTCTTCTTCTTCCATCCTTCCGTCTTCCTCTTTCCCGTTGTGCAATTCCTAGGTCAAAAAATAGAAAAAGGCAATTTAACGGTATAACCGCACAATTCATTCAGTCAAAGTCAAAACTAAGGTGATTTCCAATGTTTATATTTATATATATATATATATACACATACATATACTTGATTTTTTTTTTTCTATTTTATATTTATTCGATAAAATTCTAAATTTTCGTGACAATGCAAGACAATTTCTTGGATTGGAATACATTTAATTTTTTTTGTGAGTGAAATAAACATGAGAGGATAAAGATAAATGTAAAAGCAGTTAAGATTTGCAAGAGGCAATTGATTTTCCTTCTCTCTAATAATTTTCGGAAAATTTAACTAATTTATTTAAGCTAACAAATGTATTAGGTAATTTATTAGTAAATAATGTTGGAATATAATTATACATAAGAACAGAAAATGAGCCTACGAGAGAAAGATGTCCATGTCTATATAATTATGAAATTATACTAATATTCATACAATATAATTCTACGACTTTGAAAAAAAAATAAAATAGATATGAGAATTATGAAATATATTAATTCTTTTAGGATTGAGTAGAAATTAAATATAAAAATTTTAAAAAAATTGAGGATCAAATTTAGCACTTTTTTTTTAAAAAGTAACAATTAAGTAATTTTAACATTTAAATATCTTTTATATATGATTAAGATAAAAAAAATTTATAAATAAAATATTTATCACGTTTAAAGAAAGAGTAACATTTAAGAAATTTTAAAATTTAAATATTTTTTAATTATGATTAAGATAAAAAATTTATAAATAAAACATTTTAGTTACAATAAAATATAATCAAATTTGTAAATAGTTAATAGAAATTTCTAAAGCGCATGTTACCTATTGTTCATCGTACTTTTCTTTTTTTTTTTTCATGTGATATTATAAGTAAAAAAAAAAACAAAAAACAAAAGAGGTGGCCCACGACCGCCACATCACCTGTGGCGGGACCCGTCCAGGTAACGGTAAAACCGTGCAAGGCGAGGAACGGAGATACGGTACGGTTGGATGTTCAAATGAACAACCAGTGGACGACGTCGTTGTGAGCATCCAAACCCTACGCGTCTATCCCAACAACTGCTTCCAATATATTCTCAACGGCGCGTTCTGTCCTCAACAGCTCTGTTGGCGAATAGCGGCGGAGCGGCGAGCAGAGACGGCAAAATGAGTCGAGGAACGGCAGTGGCTGGAGCCAAGGGCAAGAAGAAGGGGGCGGCGTTCGTCATCGACTGTGCGAAGCCTGTGGAGGATAAGATCATGGAAATCGCCTCTCTGGAGAAGTTCCTCCAGGAGAGAATCAAGGTCGGCGGCAAAGCTGGTGCTCTCGGAGACACCATCGTCGTAGCTCGTGACAAGAACAAGATTACCGTTACCTCCGAGAGCGCCTTCTCTAAGCGGTACTTAAAATTATATGAATATGATCTGGTTAGTATTTTTCAAGTCAAAAACTGTGTTTTTTGTATTTTTTTTGCGGTTTTTGCATCAGGTATCTTAAATACTTAACAAAGAAGTATTTGAAGAAACACAATGTGCGGGACTGGCTGAGGGTAATTGCATCCAATAAGGACCGGAATGTTTATGAATTGCGCTACTTCAACATTGCCGAGAACGAGGGAGAGGAGGAAGACTGAACACCAATTTCAATGTTACCTGAAATGTTTGGTCTGTGGACCTTGTGGGTTTTTTCTTATGCGGTCTGTCTCACTCATTTGTTTGTTGAAAGTTTGGTTCTTGATACTTAGAACATACTTTTAATGTATCAGATCCAGATGCTATTAATACAGTTGGAATTCCTCGCTACCTTTGAGTTTACGAAGATTGTTGTTTGTGGGCATTGACTTAGCTGTACTGTTGTTCCTCCTTGGTATTATTTGGGATGCAGCACTTGCAACCGATCAAAGGTATGCTTGTGTCAGCTGCTGTTTCTTTAAAGCTGCATTGGTTTTAGACTTTTAGTCATAGCTTTCCCCTAAATTTTAGGGAAAATGAATGTCAATTATTGAAGGTGAAATAGCCGGTTGTTTCCATGGCTGATTGACAAACTTCCAACATTTTTTTTACGCTCAGAACCATTGTGGATGGATATTACTGGGAACTCGATTATCCTTGCTGGTCTTTGCTGTTTTTGTGTTGAGGCTCTGGGTATGGGCTGCCGAGCTTTCATGCTGTTTTGGGCGCCTTTTTGTTTTTCCTCTGGCATTTGCTTAATGCGAATTTCTTAACAAGAGAATTTCTCCCTATTGTTGTTTTTGTGCTTGTTTACCCTCACCATTGAATCTGAGGTGAGGCCAGTATGAAAAGGAAAGTCGAGCAAGCAGCACATGTTAGATCTCAGCAGTGGGAAAATTTTGATATAGAAGTCTCTGCGAGGATATTTAGCTCGGCTGAAACAATGTTACTATCTTGCAGTTGCTTTGGTTTTTAGGTTCCGTAGGTCCCAGATGGCATTTTCCCTCGCATTGGGTGTAATTGAAGGACAGAGTTTCAAACATACCTTGCCACTTTTCAGTCATTTTCTAGCTCAAAATGTAACACTTTGAGTAGCACAATCTCATTGCATTACCAAAATCGGCTATGCTTATGATCAAGCAATGTACACCAATAGACAACATTCGAGAAAAGGAGAGCCTGGGGACCTCTTACTCACAACAGGCCACATGAGTGCAGAAAATACTTTGCAAACAAATTTTAATGACTGAGAGAGCAGGAGCCCAACAATGTAAGTTCCTTTAAGCCTACTCCACCATCTAATGGCTGCTCATTCTAGATCTCACTGTATTCAAAATGCCTCACATTCAAGACAAGTTTCAATTCCACTGCCAGCCTATATTCTAGCCTAAGCAAAGGCACCCGTACAAGCTGTGGCTGGAGTTGCCTCAAGCTGTTTAACTGGGGAGCTGTATTTCTTGGTTATGAACCTGCAAAAGATCAATGACATGGGACATTAAGATAACAGCTTCACGGAAAGCCTCCAATGATGCTATAACACAAACTAAGAAACAGAGACAGCACCCCTTTTTTCAGCAATAGCTAACACCAAAAAACGCCAAAGAAAATAATGATAGGTTATTGATGAAAATTAAATGCTCAACAGTTGTTTTAAAGGGCAAGTTGCATAGTTTGTCAAGCTACCTGAAGAAATCCCTCCATAACAACTCATACATCAGCCAGTTCGTTCCAGTGTCTGGTGAGTTGCTACCCACGCTATTGAAGTTTGAGGAGGCAGAAATAGTTCTGTCAATCAATCACTTCATTGATGATAACAGAAATGTACAAAGGTTGTAATAGCAAAGTCATAAAGAATGAAAGGGGAAAAAGAATATAATACTTCAAGGTACACCTGGTAGCAGTTTTCTTTAGCTCATCAAACATGGAACGAGCAGAAATGCACCCCATGGTTAGCCATGGAGAAATTTTGCAGGAGAAATTTGCACCATATAAGCCATCATGGCTGTCATTGGTTGGCTCGGGTGGCTGTGCTTGGCACTCAGCTGCAAATTTTTTAAGCCTCTCTAATGCTTCAGTTTCTCCTCCAACTATGGATGCATTAGCAGCCAGCTTGCCATCCTACATGGGAGATATACTGACAGTATGATCACCACATTTGAAATAACGATTACACAAATCCCCATAAGGCCATAACCAGTAAACTGCTGACAACAATTCAGATAATGTAGCACAACTGTTGAAATTATCCGTATTAATGGCAATGAATCCAAAACTGTTGGAAACTTCAAAATGATCAAACAGATGAAGCAACAACTGCAGTGAAACTTCAACATGCAAAGTAGCAAACAATCTAAAAGAAGTGAAAACCAAAACCTGAGGGGCGTTGAGACCCAAATCCAACAAAGAAGGGATCTCCCCGGGCTCCACATCTCCTCTCGACGGCAAGGCCTTCAATTGATCCAATTCGGCAATCGTCTTTCTTATTTCCACCTTCTTAACTTTCTCCGTGAATTCACCATAATTAGATGGCATATCATCCAATGTGAAAGGCAAATCATCAACATGGTACAAAGTGCATCCCCAGAAGTCTTTCATTTCGATGCCCTCGTCTTTCATGGCCGCCTCGACCCTTTCCTCAGACTTAACCTCATCGCGAGTCACCTCTCTGTGAGTATACACAGCATCAGCTCCAATGGCCTTTGCCAATTGGACCAACACGGTTTCGGGTTGCCCGACCCTGACAACGAGATCGGACCCTCTGGCCTGCAAGTTCTTGCGAAGGTCAGAGACGGATTGGATCAGAAATTTGGCGCGATAAGGCCCGGTCTTGTCGAACCCAGAAGAGGATTTTCCATAATCTCTTGGGTCAAAGCAGTAAACAGGCAGAACAGATATGGACTCATTGTTGGCAGCGGTGAGGCACTCATTGTCGTGGACGCGCAAGTCGTTGCGGAACCAAACGATGGACGCTCGACGAAAGGCGGCGGCGTTGGAGGGGTCAGAGGAGCGGCGCGGGCCTAGAGAGAGTGGGGTCTGGAGAGGGCTGGCGGAAATGGTGGACTTGGGAGGAGCAAGAGCGGCGGTGGGGTAGGTGACGGAGAGAGAGAGGTGAGTGAGAGAGGCGACTTGGGTTGTAATTTTGACCTTGCTTGGTGCTGTAGAGGAAAACAAGGCGGAGACGTTGGGTTGGGAGAGCAAGCTGGAGACGGTGGGGAGGGTTGTGGAGAGAGAAAGAGAGAGAGAGGCTGTTGCAAGAGGGGATGGTCTTGTGGATTTGGAGGGTAAAATTGCAAGTTGCTGCCTTTCCTCTCCTTCTTCTCTGGAGGAAGGTTTGGATTCTGGAGTATTTTGGGCGTGGAGATTGAGATCCATTTTTCGTGTGAGGAGGTTTGGTGGAGATGTTAATGAGTTTCAGATAAGTTGATTGCTTGTAAATGGCTTCGATTTCTTCTTCTTCTTCGTCTTGTTGTTTTTTTTTGGGGGCGGGGGTGTTGGTTTGCTTCCTCTCGGGACAAACAAGAAAAAACAACAGTAGTTGGAGCCCTTCTCCTTGTCGGAGTGCCCGAGCCGCCGCACACCTACCTAACACATATCCCGCTCTTAACTAGCCCGTTCCTTCCTGTCCAATGTTGAGGGGTGGCTGGGGCGGATTTAACCAGGATGGTTTGGTGGCGGACAAAACAGAAGCCAGCCATTCCCAACCTTTTTACTTTTTAAAAGAGAAAAATAAAAAATATATATATTATATAGTGGGTACGTAAATATTAATGGAGATTAAGAATCGTTCGTTATTTTTTTTTTTCATTTAATTATTATTATAAATAAAATTTATTATTTAAATACTATTTAATTCGAATATAATTTCCTAATTACCACGCTTTTACATGATATCACAATTTAGTTGGGATATTAATTATAAACGAGCATGTGTAACATGCTTTTTCTCCCCGAACATTCTGTACCATATTTATAAAGGTCTTCACTAAATTTGATTTTTGTTCTCACAACAGTAAAGGCTAAAAATAGCTAGAAAAGATTACAACCCACATAACTGTCTCTTATACACATCTAGCTGTGTATAAGAGACAGAAAAAAAAGAGACACTAGCAGCCGAAATAAATGTTAGGAGAAGAAATTCAAATATTCAATAACAGACCTAAAAAAGAAAAAAGAGAGAGAGAGTCTTGTGACTTGATTGCAAACTGGCGTAAACTTAAGGGGCGGATTCAATGATAGGGGATTTTAAGTTACTTAACCTAAAAGAGAGAAACGGAAGCATTGCGGATGCAGGCCACAGAAGCGGGTCAAATGAATGGCATAGACGATGAAACTTCTCAAGCTACTAGCCCTCTAGACCTCTATAATCCGTCACCGTATCAACATGGAATGTTCTCTGAGCTTTGTCCATTCACCATCTACAACAGCAGCTGCTGCTGCCGTGAGCCCGTGGTTTACCTACGCGTCGAAGAAACCGAAGAAAAATGGAGGATTGACTTTGAGAGCCGAGTTTAATGGTGAAAAAGACTCAACACTCCAAGCCGCCATTAATGCTGCCTCGCTTCGTTTCCAGGAAACGCATCGACCAGGTAAGTAAAAAATAAAACAAACAAATAAATAAAATCTCTCTCTCTCTCTCTTGTTTCCGGGCCTTTGTTGGGTTTTCTTTCCTGTAGCTGACTTTTTATCGGACAGTTTACTTGGAAAAGCAATGGCGTGGCTTTTTGTTAACATCCAATTTATTAATAGCGAGAGAATTTCAGGAAATTTCAAAACAGAGCTCATATAGGTGATTCTTGAATTTGCAGAGCCTCTTTTTGTCGACCCATTTGCCGCTTGCTTTGTTCGTCCTGATGTCCAGATGGATTTGAAGAAGTGCTCTCAGCATTATTGCATTGCCACAAGGTTCATTGATGATAAATTACTGTGGACGGTGAATCATATTGATGGACTTAAGCAGGTATTAAACTCTTTGAATGTTCAGCTAAGATTGATGCTTTAAAAAAAAAATTATTATTATTATTATTATTATTTCCTCTCCATTTTGAAGCAGTTAGCTTTTCTGTTCCATTTATATTCCTGCAGGTTGTTTTACTAACAGATGGGATGGACACTCGCCCTTATCGGCTTAGCTGGCCAACTTCAACTCTATTGTTTGATGTATCCCCAGAAAGGATCTTTAAACAATCAGCCGAGAAGCTTGCAGGTATGAGATATTTTAATAATTTAGATCGATTTATTTATGATCTTCTAATCTAATAATTCGGTGCAAGGGAGAGAAAATTGCTAATGTTGTTCATATCACACTGCAAATGTTGGTATTGGATCATTAATCAACACTTTTAAAATCAGTTGACTGCATTAGCATGTTCTAACAGTTTCTGTACCCTGCAATCCCAGTGATTTTGTGGTTCATTATGGGTCTACTCTGAATTATAATGACCATATCTTCTTCTGGAAGATATTAGGTGTTGGGACCAAGGTTCCGAGGAATTGCTTGTTTCTTCATGTTCCAATGGAGTCCACTAGTATACAACAAAGTTTGTGTGCTAAGGGTTTTAATGGCAACCGACCTAGCATTTGGTCCATCCAGGTAATTCGTGCTTCTTCTGAAACTATAATTTATCATTTTGGGGATCATCATTTGTTTTTGATTATAGTGGTCTTATAGGGTCTGCCCGTCATGACATTGGCTAGTTTTGAAGAAATTCTGTTCACTGTTAGTAGTTTGGCTGCAAATGGGAGTCTGTTCCTAGGAGAATTGCCAGAATGGTTGACAGAAACTGAAATTGGGATGAAGGTCAGTTTATCTTTCAGACGTCATTTGGAAAACAAAATTGTTCCGGTGCACTTCCCACCTCATTTGTCTGGTCTCTTTTGCAGTCCAGCGCAAAGAAATGGATGGACAAACTTTTCATTAGCAATGGCTTCCGGGTGGATGTTGTAAGCTATGGTGAAGTTGCAAGAAGTTTAGGCAAGGAACTAGCACCTGGACACTACAAGAATATCCTATTTGTTGCAGAACAACTGCGCTTCTCAGATGATCAGGTTTGATAATCTATTTCTAGTTCCAGTAATTAGCACTATTCGATGCATTTGGTCTTGCTTCCCTTTTAAATAAAAAATAGAACTCCATTTGCTTTGCCTTGGCTTTATTGTCAGGTGGACGTTTGGAGGGGAGAATTTCAGAGGATAGAGGAGGAAGGGGATGAAGAAGGATTTGAAGAGCTTTAACTTTAAATGGAGACTAGGGTTGCACTGGTTACAATAAATATTTTTAGTTATTTGATGTACGTTCGTTTTATGTTTATGTGTTGTTAGCGTGAAATCGGACTCAGACGTGTTTTTCAGATAGAAATTGAGCTGGCTTGTGTACCGTAATCAGGGCCATGTGAGATGTGGTTCATTCTGCCTCGGGATGATAGAAGCTCAATAACCGAAAATGGGAAGTATATAATGTCATATATTAGTTGAATTAAATTAAGATGTGGTTGAATATGAAATGTCTGTGTATAGGGTCCTGAAAAATTAACATGATAGAACACTACTGACACAAATTGAATGTTTGTTCTAGGAGAAATCTGTCATTCAAATCCAATTGGTCTGTCATTTCACATTTGGTTTTCAAATATAATAGTAGAAACTAAAAATTGGGAATATTGGGTTTGAGGGAAAAAGAATATCACTGAAAGTTGCACATTTAAGGAGTTAGGAAGAAAAAAAAAAAAAAAAAAGAAGAGAGGATTTCATTGGCCTAAACGTGAACAAAAAGGAGAAAATCTACTGGGTATAGGCGCATCTGGCCCAAAAATAGAAGAAATTGGCTTGAGCAGGGGAAGGAAGAGGGGAAAATAATAAACAAGAGAAAGGAGGAAGTTTGATAGGAAGGAGACGACAAAAGAAAGCTGACTCAATTGTAAATGTAAACGTAGTATGTAGTAAGCATCTCTATGTTTTGACTTTTCTTTTCTTTTTCTTTGTTCCAGTTATTCGTAAGAAAAAAATTTGTAATTTTCATATGTTCCCTCACTCCAAATTTCATATTGTGATGAATTATATTAGGTGGTTACTACAAATATACATAAAAATATATATTAATTTATCATGATTGTTTATTTTATTTACGAAAAAATATATTAATTATAACGAATAATTATAATATATCACTATTTACTTTGAATATAAATTATAATAATTTGATAATTTTTCTGAGTTTCACCCGTTTAATTTGTAATTTACACACCTTTATATTATTATATTATAAGCAGCTATGTATAAAAAAAACAAAAATAAAATTCAAATGGCTAATATAAGAGCTCGTTCTTTTAAGAATATTCAACCTTGACGTTAGCTAGTATGCTTATTGAGTTCTCGTTCGTTGTTCATCTCATAGGTATTAGGAGACATCATGGAATAATACATAATTTCCACACGTAGGCGTATGAATGTGGTTGCGCACTAGCCTGAACATTTATGTATAGAAGAGGGAATGAGATGGAAATAGGATCCAAAAATATTTATGAGAACAAAAAGCTCTTATCTTATTTCAAGCTCTAACACAGTTAACAATAAAGATCCATTGAAAAGGAAAGATGGTAAGTTTTTTTTTTTTTATTTTGTGTGTGTGTGTGCATCAAATGATGACGGGCATAAATAAAAAATGACTAGAGATCAAGACTAAAATATATGGTTCTGCATGTAATAGTGGAAAGCATCAGGTTCATGTTTGCTGCTCGATCTTACACCCTTGAGAAAGGCTTGTGTAATAGTGATTATTGCACCATTCATTCTCTGCAATTTAAAAGTGCAATGCCAACAAGGTTTTTTAGAATCATATGAAAGAAATAGAAGGACAAAAGGAATTGTGTAATTTAGCAAGTAGACATAAAATTTTGCAAAGCGACCACTTGCTTTGAATTGAAGAAACGCAGTTTCTTTAGTACCGAGGTGGTGGTGGAGGAGAGCTGTAATAAGATGCTGGAGGCGATGGTGATGGTGGTGGTGGAGACTTGTAGTAGTAAGGAGGAGGAGGGGATGGAGATGGTGGAGGTGGGGATCTGTAGATATAAGGGGGAGGTGGGGATGGAGATGGTGGAGGTGGATACTTGAAGATGATGGGAATTATAGGCTCTAATAGTGGTGGTAATAGTGATCGTGGTGGGGGTGGAGATTTGTAGACATGAGGAGGAGGTGAAGGTGATGGTGGCGGAGGTGACCCGTGGATGTATGGGGGAGGAGGTGAGGGTGAGGGAGGTGGTGGTGGAGGCGGAGGCGGGGAATTGTAGATGTATGGAGGAGGAGGTGATGGAGATGGGGATGGAGGAGGTGGAGACTTATAGCAAGGTCTCCATGAATGATCATTCTGCCTGCCTAGCAAGGTCTCAATCCATGCTAAAATCAATATTAACGCTGTTTGGGCTATCAATCAATTGCATGCATTAACCTAAAAACTTAACTAAGAGGTAAGTGACCGAACTTGAAATACTTGTTTTTGCGCTAAAAGCCAAATTAGCCTGGTTGGTAGGATCTTAAAATAAAAGCCAGATTAGACTGCTTGGTAGGACTTTATCATCTTCAGCTAAAGATTCCCGTATGCTTACAAACATGCACGCAATTTGCATTGCAGACCCGATGTGAACATTTCATAGAACTATGAATTCAACGATGCTAAATTACAAAAGTCATTGACCTATTGATACATTGGTTTGGCGGATTTTCTGAATAATTTTAATCGAGATTACAATGTAAGGTTTCTAGACTTTATGCCAAATTTTTTTTTTTTTTTTTTTTTTTTTTTTTTTTTATGGTCCACTATGCCAAACTACCGATACATTAGTTTGCCTGGCACTCAAATTCACTTATTCAATGTTACAATGTTTGGCTAGAATGTTTCAGAACTGCATCGTTCAATGCTCCCTTTCCCCAGCACCCTTTGCATTCTGCTCTCTGCTTCCTTGTATCGCATTGCATCTCCCCTGTCAATCTGTAGACGCTTCTCAACAAACACGACTCCAGAAAAGATCATTTCCTACATCCACGGGATGCAAAAGGGATGAGTATTAAATCGAACGATCCGAGAAATTTCACTTTACGGATTGTCCCCCAACGCACACAATTACAAATTTTCTGTTGGAAATTATGGAACAATTAACTTACTAACGTTCAATGGTAAATCAATCATTTAATTTTAACAAAATCAGCCAGTACAATGAAGTCTTGCGTAAACCATGCAACAAATAAAATCTTCTAATATAACAGAGGGGACACATTTCACACGATGAGAGATATCAAGGACTTCGTTGCATAAACTAATAAATATTCTTTGAAACTATTGTTTCTCGTGATAATGTCTTACAAGACCTATACTTAACTTCAGAGTGTACAAATCACAATTTACTGACAGAAATTTCTTGACAAGCAAGATTGTAAGTGGACAAAGCAGTAAAATCAGAGCCTGAATGCCCTACCGACTGGCAACAAATGAAGGACAACACTCTGGCCAGATTCAACAGCGTGTCTGAGAGCAGAAAAGGAAGCCATGTGTAATCCAGCCAACCAAATAGCCATCCCGCCTTCGCTCAAGATAGTTCATTAGTAAACAATTACGGAAGAACAAAATGGACCCCAAACTTAAACCAGCCATCTAATCAAAGAAGCGCCCAAACTGTTAGCGTTGTGAAGATAAGCATAAGCCAAGAGAACACGAAAACTCAATGTGGCTATCCAAAGCACCATCCGATTCTTCTTGGGGCATATCCAACCCAAATTCTATTAGCAACCAAGCATTAAAACAGAACATCGTGGCGCAATGCCATCAAAATTCACATAAGCTGATGCTGACTTCAAAGATGATTCACAGCTATTGATGACTCAAAACAGGAATTGTTGGAGATGGTCTAACAACATTCAGCACACCTCTTGCAGTCACCTGCCAAAAGAAGTTAAATGAAACAATCTGCCGGAAAACCATAGCCCAAAAAAAAAAAAAGTTAGTCTTAAGAGACGGTTTTCATATGGGCTTTTACCTCAAAAAAGGAATTAAAGTTTAGACGCAAAAGAAAACGCCTTAGAAATGGGGCTCGCTGACTGCCTGCTAGCCTGCTACTACGCAGAATGGTGTACAAGGAATTTGATTTCTTGTTAAATTCCTGGATGCCACAAATATATAAATCATTAGCAGTTGAGCAAACAAAATATTAGGTAGGAGACAACATATAAAAACCACTTAATGCTCTACCAGAGTTTTAGTAAACTGTATACTTTGCACCACCAATTCTAGGGAAGGTGTACCTCAGCAATATGTTCCAGTTCAGATGCATTAGGATTGTTTTCTTGTTTCTCAATGGTCCAGCAGAATTGCAGGCAAAGTTTCATTATGCCATCTAATATCCTTGAGACAGAGCCGATGTCCAAGAAAGACTGTGAAATTAAAGCGGACAAATATCTGAACATAAATGTAAACAAAGCAGAAGGATTAATTATTAACAATAAGTGCATGGATAGACATTGTAACTCAACATTATGAAAAGGCTAAAACCAGTAGCAGCAAGCAGTCAGAAAAGGAAATAAAGGAGCTCGAACTCAATATATTAATCATGCAGAAGGCAATAAGAACCATCATTTACACTTACTCTTGGTGGAAGCCCACTAGTTCAGTGAAGTCATGAGAATCTTGAATATGAGCTTGTAAAACATTCCATTGAGATTCTATCACATCCACCTAAAACAGAAAGTTAGAATGTTGCGTGTGTAACTATCCTCATAAATGCACAATAAAGACGGACAAATTCAAAAAACTTGAGATAAAATTGGGAGAACAACCTGATCCAATCAAGAGAAAACAAATGTTAATCCACAATTTACAGATTTCATACTCTCTAAAGACACCTTTGGAGCACCTCTAAGTGGAGCAAAAGGGATGCAGGAAACAAAAAAGCAACGTGAAAGGCTTTTCCCCATCAATGATTGGGTAGGAAATTACACTCAAGTTTTCCACAAGGTGATAAGATTCATCCCCATCTTGCTTTGAGCATTGTTTTAAATTAATGTAATGACCTATAAATACCTCTAACAATGTCAGTCACCATTATCAAGCCATTTGTCTGGGGTAAATGGCTTTGGTGACTTGATCTGCGGTAACTTAAGAACCAGCAGTTACAGCTTTATGTGAAATATTTCATATCCAGCATGTTTTTCACCAGGGAAAATATAAAAGGCACCAGTTACCTGGATGTAAAACTGGAGATTCCTGATCAAAAATGCCATATGCTCTCTAATGCGCCACATTGGCCTAAATTGTTGGCGACGCTGCTGAGATGTAGAGCAATTTACTCTGCCATGCCGATGCTTGGCAAAATCCGTGTGATCTTGCTGCATCACAGAGGCCCAAGACTTCTCCAATTCCATTTGTGTTCGTTTAAGCCGCAGTAAATACTGAAAGACCCTCAGATACCTGGAGCATGCTTATCATTAGCACATAAAAGTTTGAAAAGGCACCATTTGAACAACTGCCAAATAGTTATGTTCTGTAACAAAGCAATTTATGGAATACTTTCACAACCACATAAGGTAAAGGATGTGACATCCATACATGAGGATGTTTATGTTACAATCCATAACCTAAAAGCCATATAAAAGTATGATGAATGACAAACTTTGAACTGATTGACTATCATATCATTATATCTTTAGCTTTGTGGACTAAAATGACCTTATTCTATCTATTGATTTATGTATCGAACAATGGCAATTAAAAACTTTATGTAAACTCCTCGTCAGTTTAGAATTCTTATTCAGGGTGGGTTACAAATATTTGATTGGATGTCTCTGTGTGTGTGTGTGTGTGTGTTGCTTCCATCGAACCCAAAAAAGTCCATAATGACATGGAATGCACATACTTAAAACCGAGGAAACCACACAAGAAAGAAAGGAAAAGTGGTGATTGCAAGCAGCAGAAGCATCTTACTTGGCAAGCACTTCTTGGGTGAAAAACAACTGTAAAGGCCAATCTATAGAATATTCAAGAGCAATATCATCCCAGCCATCAACATATGTATCTGAAGAACTTGACAGTGCATCACCAGAAACTTCTGTTTTGGGTAAATCTCCTTGGGAGGACTTCACTGAGAACCCAAACGAGGGCATGCTAGTACACATGAAGACATAATCTTAGAACAATTCTCACTCAAAACAACTAAATGGAAAAGTATAATTTAATAAGAGAGATTGATATTAACTGCAAGGAAACTCTAGAAAAGTATTTGTCATCCTCACTGATTGTCTTTATGGCAGCCTGCATTGCATGTAGCCCAGTTTCTTTCACACAGTTAGCAAATTTGGAATTGAAAAAACTAGTATCATGAATATTTAGTCACATGAGGGAGCATGATCATGTTCACCATGGCAATACATCTCATGCTAAACTTACTAGCTGAAATGGGACCATGAGATCAGCTTCAGCAGTTGACTGACGAGGTGGTAAACACATTAATTGCCGACTTTCCTCAAGAAAACACTGACATCATACACGGAGCTACATTAAGATCACATTAGTGGTTCATTAAGAACAGCTCAAGAAAAATAGGAACATATATGCAGTTACTGGAAATTTGAAGGTTTAATTAGGAAAATGCAGGTGTGCACTTCTAACTGTCATTTACAGTGAAAATAAGTAGAGATAAGTGAAACCAGATTTCTGACTGCATAGAAGAAGGGCATAAATAAATTACAGTTTAGTTCATTGTACTTCATAGCAAAATTTAAATAGGGTTGGCAGAGATCACTTATTCCCTTTTTTTTTTTGTTTTGGGCAATCATATCAATAAGGAGTTAAATTATCTCAAATCACAGCAATAACCAGATCAACAAGAAACAGCCTCTATAACTGGGCTCTACACGCAAGATTATGAAAACAAAAATTCAGGATGCAAAATGCATAAGCTAAAACAGATAACTTTAGATATCAACCAAATATAGAAGCAGAAGGAACTTGTGGACTACTCATTAAAAAAAAGAGAGAGAGAGAGCTTGAGGACTGATGATAAAAAGTTGTTACCCATCCTTTACCTGGAAAAAATCTCCTTTTGCTAAAAGAAAATAGTCTTTGAGGGCCTTCAGGTGGCCATTCAAGTCAGCACGCACTACCACAAGCTGAAGAAATAAAGTTAACACTGATATATTAAATGTGGAAATAGATGAATAATAAAAATTTCACATGCAGCACCTGCCAAAGATGACTAGCTGCAATAGCCCGAATAGAGTCAACAACGCACTCAAACGGTCTCTTCTGAAATTCAGATGATTCCTGCAGAGGATGAAAAGGATTTCAGACATAAAATCACTGCACAGTGTTCAATGAATCAAGTTCTTCCCACTAGAAGTTTGAGCAGCCAGATGGATTATCCATAGAAATTTGGAAATCTTCACAGAGATAGGCATAGTTTGGCTGACTGAACTCTTTGAAAGAATATCGAAGACAGGGACTATGGCAGTAATGTAAAGTAATGAGCAATGGATAGAAAGCAACATATCCAAAAAGTGAGAATCTCATAAATAAGAGTGCTGAGATGAATGTATGACCAAAAAAAAAAAATTGAATAAGTTGGAAATTCATGTAGGATATTCATAGCAAGGTTCCAGGGATACCCTGCCAAATGATAAGGGGAAGTAATTTAAGAATTAAGATGGTTTGGACATCTTCAACGAGGACCTACAGATGCATAAGATAAAAAGGCCAAATCTGGGTAAATGGAGGCAGAGAGGAAGTATACTGAAAACCATTGACAGATAACCATGCCGGAATCTTTCATTACGAAGGGTTTGAAAGAGCTCTACTTTACAACTAGTTTGACTCACAACAGAAAACAATGACAAAAAAGATTAAAAAAAAAAACATACAACCTACCTACCTGACCAAAATAGAATAAAGGCTCAGTTGATCTGAGTTGTTGAATGAATCAATGGGAAAAAGATAAATAAATAAAGGTATCAGTCCTTAGCATTAGAAAAGACAAGAAATGTCCATTCACTCAGTGTGACAACCCCATTAAGGTAAAGATTATCACCCAAATGATAAAAACATACTGATCATAGGTATGGCTATATATCAGGAAATGGGTGGCATGAGAACTGGTGTAAAATTACATGGTTTGAAAATGGAGAACCTTGAGCTGTTGAAGCATAGCTTCAATCTTATCAGCCTCTGCCTGTGGAAATAATTCTTCTCCGATCAGGTTTGCTTCAACAAAAGGCTCTTTCAAGCGCCCAGCAAATCCTTCTATTTTTTGAGTGCCTCTTCGTATCTGCTGGCTATATACAGAATTGTTAAACTGAAAGGCAGTGCTTGGGTTACGGAGAACTTTGATGGCTTTACCGGCAAAAAGAATTGATTCAGCAACATGCATATGAATATACTCAGGAAGCATATCCTGCAAAATAGCAACCATGGATTACACAAATGAACCATGACTAAATCCTGAAATTTTCCATTTGCCCGGCATGTTGTACTAATTTTTTGTAGCATTAACTAAAAACTAAAGAAAGTGGACAAGATAAAAAAAAAAAATAAAAGAGTCCCTTCAATGTTTAATGTGAAAAAGAAAATCCGTGAAGGGTCTTGTGAGTGGAACATATGCAAGCGGGACAAAAGACTGGCAGCTGTTGCCTGAAATTTTATAATCATCTTTCCAGACCAACACAGAAGACAACTGCCATAGAAGAAAAACCTGTATAGAACAAGAGAGAATATTGCACTTCATACAATAGTGTGAACACTGCTGATATGATCTGGATTTGACATATGATAAGCACCAATTCAATTCTCTTCCAGATGGATAACAAATAGATGCCAGGAATTGTCCAATTAAGGTAAAACAATGGAAATATATATATAACAAGAGCAGTTCGGTGTTTATTTTATACAAAATACTGCATAAAATTGAAAGAAAAAGTTGATAGATACCAAAGAAATATGAAATCCTGAGTGCCAATCTTTTAGAGAATCATCAGTAGACAAATGTGCCAATTTTTCTGACATGTCTGAAGGAGATAAACCATGCTCCAATTCCCTCTCTTCTTGTCTGCAGATTTATATAATAAGAAGTCCATGAAAATATTTACATCTAATGTCAGACACAAAAAGTGAAGAGAACAAAAGGCAAGGAACAATTATATTATCTCCTACAAATTATAAGATAAAAAAAATTGTCATCAATGAGTGCACACATTATATACATGGCATCAACATGTGCTTACTGTGTCACATTAATCAACTGCACAGTGTTTCAAGGATGTTGATCCTGAGAACTAAGATCAGATATTAGGAATGGAGAAAATTCTGTCCATTACCTTCCAATGAAAAATTCGCATTGCTGGTCTTGTAGAATCCCATAAACCATCCATGAGGCAAGTTGATTGTACATCACCTGATGCCCATGCCATAAAAGCCTATGCTTTTCCAAAAGAGATCAATCAGAAAGTATGAATATTATTGGATTGGAGGTCATATTCACATTCAAATCAGAAGGGAAAAAAATGCATCCTTTATTTCATATGCTACAGAAATGCAATTATTAATACCCTAGGCTGCTAGACATATAAGGTGTACAAACAAGCTTAAGAGCTGGGGCAAACAATGAAAGTGGGCACCTGCATGCCCCAAGACATTGAACTGCCAACCATTGGCACAAATTTGTGCAAAGTTATTGTTCTAACAACACAGATGGAATCTCCCAAATAAAGAAAAGGAAAAGAAAAAAAAACTAGATGAAATATGGAGATAAAAAAAGGGAAAAAAAAAACAGCTAGAGACTGAAAGAAAAACCTCTGGATGCAAGTCTGCAACTCTGGAACCCCACAATGCAATCGTTTGTGCAGCAGATTAAGAAGCTGTCCTCCACGAATGTCATCACGCTCAATTTCTAGAACAAGCTCATATAGTGGAGGCAACAGCACAAAAAACTGGAAAAACACCCACCCACCTACCCATTAATAAGACAATTAACAGAACTCTAGTTCACATCATAACTTAAAACTTTAAGAACCACATAATTTTAAGGAGCAAAACCTTATTGAGGCCATGGGTAACGGTAGCCAAGATAGGCACAGTTTCCGACAGCAAGTTCTGCTCAATGCGGAGAACAGCAGACCTGTAGACCGACAGTATCTCGACAATGCCATTAGCAATGGCCCTGCGATACACGCTGGGTTTTCCTTTTCTTTTATTAGACAATTCAGCAACTCTGGACAGAGGAGACACAACACCGCCGCCGTCGCATCCGGACCTAATCCAACTCAAATTCCGGGACTTGGCGGCAAAGCGATCGAGCTCTCTGTAATAAAACCCTAAGGTGATGATCCTCTCGATGAGGTCCCTGTCAACCAAAAAGTCAAAATTTCCACTCAAATTAGCAAACCCTAGAAGACAGAGGAAGAAGAGACGAGAGGGAAGAGGTGGTTGTTATTTACCTGTCGCTGGGTTCGAGGAAGGAAATGTCAGGAGCGAGCCTGAAGGTGCGCTCGTCGGAAATGGGGGCGTCGGGTGATAAGTTAACGCCGATGGAATTCTGTTGCTCTCTCTCATCGATTATGAGATCTCCGGTGTAGCCTAGTAGTGCCAGCAAGACCTCATGCAGCATTTTCCTTTCTTTTTTTTTTTTTTCTTAACGTTTTTATTTTTGTTCTCCTTTTTCTTCGGTGCCGTTGCCATCGAATCACTGACATTATAGCCAAAAATTCCACCGATAATTTCTTTTTCTTTTCTTTTTTTCTCGTTTCTTTCTTTTCCCTCCCTCTTTTGAGTATTTTTATTTTTCTTTTTTCTTTTTCCTTTTTCCAATCAGATTCGTTTTCCATCTTTTAATTTGGGCGGAAGAACAGTCAAGTTTGATTGTGTTGGGCTTTGTGAAAATTTCCAACAAGTATGGGCCTGTATCCATTGGGAGGCCCAAGACCACTGAGCCATGAATCTTTTCCCGAACTCCTGGTTTCGCCCACTAAAGTCTAGACATTAGACATGAAGCAAATTTCAAAGAACTTTTTTTTTTTTTTTAATAGATCAAAAAAAAAGAAAAAGTTGCATATTTTTTTTTCGTAAAACTTTTTTACTTCAACTTGACATAAAATTCCACGTATTTGACAATGGGAATAAAATATAAGCACTAAAAATCCTTTAAAAAGAATTTAAAATTATTTTTTAATATCATAAATTACAATTTAATTACTTTAAAATTTAACTCAGTATTTATTAGTCGATACTTTTTCTTCTTTTTTTTTTTTAAAGTCAGTGGTTTTTGTTTTTTTTTTGTTTAGTATTTGGGGGTCAATTTTCGGATAATTGAGTAACTTGTGGATTCATGATTTTACTAATACCTCAATTGGGGTCACTTCAATAATTTTATCACATTTCTTTATCTCAAGGCTAGGAAAGCTCATGGCTTTGTAATAGTAACAGTAACTATTATAAAAGGACGCATGTTGTGTTACATCATTTTCACCAATTATTTTAAAAGGACGCATGTTCACCTCAACACATTTCTAATTTCTTGATATAAATGCAAAATGGAATAAAAATAAGAGTGTTTAATTACGAAAACTCTGATATTATATTAAAAATTTTAAATATAAATTATACATTATACTTACACAAAATTGAAAAGTTAAAAGACTGGAAACCTACTCTACTAATTAAGCCATGTAAACATTAAGCTGTGCCAGACAAAAGGAGATCCATTCCCAACAGTAGTAGAGACTGAATAATTAAAGGAACATGAAGAACTTTCTGTCGAGAATGTCTGTGACCCATGATCTGTAGAATGATGTTGTTGTTACCTGCAAGAAGGGCCGGTAAGCTTGGATGGGATACTGGGAGATGCAAGCTTGGGGTTGCCGAGTAGCCCATGTTGGAGAAGGGGAGCACGTGCAGACAGTTTATTGGCATTCGAAAAGGCCAGTTGAGTTTGCACGTGCCCTGCCTCTCCAGCAAGGAATACTCACCCTATTAAAACCTTGCACTTCACTCAATTGAAAAAATAAAAATAACAATGTTTTCTGATGAATCCAGAAGCTCCCCCATTTTATAGGCAAGATAAAGAGTACAAGGGTAGTATTCAAAGCCGCAAGATGAAAGCAACGAGTAAATTTGAAGTGTTGGTGTGAAAGTAAAGTCTTGTACTTCTGCGCAAGCCAAGCCATGCCATGCTATTATGGTGTGTCTCCAACAAACTCAAACAAGAAATATGTAAGACCGACCATGCAACGTCATGTCTGCCTCAGTTTCGCAAAAGCCAGCAACCCATTGTTCTTTGCAGGATCCAACGCACAGAGAGACGAGCACAGGGCTCTCCGATCAGAGCCCGAGATGAGACCTAGCCTGCAAATATTAGCCTTTGGATCAAGAATTCTGGGCCCCACACCTATGAGGGTGGGGTCACGTTTTTAACTCTTCTGGGAACAACCTTGAGGTAAAAGTTTGAAGAAGAGCATAAAGTAATTGCGCACGTAGGCTTTGCGTGTTGCCCCGGAGGTTCTCGAGTACGTGGACTGTGGAGTGGAGCGTGAGCTTTGAAGAGGGCTGGGAGGCTCTCTAGGTGGGTATGATTCTCTCTACGGAGTAGGTACCACCAGCTTTCCCCCCCCCCCCATAATTTATGGTGGTCTCGTGGATCGAACTTTAGGAACTACTGCGACGAACGCTTTTAATCTTAATTCTAGTTATGTTGTTTGATTATCACTTCAAAATTGGAATTATAATTGCAATTCGTATGCTGTTTTCCATGTTCGCCAATACATAAGTTGTTTGAAGTTACTCAAAATCACTGAAATGGTAATTGGTTAGAAACACTTAATAAAAACATTGATGGTTGGCAATGTTGCCAGTGATGGTGGTGACCGATGACTATATTGCCGCTGGTAACCATCGCCGTAGACACCATCAACGACGGTAGTATCTTACATCAGACACATATATTGACTCAGCATTGGCTATGGTTAGATTGCCGGGTTTTACAAAGCTAGCTAATGGAGGAGCATGCCTGCCATTTGTACGGAAGCTTCTTCAAAGTCCACCCCATGTGATGAGAAGTGGGTGGGAATAGATATTCTCAACGATCACCCCGTGGGTGTACTTAGATACATTAGCTCCAAGCAGAGCTCCGTAGATGTTCCACTTGATGTTTATTTACTTGTAGGTTGATTAATTACCATGAAAGGAGCATACAATAGCCTACGGTGATAACAATCTTGTCTCAAGAGAATGGGCAACAAAGCCATAAAAAGCAACGGATATTGATTGCATGACCTAAGGTTTTGGTTTACCCGGATGGCCAAATACATTAAAAGCGTCGTCCGTGCAGGGTGAACAATTAATCGGAAAGTAATTTTAAAACGGATGGAAAGTGGGACTTGGTGTCACCCTTCAATCACCATTTCTATCTAGTGGAGGAAGAACACCATTTCTAATTAGTGGAGGAAGAACGCGGTTTCTGGAATGAGGTCGCTATCATATCTAGAAACATATATACTAGCGTGTGCACCTGCTCTAGCTCTGTCGTTTAAGCTTTATTTGGTCATACACTTATCCATTCAAATGCTATTTTGAAACTCACTGATGCTTCCAAGGAGCTAAAATTCCAACATATTAGACGCAATCCTCGACTCTGCCTCGTAAGCAAAGAAGAATCGAGACAAAACAGAAACGTCTGAGAGGAAAGGAACAATGCTAGTAATTAGACAATATTTGTCGAAAAAGATTGGAAGTTAGGGTAGTTATTATGGTGTTCTCACAGCCGAAGGCTTTAAGAAGAATAAGTTCTATTATACAGTTATGCTAATCCGGATGAGTGAAAATGTGGCAGAAAAACGTCCACCTAGCTGCAATGTTATGGAAAAACTTATAAACTTTCTGCTAACTTCAGCATGAAACTAATACAAGAGTGGAGCGGTTACAAGTTTAAAAAAATCTAGGTGCAATGAGCAGCAGAAACTAGAAGGACCCGTATCTATTTCTTGGCATATGTAATTGACATGGGATTTTGCTGTATCTTAAATCCCTGAAGATCATGCATTGCAACGGTTGACTGCATCTCATCGCCATACTCTACAAAGGCAATGCCAGGCTTTGTTTCGACCATCCTAACCTCCTTGAAACCAGGATACTGCTGGAAGAGCATCTGAAGCATCATTGGTGTTGTCTCATTTGGAAGATTTTGAATAAAAAGTATGCTATTTGGCGGAGCAGGGGCCTCAGGAACCATAGCTTTTGCACCACCTGGATATGGTATTTGTGATAACTGTACCAATTCAAAGAAGGCCACATGACAATCATATCATGAACACTAAAAACTTATTGTGTGAACCAAGGAAAGTGATGCAAAAGTGACCTCCTAAGGCTCACTTTGTTTCAGAAGCAGGCTGCATATTTTTCAGGCATCAACACAACTCTTTCAACAAGCTTTATGTGTATCGATAGCACGCACACATATTTAGTTTCAACAGCACTCATTTGCTTTTCAGCCTCACTCACAAGTTTCTTGACCTCCATAAGATCAACAAGGCACTGGAAGAAAGTGACGATATAACATAGAATCATGGATATGATTTGGCCTTGATTTCCTTTTTTTAATTCTCAAAGTCAAGAAGGAACAAGAAAAAAAAAAACTAAGATTATAGTTTCCTTTTGTTCTGCCAGACTCAAGTAATAAGTTGAACCGTTTTCTGAATCTCACACGGCTATTGGGTGGTTCACAATGAAGCTGATTGTTGAACTATATATCAAATTATTTTTCTATAATTAGTACTTGGATGAATATAGAGAAGGATCTTCTTCATAGGACGAGAATTGGATGGCTGAAATGGAGGTGTACAATTGGAGTTTTGTATGACCACAAAATTCCCATTAAATTGAAGTGCAAATTTTATTGAACAATAATTAAACAAGCAAAAACTTAAGAATGTTGGAACTCTTAAGAAATAACGTGTCAAAATAATGAATGTGACATAAATGAGAAACTTAGATTTGAGATCCCTCTAGAAAGGAGCAAACAAGAAATGAGAATATTTGTAACAAAATAGATAGGAAATGACTGAATGGACACAATTTCATGGGCACAAATGGACCCAAAACAATTTTATACTAAACATACACAATTTTATACTACATAAATAATATTTATGTAACATACAAGAGATTTATAGTAAAATAGTATATCCAATCGGAGACAATATGAGAGAATGGCTTTTCTAATAGATTAGACAAGTCCAAGAGGAAGAACTAAAGCCAGGTTGATGGTGAAAAAGGAGGGAGAGAATAATCCCAAGTTGACTTGGGAATCTTTGGCCAGGAAGGAATCAAAACAATTACATCTCACATTAAACTTAATTTATATTAGAATGAAATGACAATAAATGGTTCATACAGCCAAACTCCAATTAAAATTGGGATTAAGACTGCTATTGTTGTTGGTATTTGGATGAACTGTGATTGCAAATGTAGCAACTTATTCTCCTTCAAGTGTGTGGAACAGTGGTAAAGGGTGATGATCCTGATATCAAATAATCAAAAAACTCCGCAAAACATGATCCAAGGAAGTAAATAACAAACTTACGGCAGGTGTTGCACCATAGGCACCAGCATATCCAGGATTCAACCCCATTGCCACTTGATTGGCATCATGTTGCTCTTTCTTCTTTTTCCCTGAAACATATAGGAAAAATTATTCTCAGTGGGCAATAAAGCAAGTACAAAGAAATCCAATCTACAAACAAATGAAAGTTTGATTAATACCTCTCTTTTTGTGATTAGCTCCTGTGGGCTGGGGAGGGGGGTGGGGGCAACAATTAAAGGGTTGCACAGTATATCTAATGAAACTTTTACTTCTGTTGATAATCCTTTTCTAGCTATACAGGAAAGATTATTTATCTTCGAAACAAGATAGTAAATTCCAATTCAAGACTATAACTGGTACAGTTTGGAAACAGAAAATTATCAACACTACCTACTATACACAAATTGGGGGGGGGGGGTTGAAAAAAACGCTCTTCCTCCCCTGCAAACCATGCAAACAAAGCACACCAAGTGCCTCACCTCTCTCCTCATGCCTCTTTCGTTTCTCCCTTGGAACAAACGTACCATCGGCTTTTGCAATGATATCAGACTTGCTTTTTGCAAATTGTATCCTCTGCGTTGAATACATACTGTTCATCAGCCCCAATTTATAGAACAAGAGACAGACTTGAGCTTTATAATGTTTGAAACAACAAAGTTGCAAGAAGCCCAAGAATGAATTCTTCTACAACTAATGGCAGCAACTCTATATTGAAACTCGAATCAGTAGCAAATACAAAATTAAACCCCAAAAATACATAGCTAAATATAAATTGCGCAGGCAGGGATCAAACAAAGGGAAAGCACCCACATTTGAAGAACAAATACAATGGTCTACGGTCAATTAGTCATGCAATTTTAAAAACTTCTAAAATCCAAATTATAACCATTGTTGGTTAAAACAGCAAAGACAAAGACCTTGGTGCCTACCTACCTGTCCTCCACCACCACCAAAAAAATAAAAATCAAAAAGGGTCAGACAAAAGTTCAAAAAGACATCACAAGTGGTAATACATTAGAAACATCGTACCATGGGCTTGTCGTAGAAAGGGAAAGACTGCATTTGCTTCAAGGCACTGGTGGCGGACTGAACATCCTCGAAAACGACCCAAGCTTGGCCTTTGTGTTTCAGAGTCTTGAACGCAAGTATCTCCAGTATCTTCCCAAACTGCGAGAACACCGCGTGCAGCGATTTCTTCAATTCTGCTCATTAGCATTTCAACGGAACAATAGGCTCAGCCCTAAACTATCATAGACTAAAATAACAGAGATTTAAAACTAGCTGTGCCTGTTACCGTCAATCTTGACTTTCTCGTTAAGGTTATTGATGTAAATAGTCACGTTCTCAGCGATTTCCGTCCCCGAATTCATACTATTAACCTCCGCCATAGTCGTTTCTTTCCTCCAAATTTCAAGCTAACGCTGAAAAAGAAGCTGGAGCCCAATGTCACGGAGTTAGGCTTTCGACGTGCTTTAGACGTGCTAACCCGCGCGGCACTTAGACAATCGGCCGGATCAATGTATCCTTGTGACAACAAGCTCTATTTTGCCAAGATCAGCAGCGCCAAAAAGGAAGTGGGAGGATGAGTTTAATCGGACGGCGAATGCAATGGCGAGGGTTCTGGAGGATTTGGGCTTCTAAAAGCTGTGGCGGCAAGTTAAGCCCTAAAAGAAAATGACCCTCGTGGAGAATTAGGCCACCGAGGTTCGTTTGCATCAGTTGCTTGGGCTATGGCTACTGGGTTAAAGCTTTGTCGAAAAATGGCCTTTTCTTTTGGCCCAAGACTGAACGTTTCGGTAGGTGTTTCGTTGGTTTGTGGGCTCACTTGCTTGGCAAATGTCTCAACCCTCGTCATGCTTGTTTTCTGCATGCTGCTGCGTGTAATCATACAAGTATATTCATCAAAAAGAACAAAAAAAAAAAAAATCCCAACAACAGAACATTTTGTTTTAATGGTAAAAAAAATAAATAAATAACTCATTTATAGTCCCATCAAAGTTTATTTAGTAAGACTAAAGTGTTTTGAAATTTTATTTTTTTAGTATCATCTCTATTTTTTCATTTTATGGACTAAAAAAAAAAAATCTTGCTTTACACTTACATACAAAATATATATATATATATATAATTAATCTTGCTTTAAATGTTCAATTTCCATTTAATAAAAGATAATCTATTTTTCAAGATCTTGTGTTTGATTACTACATCCAATCCGTGAGAAAACACAAAAAAAAAAAAAAAACTAGAACTTGAATTTTGGAAATTGGAAACTCTTTTTACAACCATGAGCTGGAAATGACATAATTTTCTACAATTCTTTCCTAACATGTTCTACGAAATTCTTATGTAAGGGATCCTTTAGTAATTCTTATTCCAAGCATTCAGTTGCATGAGAAAATATTCTCTACCACCTCTTCCGAGAACATTCGTAAGGTCCATTCAATCGTCAGGGCCCAGCAATTGCAAAGTTGCAGAAGGACCCCAAAATGGAAATTAAAGGAGACTCTGCCGCCTTTTTTTTATGTCTAATTCCAATGGAAATAATGGTAATCACGCCTGCGGAGGATCGTCACATCGCTTCACAATCCAACGGCTTTAAAAAGAAACCACCTATCCTGAAGGCCGACCATTTCCCTGTTCAGCTATACGCTGACTATTTTCAAGGATATTTAGATGGGTCGCCTGGGTACCATCCTTAATTTATTTTGTAAGAATGTAAAATGTATGATATTTAAAGAAAAATATATATAATAATTTTAAAAATATACGTAATTTTTAAAAAAATATAAATCTAACGTACTTCATTTTGCACTTTATAACAATTCATATCCTATATTTTGAAATTTAACAAAAAATACATATTATGTATAACAACAATTGGCCAAATTTAATGAAAATTGTGAAAATACACATCTCTCTCTCTCTCTCTCTCTTTCTTGATAAAATTTATATTATTCCAAAAACAAAAATTTTCATTATCAACACCATTATTTAAAAATAGAGAATTAAATAATTCAATCTAAATATTCAACTCAAAAATAATTTTGTTATCATTTTTAAGGAGTTAAGTGTAATTTAATCTCTTTAAAATATTTATAATTATAATTATTTTAATTATTTTAAATTTTATAAAAAATATTTAATATATTATACAAATTTTTAGAGAACTCAAATGTTAGTATTTTTTTTGTTATATTTAAAATATATATGTGAATTATTATTAGACTTAAAAATAAAGTATGTAAGATATAGATTTTTGAAAAATATAATATACAATAATAAATATAATATATATATATATAATTATAAACTTTTTATCTTAAATCGTAAATAATTTAAAGTACTTTTTTATATACATGCTTAATTATGATAATTAAAAAATAACATATAATTTTTTCACTTTTTCTAATTTCACTTGAATTTATACCGCAATTAAAAATTATTAGATTAAGGATACATTTTAGTTGAGTATAATTTTATTAAGAAATAAGAATGAATATAGATAATTCATATTTTTAGTGTTTAGTAAAAGATTATTATTTCTTTATTTATAAAATAGGTAAAATATAATAAATTATTAATTATATATATATATATATATATATATATATTAAACACAAAAGAAAAAATTATTATTATACTTTCAATTTTACTTAATTCTAATTAAAGTTCTGAAGTGAATTAAATATATTATAAAATTTATTATTTTATTTTTATTCCATTTAATTTTAATTTCTATTTGATTCTAATTTGGAAGTATAAATTAAACGGCCCCCTAAAGTGACACGGGTCTTCTTTTTAGGGTGTTTCCAACGAGGAATTGGACAATTAAAACGAGTCAAAAAGTGACAAACGCGGCGGAAAGAAGCAACCAACCCCCAGTTGACAGTTGGCACAGAGATAGAGGGAGAATCTAGAAACCTAGTTCGACGGTGGGGCAGTTCAATCCAAGTGGACGAGGGCATTCCAATTCTCTATTTTCACGCGTCCCAAAAACCTAAATCTCTGCCTCTATATAAGCCCCATGAAGCCCCCCCTTTGGCTTAGCAAAAGCAATCCCATAGAGATTAGTGAGAGAAAGAGCGTAGTCTCAGAAGACCAAGAGGTTTCTAAGGTCGCCGCCGTGGGATCATCGGTTCCGAACGAGGTTTCTGCGGCAGCTACCTTGAATATTTGTGGGAATCCTCTTTCCAGTTTCCATTATCAAAGAGTTTGAAAAGTATATTAACATGGCACGCTCTTTCTCAAGCGCTAAGGTTCTTTCTGGCATGATCACCAAGGCAATCAATAACGGACGTGGATTTGCAGCAGCCGCCACGCAAGGCGTTACCGAAGGAGGAGCTGCTGCTGCCACAAGGAGCGGTTCGATGATGAAGAAAACGAGCGAGGAGATCGTTAAGCCAGCCGAGAAGGTCTCGTGGGTGCCGGACCCACGAACAGGTTTCTACAGACCCGAAAACGTCGCCAATGAGATTGATGCGGCTGAGCTACGTGCTGCCTTCCTGAAAAAGAACTAATTAGATTTTAATTACATCTTTCTCATCAACCTGGGTGGGGATGGATGCGGGAGGCGCGTGACCGCTTTTTAAGCGGTGCGCTGGCTAATAATTTCAATTTTTTGTTTTTTTATTGTTCGCGGCGTCTCTGAACCGAGGAAGACATTGGCAACCTTGTTTCATTGATTAAATAATTAATCAACGAGTTTATGACAATATTTGAATTTTTTTCCATTTCCTTTTTCTTGTTGGTTTACCTTAATTGAATAGTTTTTCCTTAACAAGGCAATTCTTTTTATGATTGGAAATTTTTATTCGGTGGTGGGTACGTGTTGCGGAGTCCACTAGCCTGACAAAAAGCTAATTTCTTTGGTGACGAGCATGCATCCGACTGTCTCTACAACGTATAGAGGGACACAGAAGTATTCAAATGCATGCATCGTTTGATTGGTGGGGCAACGCGGTGAACCCGTCTAAAACAATTAAATTAGGCTCAAGATTTGAAGAACGAAGAGAAAGGAAATAATTTGATGAAAGGCGGTGTTCATTCAAAACAGAGGAAGAATTGTAATTTGAGCTTCACTGCACGGACACTAGCAAAAATTGACTGGCAATCTCCATAGGTTTCTAACATTCGCACAAGACACGTGCATGCAAGTTGCCGCAGACAAGACCAGCACAACCCATTCCAACTAATTGGAGCAACATATCTATCACTAAGATCGGGAGCAAAATGGGAAATTTCAACCAAAAATTCAGGCCCATATTAAATAATACAGTTGTAAGTGGGGGGCTTGTGGCAGGAAAACTGACCTTACTTACACGGTAACTTTAAAATGCGCAGGAGGTTTAGGCGTAGAGTAATTGGACTTTTAGTAATAATTATTGCACACATGGAGGAAAATCATGGAAAGTCCGGTTAGAGGGGAAAAACCGCTGTTCACAATCTCTTTTCCAACAATCTCCTTTTCTCTCTTGTTGGACTGTCTTGACCCAACAAGAAGTAACAGCCTCTAGCTTAAAAGTTTTAAACCATCGCTCAGCGGATGCCGGGCCGAGCCCCAGGAGTACGAACATTTTCTCGTATTAAACCAGTAAACTACAACATAATAAGTCAAAAAAAATCTGCCATGAAAAGGTCAAGTAGAGCATCTCTTTCAACTACCTAAAAGCAGCCAATGGAAGACAAAGAAGGCCAGTCTCCAGAACTAGCACACATGCGTCAACCATCCATCCCCTACTCGCATGATGAAATAGTGCTGCACAATGTAGCTTTCAGCGATACAATGTATTTGTTACGTCCTCGACTCACAATACCGAATCTTGGTGAATTTCCTTCACATCTTTGCAAACTCAAGTCAGCAACTGGCAAACTAACAATTGATGCCCAAGCACACATGATCCATTCAGGCTAATACTTCAATGGTGCAGTAGCAATGGCAGTTGTTGACCAAATGGGGATGCTCATTTTCGAGTAGATCGAAAATGCAATCAAGGAAAATGAATATAAATGCACCGAGGCAAACTTTAATTAAGGAAAATCTTGAAATTGAAACTGCTACAACTGAGGAAAGCAATGAATAGAATAAAAGCTAGATGCAACTTCCTCGAGTTGAGAGATAAACTTCTTTTAGCCATCAAGATGGAACTTCTTTGCAAAGTGACTAATGACTAACAGAGATGCAAATCATGATCTGATGCTGACAAAACCTTCAAATTTAAGTTGTGGAATTGTTTTTGTCTAGTTAGAGCACAATAAAATAACAAACAGAGAAGTGAATATTTGTTGCAAATTGTGTCTGAACTACAAATACCCATCTCAATCAAACACTAGATTTCTATTAAAAAATATGAGGTCTAATGTCAAATTCGGCTTTTCAATAGGTAATAAGTATAAAGTTCATATAGACACATCAGTTACTATAGCTTGAAATCATCCTGCGAGATAAAGTGATAAACTAAATGCAGATAGGATGAGCAACCTCCTGAATTGCCCCCTCAGTAAGCATTTTTAGAAAGAACTTTATTCTGTTCAAGACTCCTAAACTGATTTTAATCCCCTTTGATGGCCATGGAAGGCCTCATTTGATGCCTCTTGAGGCCGAGGCCATTAAAGAAGATGCAAGCAACTATAGTGTTTTCCTATATATTCATGCTGAACATGCCACGCCCACTATATCTTGCAAGAAGAACAGTCAACATGGAGCTTAATTAGCAGCATTGGACACCATGGTGGGCTATTTGACAGTAACTTCCCAGTTCTCTCTTTAAAGCACTAAAAATGTAAAATCACAGTATAACAGAGTCGGTCTTCCTCATGAAAAACATTGCTTTAAAACTAAAACAACAAGAAAATTGGCTACACATAAAAAAATTTGCCAATTTGAATCATTGTCATCCAGGAAAAACATTATATAGAACAACCCGACGATGACAATAATTTTCCAAATGAACGCACTTTAATATTCCAGATCCAGGTCGATGATAGAGATCAAAAACCACAGAATTCTGAGGAACATTTCTTCTCGCTTCCCACCCAGAAAAAGTGGACAAATACTACAGAATGTTCGGTCAACAAACAAAGCAGAGCCCACTTCTCAACTACTCTCTTCAATTACGAAAAAGAAAAAGAACAAAAAAAAAAAAAACACGACATTCAAAATGCAATCTTTGAAACAAAGCATCACATTATGCGTAATCCATTAACACATAGAATCGACAGACCTTCGATTGCTAACAGACACCTAAAAGGAGGCAACAAAAGGATTGGTTCTAAGCCAGCTTAATTTTAAGCCATTGCAATCCAGTCCGCACCCGCACTGCGGGCACTCGTAGAAATTATCAATGGGGAAATTGGCAGACGCGATCCCGACGGAGAATTCGAGAGTATCGCCGTCTCTAAGCAACTCCACGATATTCAACCACAGAAACAAGACCTTTACGCTAACACCAGTCAGCTTGGTGAGCTTGTTGTCGTTTATGCAGCCGCTGACCGTGGATTTGTATTTCAACTGATACCCACCTTCCAGTGAGAAGTCGCAAGATCCATTCAGGAAGGCACGGAACTTGCCGGTGGCTCGATCTAGCTCGTATCCCGTGGCTCCTTTCGGAAGTATGCCAATTGGGAAGTTGTATCCGGCCAGAACTTCGTACACCGTCGGTTTATCATCGGAGACGGCAGTGGCTGATGACGTGGCGAGCAAGGTTAGTAGGAAGACGGCGGTGAAAGACATGGGCACGGCCGCACAGGCACCTGTTGGTTTTTGTTTTTTTTTTTATTTTAGTTTTTTAGGCGATCGTCTGGGGGTTTATTGAAAGATTAGGAAAATACAACCAAATTAATTAAGAAAATAAGTATTTAATTCAATTTTTAAAATCAACGCGTGATATCAGAATTATATTTATGTTAACTCTTTTAATGAAAATTTTAAGTCATATTAACTTTTTTTTTTCTTTTTTAGCAAAAAGTCATACCAATCATCAACAATATTTGAAAATTCGGGCGTGGAGAGAGAAGCCCGTTTGGTTTGCATAATTTTTTATTTTTGTCTTTATTTTATTTTATTAAGCTTTTTTTTTTTTTTTGGTACAACATGGTATCCGAGACCCGAAGCCGATGCGTAGGGGTCCAACGAGATTCCGTGGGTGCTCTGCTGGAGATTGCGCTACGTGACAACGGCACCTTATTGAGCCATGTGTTGTCCCGCTGGAGAAAGGTAGCTCTTGTTCATTCACTTTATTTGTAGGAAAAGTCTTTTATTCATTAGATTAGATGTACTTGAGAATAAAATATTATAAAATTTCATTTATTTATTTTTTTAGTTATAATATAAATCTTAATTTTCAGTACAATATATATATATATATATATATATATATATAACGTTAAAAAGTAATTAAAATTATGAAAATGTTTAATATTTTTATTGTTAAAATTTTTTTTCCTCTATTAGTGAATATATAAAATTTGATTTCATGTTATTAAGTTTTTTTTTTTTTTTCTTTTAGTGGGTCAGATTGTGGTTAGGACTAATTTTCATGTTGCTTCTACATTTTTTTTTTTTTTTCAATACTTAGAACGCTCTTTAAAAGAGCGTGTTATCCACCTTGTAAGATGTAACGGTACCAATTGGTGGTGCGGGTCAAAAGGGTTGCCAACTACCACTACGTTCCCTCACGTTTGAAGGACAGAAGTGCATCTGTTTCACGTTTGGAGATTGAGAAATTTGGAGGAGACTGTTCTCAACGCCATAACTTTCTTTTCTTTCTCCTAGATTTCTTAGAAGGTCTGATATTCCGAATGTTAATCTAAAAACTCAGCATCACAAATAACAAAACTTTCAAGTATAGCGTTTGTTCTCAACTCAGAGAAAACAAAAACCTTAACAAAAAAACAGAAGGATGACAGTCAAGCACATTGTTAAATGATTGAGGCTTCCCACGAACCAAGTAAAAAGCATTTAAAACGCAGACAACTCGTCTTTATAAGTCAAATAATCGCACCAGATGAGAAGACACTGAGAATGTTTTCATTTATTTTAATTCTTTTGGTTACAAGAGAGGTCGAAAAGTCATGTAAACAAAAACAGAGTTACTAGAAATCAAACGTAGAATCGAGAGGTTCTATCAATGATGTTTGAATCCCGATTATACGGAAGTAAACCCTCCAATCTCTGCCTAACTAATTAATTGATGAAATCAAACTTAAAAAGAAGACACCGTACTTTTACTGAGCTTAACCTTCCTCGCATTGACATCATCACAATCAAAGCCACACCCACAAGTTGGGCACTCATCGAAATTACTGACTGGAAATTCTGCAGAAGCAATCCCCACTGAGAAATCAAGTTCGTCACTATCACGGGTCACTTCAACAATTTTAAGCCAAAAGAACAGCACCTTGACTTTGATGCCACTCAAGCTGGATAATTTGTCTTTGGCTATATAACCCTTGATAGTTGTTTTGTATTCGAGCTCATAAGAATCAACTGAGAAACTGCAAGTGCTGTTGAGATAAACCTTGAACTCGCCTGTGGAATTGTCCAATTCGTAGCTAGTGACTTCTTTGGGAAGGAGGCCAATTGGGAAGTCATGTTCTTCTAGAACTTCATAGACTGTTAGTGTGTCACCTCCAGAAACTGAGTGGATTGAGGAAATCAGAAATAGGAAAATGAAGCAAAGAAAGTTCATTTTGTAGAGATGGGTTCTCCTCGTTTATTTGATAAGCTCAACCACTTTATACAAGTTCATTTTTCCTCTCAAGTACTCGTATGAAGCTGGTAGGTTTGACAAGTTGTTGAGCGGTGGGATGTGGCAGTTGGAATATAGATAGCCCTCGGAAAGTAAAATGACAGAGCATATACTATTTGTAAATGCAATACAAATGGCATATGCCATTCAAGAAGACCTGATTGCATATGCCATTCAAGAAGACCTGATTGCATGTCGCAGCACTTAATCTCAATTCACGAGACCTGATTGCAGATTGTAGCACAACAGGCAAAAGTTATAACTAGAACATGAATCTCTACTCAAAGTTCAAACCCCATGGTACTACAGTCAATTATTAAGGTCAATAACCAAACTGCATTTCCATTGCTAGAAGCCTGCGTCAGATTTGTATCCACGACTGAGAACTCCGGCCCAACGCTAACTTGGAAATTGGAAAACACCCAACTTACACTAGCTTGAATCCATCATTCCACACACACACACCCGCACACCTGAGCAGGCGTATTCTTAATAATAATTAAACTAGGGCGATTTCAGTAATCAGGAAACAAAAATATTAGAGTCAGCATAACGTTCCACTGGGTGGAAATTATAACATAAAGATCTGAGGGAGTTTGAACGGGGCTCCAGCCTAAAGTTCAACAAAACAATTACAATTACATATGTAGAAACCGTAATCAACATCATGGTGTGTAACTGAAATAAGTTAATCCCACACTTTTATTATCAATTGTCTTACAACACCATTATCACTAATTTAAAAGGGCTAACTAAAAAATCGGAGCTCCCAATCTCTACCACAGAAGAGTAGTCTTTACCTAGTTAAGCGGAAGAGACAAGCCCAGCAGCCTCTTGGACCAGCTTGTTACAATCTAACCCACAGCCACACTGGGGACTCTCCACGAAGTTGTCAATGGGAAAGTTGGCCGAAGCAATCCCGACGGAGAATTCAATTTCGTCGCCATCACGCGCCACTTCCACAATACTGAACCACAGGAACAGAACCTTAACGTGGACACCCTTCAAGTTCCTGAGCCTGCCTTTGGATATGATACCCGTAATGGTCGGCTTGTACTCGAGCTCGTAGGACTCGATGGGAAATTTACAAGTTTGGTCCAAATACGCCTGGAACTCGCCCGTCTCTCTGTTTAAACTGTACCCAGTCACTCCTTTCGGAATCAGGCCGACTGGGAAGTCATATTCTTCAAGAATTTGGTATGCCGTTAGCTTGCTGTCTCCGTAAGCAAATGGGAGTGTGAAACAGGTTGTCAGCACAGCCAAGAGAACAGCACCTGAAAGATCCATTAGATTTTTGAGAGATACAGAGAGAGCCTCTTGAAAGTGGGGTTCTAGTACCTTTGCCTATTGGAAACAATGGGTTTTCTTTTCCCTTTATTCGTTTTTGTTTGCCTGGATTGCACAGAGTGGTCTTTGAATCCTTGGAGGAAATGAGAGCCCTCAATTTCCAACTCCCTTGAAAGAGATGAAGAGAGACCAGAGGCGACTTTTCTATAGCATAATCCTTTCAATATTTAATTTTCCTGACGACTTTGTCTCCACTCTCGGTAGCCTCATAAAGGCATTCTTTTCTTTCCTTTATTATTATTATTATTATTTTTGGTTGGGATAGAAAACGTTCTCGCATTCCCAAAGGGACAAAGACGTTGAAAGCTGAGGTGAGTGAGCAATTTTGATTTTGACTGTTGGGTCATTTATTTTGAACTTTGTGCAAATAACGCCTAAAGAAATTACCTTAATTATATTTAAGGACAATTCTTTCAAATGTGTCACTCATCATACTTTTATGTATGCATAGATAGACACCTATACTTAACGTGGGTTTGTAATCTTTTAATAAAAAGGTTATTTTTGTTGGCAAATTCAAAGTTCCCACTCTCCTAAACCACTCCTATATGTCTAATAGATTACTGATTAGCATTGATTACATATGCTGTGTTTGATGAAATTTTTATGCATAAATGACTATTTCTTTTTACGAACGAAAGACTACTCCTGAAGAGGAACCTAGAATTTTTTATAACTTAGTTACAATAAACTTAATTAAAATTGATGTAATTCTTTGTGAAATGATTTTTTTTTTTTTTTTTTTTGGCCTAAGGATTATTACTTTTAGCATTAAAATTTTGATACTAATATCCTCCGCTCCTCTCCTTCTGGTACCCATTGTTACCCGGACAAAAAACTCCAGTAAAATGTAAGGTGTACAATTCGTGCATGGCACCAACCCAGAGACAAGAATCCAAACCTTACTCAACATAACTTAAATAGTTCAAGAAGATGAAAAGGATTGGGAAGCTTGATTATTAATGGCATCGCTGAATCAACTAGAATGAATTATCTACCTCGCCTTTGTAAGCTCAAGTGTGCCTCAGGATGCCTAAAAAACACAAGCAGTAGGTCTATTCCTCAACTTCTCTGACATCGTCACTAGCTTCCTATAATCCAAAGCATCATAGCTGCTCTCCCTAATCACAGAATTCAGGAAATATTCTGGGTGATTGCTCAAAAACAAGTTAATCAGTTGCCTTGCCTCAGCAAGTGCTAATTTCAACTGATTTGCTTCTCCTTCAGAAAACAGAGGAGATTGGTTATCTGCAAAAGACTCCAACAACCGTGTCTCTGCATCAATTCTCATGATGGCACTTATGGTAAACCTCTTAATTGAGTCCCCATATAAAGCACCGACAATTTGCCTTGACATATGAGAAAGAACATTTTGCAAAACCCTTTTAAGAACATAAGATAGCAATTATCTGTTGAGCGGTAGACACCATAGTTTCCAAATATGTTGTGACCTCGTTCACACACTTATTTCCACCCTCTGTGGGCTCATCAGCCATCCAGTTCACTTTCTCAATCAATGTCATGAAACCATCAACCTTCTCTTTAAGCAACCCAGATAGCGTCTCTTCGGCTGCACGACGAGAGTTGTCCAGTGGAAACTGCTTCCTACCTCTCCCTACCATTCTCAAGGGGATGCCCGAAAGCCGAGCAGCATGACCAAAGAAGAAGTCACAAGCATGTTCCAGGCCAGCAATATTTGCCGGAACCTGCATAGCCTGGGAATCCCCATGCACTGAAGCATTGACAAGTTATAACAATTCTCTATCCAAAGCCTGTCCAGATATATCTTAACTACGTCAAAGAACTCAAGCTGCCCACCATATGACATCTAACTTACAGAATCCTCAACAATGGGTCGCACAATTCGACAACAATCAGGCACCGTTGAAACAAATGGTGAAACATAAGGAAATGCGGGAACAATATCCGATGTTTGTAACTTAAAGGAAAGAACATTCATAGAATACTCGTATTCTTTCTTCATCAACATCTGCCCAAATTTGTCAGCAGTGAAGGCTTCAGCAAATTGCTTATGACGATCAAACAACAATACTTCATGGCACTTGTCCCTATGCTTGCTAAAACATCTAACGACACATCAATAAGGTGCCCATATCTACGCAAGGTCACACTAAGCAAGCTCACATAGTCCTTGATCAGCAAAAGATGATTGGCTGTTTGCATCCCAGAAAACTGATCCTCTAACAAAGAGCACATCTTACTAACAGCAGTCTCACACAAATTCTCAAACTTCTAATCTCGAGATTAAACCTCCTTCAGTTCTCAAAATCCGATCTTCTACCATAAACAACCCATCAATTTGAGCCAAAAAACGTTTGATGAGACTCGAGAAACGGAGTCATGCAGGAGACCTGGAAATCAGAAGTTAACCGAAGCTTCCTATTCTTAAAATTATACTGCTTAAAGTAATCTTCAAGCCCTAATGTCCGGTGTAAATAGTAATATCCGTACAAAGGAGTTAAATCAAAACCCAACAACCCACTACCACCATTACTATACCCATCCTTACCATCTTCCCCAACGGAGATGTTAACCCTGTCGTCATCACCTTCCTTCTGCAAGGCATACACGCAGTCCCGTGGGAATCTCCCACCGTCGAATAAGTAATATATAATTAAAAAAAATTGAGTAAAATTGAAAGTTTAAAATTTAAAATTAAAATATTATATTAAATTTACAAATTTATTATTTAATTAAAATAATATTATTGTAATTTTGCTGATTAGTCATTGCGCTTTTTATAGGCTTTTAAAAACTTAAAAAGAACATATAATATTAATTTTTAATTTATCCAAATTGAGCCAGAGAATTTCAAAAGAATGCGTTCCTCAGCGGAGTTCCGTTAGATCACACGGCCCATTTAACGCGGTGAAAGCGTGAAGCGGTGTGGTCCACTATTGCTGACATGGAAACTCATTACCAAAAGTATCACGTGCAAGTCACGTGCGTCAACAGATAGCAGTTAAACTCCCGACAAACCCTAGCACTAGCAATCTCGCTTTTGCTCCAGGACATTTGGCCTCGCCGTGGAGCAGGAGCAGCAACGCATCAGCTGAGCCAGTGCAAACTCGGGGTCGTCCACAAGAACAATGGTAGCTTCTTCCCTGCCTGCAATCGCTAGTGGCGCTAGCATTTTTTTTTTTACTTGTCAAATCTTTATGGCTAACTGGGTCAGCTTGCGGTTGCTTCAGGGTATAGATTTGAAAGCCGGCGGCAAGAGCAAGAAGACCAAGCGCACCGCCCCCAAGTCCAATGATATTTACCTCAAGCTCCTTGTCAAGGTCTCTATTCAACTATCTTTCTTTTCATCTGCGCGTCTTTCTCTGTTTTTTTTTTTTTTTTGTGGTTCTTTTATAGGATTAGGTGGATATTGATTGTGTGGATATGTGTGAACAGTTGTACCGGTTTCTGGTGAGGAGAACCGGGAGCAAGTTCAATGCCGTGATACTGAAACGTCTCTTCATGAGCAAGGTCAACAAGCCTCCTATTTCCCTCTCTCGTTTGATTAGGTTCATGAAGGGCAAGGTGCGTCTCATTTCCCTCTCTTTATTGCTCTTTCTGCTTGGTTCCCTTTTATGTAGTCTTTGTTCGTTCTCGGACTTCCTTTAGCTGCTAATTGTCAATGTGGTTACCGTGCTGTTTTAAGACAAGAAAAGGGAATTTGAAATTCTGTTGTGTTTGTAGAGCTATTAAATGAAAGCTGAGATAAGCTTTTCAACATAGGATTTTGAAGTATAATCTCCCTAATTGATGCTCTGCCCTTTTTTGTTCTTAATCAGGACAACAAGATTGCTGTGATTGTTGGGACTGTAACTGATGATATTCGGGTATATGAGGTCCCTGCTTTGAAGGTTACTGCCCTGAGATTCACAGAGACTGCCAGGGCAAGGATCGAGAAGGCTGGTGGGGAATGCTTGACCTTTGACCAACTAGCTCTTCGAGCTCCTCTTGGTCAGAATACGGTATGCCATCTAATTGCACCCTTGGTGGTTGCCTTGTACCATCTTTGATAGCCAATTTAGTTGATTTTTAACCATTTGTGGTTGTCCTGGATCTCAGTAGTTCTTCTGATATGCTATATATGCGAGTCCTGATTAATCACTACTGACTGATTATAAAAGGTATTCATATATGCTATCAATTTGCACTCTTGTTTCTTATTATTGAAAAAAAAGGCCATATGTTCAGAACTGGAGGATGTCTTTCTACATTTGTGGCTTCTTGTTATGAATGAGATAAAGCTGGAAAAAAATAAATGTGGCAAGGCAAGAACATTGCTTGTTTCAATAATCCCTTGATGTTTAGGTTATGATAATTTGTATTTACATATTCGCCTTTGTATGCTTGCATAATTTTTAGTCCATCATATTAACCCAATTCAGTTCTAGTTGTCAACTTCTGTTCAAGGTTCTCACTTACACTGTCTTTCTTTGTTATGTATGCAAGTTATTCCTGCCATTGTTATCTGGTTTGGTTGATGATTTTCTCTTTAAAGTGACTAATGTGGGGAAAATCAATACCTCAGGTTCTCCTTAGAGGTCCCAAGAATGCTCGTGAGGCTGTGAAGCACTATGGACCAGCCCCCGGTGTGCCCCACAGCCACACCAAACCCTATGTACGATCAAAGGGAAGGAAATTTGAGAGGGCTAGGGGCAAAAGGAACAGCAAGGGGTTTAGGGTTTGAGTTTTCAAGCTTGTGCGGGAAACAGAAATCGTCATACGTAGCAGATGCATCTATGTTCCAACAATATGCCATTTCTTTTTTGTTTAATTTTCTCTTTCCTCTGGCACAATTGTTTTATCTTAACAGGTTGACAAGTGCAATTTTGTTGAGTATGTTGGTCTAAACAATTGATACCTCGATCAAGGATCCCCGTTGGTTTCTCGCAGTGTTTTAGTGTGTGCTATGGCTAAAGCTTCGAGGGCCTCTGTGGCTGAAAATAAAGTAATCTGAGACTCTAGTATGTCTAACGTTATAGTATTGCCTGATGCATCTGGCGCTACATGTTTCAATTATTTTAGTGGCGTCTTCAGGGTATCTTCAATCCAATTGACCTCTATTCGATTTAGCCGTTCAGCAGAAATATGGATGTTTCTCTTGTACTCCGAGATGTGGAAATGTTTCTGCAATGCACTTCACACACGCAGGACGTGAAGGGTAACAACAGTTTGGAGCCAGCTATGGCTGATTGGTCCACACCAGCTGCTAAAAGCGGTGACCAAGTAGGTAACATCATCCTTAGCTCACTTTTCTTAAAAAACAAGCTATTTAGAGTACAAAATACATAGGCACCATACCGGATCACATCACCATGGTCTTTATTTTTATAATCCTTTGGGAAATGGTCTCCGTGCAGGACCTTGATCAACAGCGCATTCTGCCTGCCGGGCCAATACCCCCGACAATGACTTTTTCTTTTCTTTTGGGTAGCAAGTGTTTTTTATTAGCAGAGACAAAGTAAGGCACAAAATTGTACGGGCATTTCTGCAGATGTATCCCAACCTTAACATTCCTAGCATCCACAATGCTGTGAAAACCTAACCTCAACAAATACAACACCTAAGTTATTTGACTCTATTGCTGCTGCCATCAGAACCGCACAAAAATTACCACCCACTGCAAAGAAAGTGAAATGAAACCTAAATTGCGAATTATGGAAGGCATCAGATATCTGTTACAAGCTTAAAAGATAAAGAGATGAAATTCATTACATTATTAAGTTGAATTAAAGTATAACGTGATAGGCCATCACATACATTGTTCCCACTAAACTTTGGGCTAAAGAGGTGCACTCATTTAACAAGAGACGACGTCTCTGAGGCCAACATGAAAGATGAGGCCTGTCCAACCCCAGGCAACATGTTTCAACTATAGACACCTTATTACCACACAAGAAACTACAACATCAAGAAGAAGTTCAAGCTTACACATTAAGAACAAAGGGGTGGTTGCTTCAACTAAGTCGAATACTGATCAAAACTTATTGAAAAAATCATAAATATGCGCACTGACTTCATCTGGCTTTTCTTGGTTCAGAAAGTGTGCCACTCCCTCCATTACAACTACTTCTTGTAAAAATGGAACAATTTTTTTGAAGCCGCCCTGGTGTATATATTCTTTTACACCAGGGATGGTATATATAGGGTCCAAGCTACCCACCATAAACTTAACTGGAACTTGAACTTGTACACCAGTCCATGGTGCCATCAATTCCCAGGTTCTGCAACAAAACATAAGAAATGCTTTTATCATCCCGAGCTCTGTCACTTTAATAATGAAATTGGAACGTCAGATGCAGCCGGGAATTTAAACAATATGGATAAAAATAAACCCAATAATCTGTTGTTCAGATGAACTTGTCTTGTCTGAAACGCAATAACAGTGTGGAACTCACAGATTCATACACCGATAGTAGTTTAACCCTCCACTGAATCCTTTCTGGTTAAATTTACTAGCATAGTATTCGACATCAGCTTCTGACAGCCAAGAAGGCAAAGCTGGAGGGTCAGGTAAGCAACTGAATCCAATTTCTTTAGGCACACAGATTGGCTTTGAGATGCGAGATGCTAGAAATATTCTTATCAGCTTGGAAGTGTCAATTTGAGCAAAGTCTTCTTCAATTTCACCTGGTTCCTACAGCACAAGTTGGCAACTTTACTAAATAACCATTCAAACAAACAAATTTTAAGACCGATATGAAATAAATTTCTTGTTAAATCCGTCGATTACTACTCTATACTAGTAGTGGCTGACCTGAAACCGGCAAATATAGTAATCGTCGCCGAACAGTTCTCTGTATCTCTCAACGGGCTTCTTGTGTGGGCTTCTTGGATATAAAGCCACGCTCGTGTTAACCAAGGCCTTGATTCTGTCGGGTCTGAACAGGCAAAGATGCCAAGCGATGATGGCGCCCCAATCATGACCCACCAAGAAAACCCGGTCAATGCCCAGCGAGTCAAGCAGCCCGATGAGGTCCCCGACGACGTGGAACGCGGTGTACTCGGTGACGGAGGGAGGGGCGTCGGTGTCGCCGTAGCCGCGGAGGTCGGGGGCTATGCAGCGGTAGCCAAGGGAGGAGAGAGAGAGGAGCTGGTGGCGCCACGCGTACCAGAGGTCCGGGAAGCCGTGCAGAAAGAGAATTGCCGGGCCTGTTCCTATTGAAGCTATGTGCATATTAATCCCATTTGTGCCCACCGTCGTGTGCTCTATCTTCTCCATCTCTTCTTGACTTCCTCTCTTTGTTGCGGTGTTGGAATATACGGTCAGTTTCTGGCTTTCTGCTTTCTGCTTTCTTATTCTAATCTAATCTTATTATAACACTTATTAAATAGCTGGACTCCAACTTTAGTCGAGCAATGTATATAATATAGCTATTTTCACGACAAGCCTTTGTCGTGTGACATATCTCATTTTGCTTTCTTTCTTCTTCTTCTTTTTTCATTTAATTTTGAAAAAAAAAATCCAAAATTTGTTGAGAAATATCTTCTTCTTTTTTTTTTTTTGATAAACTATTCGTGCATAAATGATGAAAGGGATTTTTTTTTTTTTTCAGGAGAACAAAAATGAGAATGAAAAGGCAGATGAGAGGAGAGTGTGGTGGAGATGCACAAAGAGATAGGAGGTGAACACTGCAAAGATAGTATATTGGTGTAAGTAATAGGGGAAAGAGGAATTGATGGCAAACAATTAATTATAGTAAATGGTGTTTGTACTTGTAAACTAATTTTGTACAGAAATTATGACAATGAACAGAAATTTTTTACTGAAATTATGCATGACAAAAAAAAGTATAGGTTAGGAAAAAAAAATTATATTAAATGGTGTTTTGACTAGTAAAATTTTTTTTTATGGCAATTATGAAAATTATTGAGATGAAAAAACTGATAGAATAGAAATGTCAAATCTAAAAATAAGGAAAATTTGATACATATCCTTTTTTTGTGTTTTCTAAAAATTTTTATATAATTAATGTAGAAAGTAAATTAAAGGAAGCTTTCTCTCAGTTTTTTTTTTATTATAATAATAAAATAATATCCATCAATTATACAATTTTCTTATACGAAATATTCTGCAAGATCTGAGATCTACATTGTTTCCCTTCTTACTTTTGTGGGTTGATTTGTAAAGTAATAATGCTGGCAGGAAAAAAGTGTTTTTTTTTTTTTTTTTCTCCAGTCGATTGTTTGCTGTTTAAGTTCGAAACTCAAGAACCATCCACTTTGCTAAATGACTCCTGTACCACTAGTCGAAAAAAACACGCTGAATGGGGCTTGGGTGGACCAGTTGGCGCCGGTCCCGGTTATTCCCAGTGAATTTTAACTGCAGGCTTTAGGCAGATCAGGCCTAAAAAGATTGCAGATGTTCAGAGCAATCAAGTGCACAAAACAAACACAAGTTACTTTTCCAATCTTAGTGGTGGAGGGAGGCAATCTTGGCAAGTCTGAGCGTGTTATCAACATACACATTATCTCAAACGGATTCCTTGTTATACCAAAAAAATAATAATAAAATTAATTTCTTGCTACAACACACTTAGATTTCAATAGGACTCGCCTCATTTAGCAAGAGAGGTCTATTATAAATTGAATACTACTTGTAGTAGGAATGTTTTACATTCAATATCATCTTAATATTCACTAAAACACCATTTCCGAGTGAAACATCAGGAGACCGAGATAACCAGCTGGAGATGATGAATTTCGGAAACCATCTGAAGCCCAGAACCGATGTATGAAAACCGAGAGCTCGCAATAACAACTTGTTTTAAAGATCATGGAGTTTTAGCCGGGAAACACGTATTGGCACGTAGTATTAATAATAATAATAACAACGATGATTTTAGAAACAATTTTTCGACTCTGGAAATGTTCCAACTTGTTTTAAATTATTTCTAAAAATTGCAAACTTGAACCACGATATATGCCGCGGTGAGACCATGACATTTTCTATTCGGCAGGAAGAATAGTAAGTCAACAAGAACTTCTCAATGAATTAAAGCTTGCACTTCAAAGTTGATTGAGCCCACAAATATGCGAGGAAAACAAAATTGATACTATGTTAATGAGATGTATCATGTATGCCACAACAAAGTCAATTATTAATCATTATTCCTGGCTTCTGGTGACTGAAAGTTCTAAAATATTAGGCCATTACGCACTTCCCGGCTGCGGCGAAGCTTTGAATAAAGACCCTAAAACGGGCTGGCAATGTTCTGTCGACTGATTGCAGGGTTTAAGCTGCGGTACTCTTTCTTTCCTTCGATTTGATTACGTATACCATGCACCGATTTTCATGATTTAAAAGAAATTTGAAAATTTTCTAATTACTTTAAATACGAAATGGACAAAAAAACTAAATTATTGTTATTTATTTATTTATGTTAACAAATAAGACACCACAAGCCTGGAAATGAGATACAAAATTTAAGAAAATATAAGAAATTAATTTATTAGTCAATATGCGATCTATTAATTCTCTTAATAATAATAATAATAATAATAATAATAATAATAAATTCACCATAATAATAATAAAAAAAAAGTGGGTCGCTACATTGGAAGACAATTACACTCCAACAAGCTGGATTGTACCAGAAGGCAGAGTGCAGGGCCACAGTCATAATGCTTCGGAGCATGCACGATCACGATAAACAATTATTTCGACAAAGAAAGTTCACCGAGTCCTGGAGCCCACTTTTGATCGCCTCACTTGTTCTACACTGCATTGTGTACTGTCAGTGATGCACATGGCCTAATTACTTAGCAGTTTCCCCTTATATATATATATATATATATATACCTCTTCTTCAATGTCCTCTCTGCCTCGGTCTAAAAGGTTTTACTCTCACTCGCCAGAACTCTTGCACAGTCACAAACACAACTATCTCCCAACATTTTCCAGTTGTCCCACACCTATCCATGGATAATCTCACAAGAAGAAGTAAACTCATCATGCTGGAGCTGCTACTGGCAATTTCCACCTTTGTCCTATTAGTCCTACTCATCTCTTCAACGACACACTTGAGGACGTGTTCGAAAAACTTGGAAACCCGACATTTAAGCATTCACCAACGCATTCAGATTGCGCACGCTGCTTGTGAAGGCACATTATATCCCGAACTCTGTGTCTCCACTCTCCAATCTCTTCCGCGTCTCAGTTCCAAGTCATTGCCAGAATTCATCTCTGCAACGTTGAACCACGCACTGCGCGAAATCATAGCCTCCTACTCTAAAATCAACCACATTGAACATAAGAGAAGAAAGTACCCAGACCCACTTGAAAAAGTTGCTCTCAACGACTGTCTCGAGCTATTCGACAACACCATTGTGGAGCTTAGGTCAGCTCTGTCTGATCTCTCGACCCAGAAAGTAGCCTCATTGCATTACCCAGACTTGCAGACTCTTTTGAGCGGCGCCATGACGAACCAGTACACTTGCCTTGATGGCTTCGCTTACAGTAAAGGAAACATGAGGGAGAGAATCCAGAACAGCATGTTTAACATTTCTCGACATGTGAGTAACTCTTTGGTCATGCTCAAGAAAATCCATCGGCCTAGGAAACATCATAGCAAATCTGAATCTGATAGTGAGTCCGAGGTTCTGCCCCAGCATGGCGACATGAAACGTGGGTTCCCATCATGGTTGTCCTCGAAAGATCGAAGACTCCTGCAGACTTCGGTGAATTCAACCATATACGATCTAATAGTGGCCAAGGATGGTACCGGCAACTTCACTAACATTAGCGACGCCGTGGCTGCTGCTCCAAACTCGAGCAATTCCAGGCAAGTGTATTGATTAATCAATTGAAAGTCAAATCGACTGATCAAATAGGCCAATATAATAATCGTGACTATTTGTGTCGTGCGTGTATACTTCTGTTATGGTATTCAATCATTGCCTGTGTATGAAATGTAGGTTTGTGATATATATAAAGGCTGGGGCCTATTTCGAGAATGTGGAGGTGGACATAACGAAGAGGAAGCTGATGTTTGTTGGGGATGGCATTGGAAAGACTGTTGTGAAAGCTAGTAGGAGTGTCGTTGATGGTTGGACTACATTCCGCTCGGCAACAGTCGGTGAGTTTAGTTTAATTAGCTTCTGCAATTACTTCTGCTTTTCCTTCAAATAAATCCCTTTGCTTTGTTCTGATTTGGTAATGACAATTAAATTAAGGGAAAACCTAGGTAGTCTCACAACAAAAGTAATTTTTTCAATATATAAAAAATATTTTATAAAATATTTTTCATGATTAAAATTTAGGATTTTAAAGAATTTCAAATTCTAATCTTACAAAAAGAAAAATGTGAAATTTATAAAAATAAAAAAATTATTTCATTATATAATTCATAACTCAATAAATTCTCTAAATTGTAAAATATATATATATATATATATATATATATATATATAAAAACCCTCCTTAACATTGACAATAAAATTATTATTTTTATATGACTGGCAATGGGCGCTTTCCTTTAAACAGCTTATTTTTGCGGGTGAAAATCGCAATTCTGGTTATATCTAGATTTTTTTTTTTAGTTCTGATTATAATTTGTTAATAATATTTTGTTTGTAATATATATGGGTCTTTTGCTGCTCGTTTAGGCATGCTGTGCCCTCTGAAATTTTCAAGGGCATCTTTTTCTTTACACAAGTATCTTTTTTATTTTTTTTACAATAAGGTTAGATGGATGAAGTTAGGAGAACAAAAAAATTGGATAGGCATTGTGAGATTCACATGCTTTTTTATTTTTTATTTTTTTTGAAAAATCAAAATTTACCTCAAAAGTAATTATATGTATAACAAGATAAATATAAATGTATAACAAGTTAATAGAAAATATATTTACCATCTTATTACATATCCTATCAATTTTATTGCACATTCAATAATTTTTATTTTACATGTAAATTTTGTCAGGAGAAAGTTGAATTTTTATTATTTTATTTTTTTTAAAAAAAAAAAAAAACTGATGTTGTTGATGTTAATACGACATCAGAGTGATTTAACTGTGTCCAGACTGAGTCTAGAGTATCTGTCCATGTATTTAAGCCATTATTTTTTAAGGGCCGAAGTGTCACTACAATAAGATAAAGAAAGTGGGGCAGGTGGGTGCCCTAAGTTTTCGAAATTGAAAGCTCTTTTTTTTTTTTTCTTGTCCTCGTCCATCTTTTCGTAATTGTCAACAAAATGTTCAAGACCACAATATGCGTACATGTATTTCTATTTGTCACTCCACTGCAAAGAAATATACAAAAAAGAAAGATTCAGGAATGTCAAATACACATAAAAGGATTAGAAGTGGGTGAAAGAAACTTCAATATTTTATAATCAATTAATTGTTAAAATCACGATCCCGTGAATTGCAGCGGCAGTAGGGGATGGATTCATTGCCAAGGGCATAACGTTCGAGAACGCAGCAGGGCCCAGCAAACACCAGGCGGTGGCCTTCAGAAGTGGCTCAGACTTATCGGCATTCTACAAATGCAGCTTCGTGGCCTACCAAGACACCCTTTACGTCCATTCCCTCCGACAATTTTATCGCGAGTGTGACATATACGGCACCATCGACTTCATTTTCGGCAACGCAGCCGTGGTCCTCCAAAACTGCAACCTATACGCCCGCAAGCCCAATAGAAACCAAAGAAACATATTCACTGCCCAAGGCAGAGAAGACCCTAATCAGAACACCGGAATATCAATTCTGAACTGCAAGCTTGCGGCGGCCGCCGATTTTATTCCAGTACAATCGTCGTTCCAGACGTACCTGGGGCGTCCTTGGAAGGAGTATTCGAGGACGGTAATTATGCGTTCCAACATTGGTGATTTGGTGGATCCTGCCGGATGGTTGGCATGGAATGGCACGTTCGCATTGAGTACACTTTATTACGGGGAGTATCAGAACAGGGGTCCTGGTTCAAATACAAGTGCCAGAGTCACGTGGCCTGGTTACAGGGTGATTAACAGCTCAAATGAGGCAAGTCAGTTCACTGTTGGAGCATTTATAGGAGGAAACGACTGGCTGAATTCTACCGCTATTCCATTCTATCTCAATTTGACTGCCTAAATTCTACCATTATTCATTGAATAATTAGGAACTCGTCATGATGACTTAAACCCCATTCCTTGAGAAAAAAGTTGAGGTATTATTAGACCCCTTTTTTTAACCATTTTCCCTTTTTCTTTTTTTTTTTTTTTTTTTTGGTGTGAACTAGATTTTTTTTTCTTTTGACTAGAGGGGAAGATGAGTAGGATTTAATTATTTAATTATTGGTGGCAGAACCCGGGAGATGCTGTAGCCACGACGTTAATTGAATTTAAAATCCACAAAATTCCCTCTTTTCTTTGTTTTTTTTTTTTTTTCAATGAAAAGCCATTGAAATGATGCTGCAGGAGCAACATTAGTTGTTTCCTTTGCACATGATAAATTCAAATCAATGACTTGATGCGAATGCAAGGTCCAAATTAACAGCACATTTTCTCGTTTGGAGCTCCAACGATAACTACATTTCAAGTATCGATTGATTGGAGGGAGATAGGACAGATGGTGATGAGCTCTCGAGCTGTTGGAGCATTTGATCATCACTTCTAAAACAGAAAAGAGAACTGTAGATTGCTTGGGTGCCAGAGGCTTCATAAACAAGGAGAGCTGAAGGGGGGAGTGGAATCGTAGTGAAAAAAATTGTTGAGAAAATACAATGAAGACTGGTCGAGGGATGTTGGTCCTTTTTGGTATTCTCTAAACGAGGGCATTCAACGTGGCAAATTTTGATGAAGATTTGGTGGGATCAGCCTGCAGGAACTCCTGTGACAGATTTGAGTTGGCAGAAGTGTCTGTCCTACACCTACGACACCTTGGAGGGACCCGTGCTGCGCTTTGCAGCAAAGGCTTCCTCTAAAGCGTGGACCAGTGGATTGCTGAGGATATGCCTGGGCCTTGGGCCCGATTTTGAAAAACAGATTAGGCAGGCACTTTTTTAAAAAAAATTTGAAATTTGGAAAGAAAGTGTAAAAAATTCCCCCAAAAAATTGTATAAAATCAAAAAAAGAATTCAATTTTTTAATATATATATACATATATATAAACTCAAAATAAAATATGAAAATTTAAAATTTCAATTTCAAAATTGAAAATATAAAAAAGAAATTGAAATTTTTTTCAATTTTTCAATTTTTGATTGTAAATTCAAAATTTTAGATTTTTTAAAAATATTTTCAGATTTTATTTTGAGTTTTTAGATCTTCTTAAAAACTTTTTCAATTTTTTTTAAGTTTATTAAGTTTGGTATTTTTTTTTTTACAAATTTTCTTTTTAAAATTTTTAATTTAAATTCCACGTCATAAAAAAATGATGACATGTCATTCAGGTCAGTACTAATCATCTACGGTGACACGTTAAACTTAACCTGACACATTTAACATAAACTAATGAAAAAGACTTAAATTACAGGCAGAAAAAACGTTGAAGACTAAATTTAAATATATACATATACATACATACATACATACATACATATATATATATAGGAACAAACTTGGCTTTTTATGCCCATTTCTAAGTAGTAGAGTTGAAAGACCACTTTTTATTCCCTAGGTTTTATGTCTTCGCTGTTCATTTTTCCCCCATTTTTGCTTTTTTTTCCCCTATATTTCTTACCAATATAACTAATTAGAGCCAGTGTTCATGGAAATGTATATTGTCTCCTTCAAGTCATGGCGGAATAGAGCCACTGACACAATCGTTTTATTCCTTCCATTATTGTTTTGAAGTCTAGATGGATATAAGTTCCACTATTCCTACTGGGAATAGTACCGAAAACGGATATATTTCTTTTGGATTTTGAAACAACCAGGTCACGGGAAGGAGTGATCCTGCAGACCCACATGGAAGTAATGGCAATGGTAGCAGTCAAGCTTCAACCAAACGCAAATCACGTGATACGAATACATGTCAATGATGAACCTCGGAGCTCACGGATGAAAGGGATCGAAGTGTAAATGGTGGCAGACTGATTACCCACATGCATATCTTCTGCTTTGCAAAGAGCTTAGGAACCCTATTTGCTGCCACTATTCTTCTCTACTTCTGGGGGTGTCATAGATGGCTAGCTATAAATGAGCTTGGGTTGTTTATTAAGGATGGGATGGATTAGAAGCTCATTTAAAGTGCTTAGCGTTAGAAGTAAACAATCTTGAGCTTATTTTTGAAACTTGTTCATTTGTAAGAGATTCATTAGTAAATTTATTAACAAGATTCTTAAGTTTATTTTTGAATTCGATATTGCATATTTGCAATGATAAATTTATATACAAGGTTTCTAATAAAATTATTGCATTTTCTAACATGATTTTTGAGGTAAGTATAATTGCAAAATAACTCATCATGAATGATATATTTTGGATTGAACTTGTAAGATAGACTTGAAACAGAATACACAAGTTGACATGATAATTACTGGATGGTGATATAAGAAACAAACTATTAGCTGTCATCAAAAGGACTTCAAACTCTGTCCCCTCCCATTTTCAAATTTATATATTTGGAAATTCATATCAAGTTAAGTGAAAACTGTAAATTTTGTCAAGTCATTGACTTAAATTACAGTTTTTAGAAAATAAATAAATAAATTATATATATATATATATATATATATATATATATATGTGTATGTATGTATGTATATGTAAAGAATATAACTAATGGTGTTATGCGATGCAACATCATAATTTTCAAAAATAGCAACTATCCATGTGAAGAAGTGACGATTTGATTTTGTCTTTTTTCACAAAATTTGGAGTTTTTTATTTATAAAGTTTAGAAAATATACGTTGAACTAAAGCCACAATGCCCCGGCAGCTAGTATGAACCCTGCCAGTACTTACTGGGCTTTTCCCATTTAATATACCCCCACACCAATTAGGATATATTTTCCAGAAATCACCCGATAGGAAAACATTGTGTCTGCTTTTTGTTGCACTTTTTGTTTTGAGGAGTCCAATCTATGCTTTAACAGAGAAGCACATATAAAATTAACGTGGATGCACGCTTTTGCACGTGGAGGCTTATCAGAGCAGCACATGATGACATGAGCAAGCTTGCCATACAATCAAATCTGGGAGAAATTATTCAGAATGTGTATGGTGGTCTCCTAGGCTTTTCTCAGCAAAAGTTCCGAACTTTCATCAGTTTCTGTAATTGTAGATGTGCACATCAATTATAATAATGCACTGCCCTGGCCACTTTTCTTGGAGCTTGTTTTCATCGTTTTCCTCAGCTTTTTCTGAATCAACTGCCTGTTATGTGTTCAGTCAGCCTCTCAGTCAGCAGTATGCGTGCAAAATGGTCATACATTATTCTAAGGATTAGGAATAGTTTAATGAACAATGGGGTTCTTTTCCTTTAAACCAGAATTTTAATTGTCCAGTGTGTTTGCCTTCATAGGCACTGGATCCTCCACCGCGCCAGGGGGGGCTGAATGGGCTGATGTTGGTATCCTCTTCGTTGAGGGCGAGTATATCAAAAACTCCTTAGCTTTATCCATCCAGTTATGTTTGACTGATCCAAAGTGCTCTCCATCCCTCAGTAGTGCACCAGCATATGGAGGTGACCCAACCAATTAAGTAAAGAAAAAAAAAAAAAAGGCTTAATCTTAAGAAGCTAGAGGAATTACAAATAAAAAGTAATTAATTAATTAATATTATTTTTCTATTTTTTTTCTCAAAGTAATCAATCAAAATTATTTTTTTATATATAAAAAAAGTTGTTTTTTATTTATATTTTTCTAACATACATTTCACATAGTAGTACTGGTAAGTAAAATTCCACCCATTATAAAAATCCCATGCTATTATTCTATCAGACCTGAGATCAAATACCATCCACACTTGAGATGAAAGAATAATCATAAGATTTTCTTCTTTTATTACGTAGCTTAACTTTCCAGGGCCCTCTAATTGACAGATTAAAATAAAAAAATATATTAACTACAATAATAAATGGCGTAGCCCCCGCGTACCATTTTAAATTTTTTTAATTGATTTTATATTATTATTTGTTGTTTTAAAATTTACCATAATTCCCACAAGCTAAAAACATGTTCAGGATTCGCAACTTTTTCCATCATACAGGAGATGTATATTCTTAAAAAGTACAAACCAAAATATATAATTATAACAGTTAATTATAATTAGTAAGTCTTTTTTTATGCTTAATATTCAATAATTATAATTAAATGAGGTGAGTTTGTTTGTTTTTTTTAATAAAATTCTAGCTTTTAATGTGATGCCGTTACAAAATTGAGAATCAATGGCATTACAAAACTGGAATAATATACAAATCTCAGAACAAATAATAGAATCAGCATGACATTTATCCTGGTGTCATGTTCCCCCCCGGCCCCACAAAAAAAAAAAAAAAAGAAAAAAAAAGTCTTAAATCTCCGGCTAACCTAAATGGATTAAATTACCAAAGGGTTTTTCATTACCATCTCCTTCGGTTTATTCCTTTGTGTAGACACCTCATTATTGTTTTGTTCCGTTATATATAATGATAATAAATTTATTTATTTATTTAAAGAAAAAAAGAAAATTGGGCCAGAGGAAGCATAGATATTTTCCCTTCCCAGTTTTTAACAAGAAATTAACACTCCATTAATCACCGCCGATAGGCTGTAAGGGGCCTAAAAATGAAGAAACAGTGCCAAACAATACATATATAAAAAAATATTTTCCACGGATACATATTACAATCTATGCAATGTCCAATGTGTATTCATTTTTGTGACCAAACATTAATACTATAATGGAGGCGGTTGCTGCTTTATAAATGCAGAGAAACGGAGAAACTCTGTATCCCAGAGTACTGTGGTGTGGCAGGTTTGGCTATTTGTTTGCTTGGTCCGTTACAACTCTGCTTCTGGGGCAGAGCCAAAAATGGCTGGCAGTCTTTTCTCTTTCACACTTATGTTTCTCCTATCTTGTTTGATCACTTGCCATGGCTTCCCTTCCCAACACAAAAACAACCCATTTGGTAGCCATCTCCACCATCGTCACCCTCATCACGATGCCAGTCAGAACTACCGAGATGCCCTTACAAAATCAATCCTCTTCTTTGAAGGACAGAGGTCAGGCAGGCTCCCTTTTAGCCAGAGGCTCACTTGGAGAAGGGACTCTGGCCTCTCAGATGGTTCGGCCCTGAAAGTATGAATTACGCAACCAATCGTCTTCCTCTCTTTACACTTGAAGTCTTTTTGCTTACTTGCTTTTAGTTTTTCTGATTTTTTGTATGAAAATTCAAAATGTAGGTGGATTTGGTTGGAGGATACTATGATGCAGGAGATAATGTGAAGTTTGGGTTCCCTATGGCTTTCACAACCACCATGCTCTCATGGAGTGTCATTGAGTTCGGTGGGGTGATGAAAAGTGAGTTGCCGCACGCCAAAGAGGCCATTCGCTGGGCTACCGACTATCTGCTCAAAGCTACTGCACATCCAGACACCATTTATGTTCAGGTTTGTCTGCATTACATGTTCATATTTATTTATATCCATTTCTCTGTGTTTTGGTATGGGCATGTGCAAACCTAAGTGATTTGTCATAGCTAGAGTCAGAAAGTTGCTTTTTGTTTACCTTTAAATTTTTGGTTTTGTTTTTTCAGGTTGGTGATGCCAACAAAGACCATGCATGCTGGGAAAGACCAGAAGACATGGATACCCCAAGGAGTGTTTACAAGATTGACCAAAAAAACCCCGGTTCTGATGTTGCCGCTGAAACCGCTGCAGCTCTTGCAGCTGCCTCTTTGGTGTTTAGGAGGTCTGACCCCACATATTCCAAGCTTCTGGTCAGGAGAGCTATCGGGGTAATCATTAGGATTAATCAGAGCTATTCCTATTGAAAAATAAAATTTGAAATCATTGAAGCAGTAGATTAGTCCCACAATTGTGGGGTTTGAACCGTTTCTTTGGTCAGGTATTCCATTTTGCAGACAAGCACAGAGGAGCCTACAGCAATGGATTAAAGAGTGAAGTTTGCCCCTTCTATTGCTCCTATTCTGGATATCAGGTAAAAGCCGTTGACTGTTAAGCGTTTTCAATATTAAAGATAGAGGGAAATAAACTTGAAAGTTTCTTATGAATTTCCGAACATTAATTTGCAGGATGAGTTGTTGTGGGGCGCTGCTTGGCTCCATAAGGCCACCAGAAGTCCAGTTTATCTCAACTATATTCGAGTTAATGGTCATACCCTCGGAGCAGATGAGTCTGACAATACCTTTGGCTGGGACAACAAGCATGTTGGAGCAAGGATTCTCCTCTCCAAGGTCCCATTTCCTGTTTCTTCTTCTTTTTTTTTTTTCTGTTCCTTTCCCAAAAACCATATTCTCATTAGGATCCCATTTTTTGTCTTTCCCTATTTCTCTCTCAACAGATTCTCTGTTTTTCATACATATTTCTTGATGAATTCTAATTGATTCCCTGGAATTCAGGCATTTCTTGTCCAAAAGCTGCAATCTTTCCGTGACTACAAAAGCCATGCAGATAATTTCATCTGCTCCATCATACCAGGGGCTTCATTCTCTTCAACTCAATATACTCCAGGTACCCCACATTTAGTTCTTTTATTCCCCATGTCCACAAATGTGTCAACTTCATTTCTAATGGCTAGACTTTTGCCTTTTCCTGTTGAATTTTCAGGTGGGCTTCTGTTCAAGACCAGCGATGACAACATGCAGTATGTGACCTCCACCTCGTTCCTGCTCCTGACCTATGCCAAGTATTTAACCTCCGCCCGCACAGTTGTGAATTGTGGGGGCAACATTGTCACTGCCAAGAAACTTAGAAATATTGCCAGGAAACAGGTGCATTATCATGCTCAAAAAATTAATCATCCTCGCTCGTGTAAATTTTGATGTCTTAATTACTTATTGGTTTTTTTTTTTTACCGGCCAAATTGGGTTGTATCAGGTGGACTATCTACTAGGAGACAACCCCTTGAAGATGTCCTACATGGTGGGGTACGGTAAGAGGTACCCTAGGAGGATACACCACAGGGGCTCATCTCTACCGTCAATTGCTGTGCACCCAGAAAAGATTCAATGCTCCTCAGGCTTCCATTTTATGAACTCTCAATCCCCCAACCCAAACAATCTTGTGGGGGCAGTTGTTGGAGGGCCAGATCAGCATGACGGCTTCCCTGATCAGAGACCGGACTATGAGCACTCAGAGCCTTCTACTTACATAAACGCCCCACTAGTCGGAGCACTGGCTTACCTTGCTCACTCATTCGGCCAGCTCTGATTATAATCGTATTATTTACTAGAACTAGATTCTCCTGTTCCAATTTTCTCCCTTTTTTTTTTTTTCTTTTTCGGTGAGTTGTCTTATGTGATCCTACCCAGATAGGTTTATAGTTCTTTGGATGCGAATGTGGTTACAGGGTCGAGACCCAAGGCTCGAGGCCCAAACTCTGAAGCACATTGGTCAAGAATAGGAACAGTAAACACATGTGAGAACAAGTGTTAATATATTTAATTCAACGGTCAAAAATAGCTCTAGTAGATGAGCCGTTGGGCATTGAGCCGAGATGTCTGTTTTGTGACTAGTAATATGTCGACTAGCTTTTTGCTAGAAGAACTATGGCCCCCCTCTCGCTCAGTTTTTAATTTTAGGTGAGCAAGAGAATTTGTTTTAGTTCTTTCTTTTGTTTTGCTCAGAATAATTATATATATATATATATATATATATATATATATATATATATATATAAAGGTTCTCTCTTTAGTGGAGAGGACTCGAAAATTGGTTTGGACCACTTAGGCGGCATTAAAATATGCTATGGGATGTCTTGTTCTTGAAAACAGCAACAACGACCATACAAAAAGCCTGGAGAGAAACGGACTTAACAATGTCGAATACTTACGAGGAATAGTATGTATTCCAGAAGAGTATTTTACCGTTGGGTTGGGGAACGAGAATAGTTGACAGTTGACGGAAAGTGAAGCGTAGAAGGCCAGGGGAGATCAAAGAAAGAGATTCTGCGGATCACTTATTAATTACATTCAAACAATGACGACTTTTAACTAATCTTTGAACACTCAGCGATAATAATTACTTGATTTAAAATACAATGACGTATCATTACTGTAATTTTTTACTTTGTAAGAGAAGATAATGTCGCGGAGATTCAAGCACGAACTAATTACCAAAAATTGTCAATAGTTAGCTGTTAAATAAATGTTAGAAGAGGACAACAAAAAAAAGGCAGATTCGAAGACAACGCAAGAAAGTACCATGCACCTCAACTAAATTTCATTTACAATAGATGAACAGACAGAGCCTTTCGGCTTGTTGGTTGGTTTTCATAATGTTTTCAAATTGGAAGAGGGTGTTATAGACGATGCTCACAAGACTTCTCCCATGGTTTAATGGATTCAATACTTTAGACACCGCTCCATCTGCCCTGTGAGATCACAATATCATCCTCCTTAATGTCAATCCCTGGTTATCTACAAATGATGTGCCCATGTTTCTCTATCTCTGTCACAGAACCTAACCTCGTGTCAGTGTCGGGTCAACATTCTGGTCAAGTTTAGAATTTTGACAGTCTCCGAGATGCTCTTGAATCCGCCAATGCGTTTGACGTATCAGAACCGTCGTTCAGAAAAACAAACACGGGTTACATGAATTAGTAACCCATTCTAACTTCATGGCCTACTCGAAACTAGGCCTACCCCTACGTGAGCCATTGTGCTGTAAGCCACCCCCACCTTTCAATGCTAGTCAAGCAAAACTATCGAACGATTACTATAAGATGATGAATTTACTAAGGTGACTTCCTTAAAAATGCAGCCATATAACACTGATCAGAAGAGGAACTCTACAGTTATTTATTTGCAAAAGCCAAACATACATGAATTTCGGTAACATTCATTGGCACAATGAAAGGTCCTTTGGTAAACGGAGACAAACTTTCCATATACAAAGTGGTTTTATTTTGCGATAAGTGTGACAATGTGATGTTTCCGAGTTAAGCGGCTCATGTCACTTAATTCATGCAGCTTAATGTTGATCCTCGATTGCCAAAGGAACAGTTTTCACCTGGAAAGAAGCAAAAGAAATGAACACCTCGTGTAGAAAGCAAAAGCCTAACAAAGCTTTTCCAAAAACATCTGAATAGTCCTTCAGGCACAGAGAAATATGGCCGTGATCACAAATCATGATTTCAAAGTGTCTGGAATTTAAACTATCGAGGAAGAATTTTAATAGTAGATTCTATAGTCATATGACCATGCTCTATCAAAAGTAGACATTATGAGGATCTAGCCCATTGACCAACCAGTCAGGGATTTAACACTTGCATATTTCCAAGCCTTGAAAGTGAGGTAAAAAAGAGAGAGATCTGCCAACGGTCATGGGCTGATAATTGAAATAGCAGCAGTAGGCTAAGAAAAGAACTCACCAAGTCACGATATTTAAGAATGTAGAACATCTCAAGATATCTTCGGGTCTCACGTCTCTCAAGTTTGGAAACATACTTCCAAAAACTATATACCCCAGCCAGAGTCATTAGCCTCTCGGAGTAGATCTTCCATGTGTACCTTCATTTTCAAATTAGTTGGAATAAGCTCACCCTCGCATTGATTTTATAGATCGCATAGTGTCAAGAACAACATATATACTAACCTTTCGTAAATCCTTTGAAGCCCTCCATCGGAGATCCTTTTCCAGTGACTTGGATCGTCCTTGCACTGTTGGAAGAAATCTGCCATAAGTGCAGCAGCCTGATCAGTGTGATATGGGTCAATGTGGAACCCTGATACACCATGCTCAATAATCTCTGCTGGACCACCGTGGCATGTGGCAAATGTTGGAAGGCCACAAGTCATTGCCTCCACAACAGTAAGTCCAAAAGCTTCATAAAAAGCAGGCTGCAACAAAGAAAAGTAGGATGGGAAGTTGGAGGATTCAATTGAGATTGCTGGGACATTTTATGAGCAATTAAAAAGCATACTAGCACCACATACCTGTACAAAAGCTCCTTTAGTATCTGCAATGTAGCGATAGAGCTCCCCATTACGTGCTCGATTCGTTTGAGCTGTTATCCAACGGAACTGTCCAACCAAGTTGTACTTCTTTATAAGATCATGCATCTTCTCAATTTCAGCAATTTCCTCCCTGTCTTTGGACTTGTTCACATCAATGTAACCAGCTACTACAACAAGGTTTACCAGCTCCCTCAATTTGGTGTTCTTACCATAGAGCTCCACCAAACCTGTCATGTTTTTCACATGGTCCAGCCTTGCCATGGAAAAGATTATGGGCTTTGATCTATCGTTGAGTACACCACTGCAGGAATATAAATGAATTTCACACAATGATTTTACGCAGTGGCTAGTACTATTAGTGATAGGTCCTTATGAACAAAATCATCAATATGAGTAGGCAACAGAAAACAGTAGAATAAAGAAGGCTCACATCCAATCATCAGTCTGCTCCAGATCATACAACATTGTTTCTATTGAACCATGGAGAGCTGTAAGTCGTTTTTGCTTTTCATGGTACGGAAAGTAAATGGTCATATCTGCCCCAGGGGATACAATATTGAACTTTGGGTCAAAAACATCAATACCACTAACAACACGGTATAGCCCCGGAAGAGTGAAACCAGTGTGGCTCTCATATTGGCCGACAGTATTCTTCCTGAAGGAAAGAAAATAAAAGCTGAGTAGGGGACTTTTAATAAGGTTACTCAATGAAAATATACCTTCCCTATTTGCATTCAGGCCAAAAAAATTGGCCTGGTCATAGCAACTTAACCATCTATAGTGAACTGGTGAACTCATTTGGCATCATTTAGCCTTGAGACACAATCCCACACATGATGGAGAAGAAATTTTTAAGATTGGGAAAGGGCAATTGATATCCTACAAAGCATGCAGTGAAATGGGAAAAACTTAGACATGAACACAAGGAAAAAGTTGGTACAATGGTCATTCATACAGGGGCTCTGCAAATGTGAACAGATGTTACCAACCTAAAAAGCTACTTTTTTGGATTGTATTCAACAGTAAATCTAGAGACTACTCATAGGTTGACCAAATCCCAAAAGGATCAACTTCCCAATGCCATTACAACTTGATCAACTCAAAACCAGACACTTCCAACACCCAAAAAATAAAAACAGAAAATGCAGTGCATAATAATTAAGAGAACATGTGCTAGGATGCTCTTGGGCCTATGGTGAACAGGCCCCTACCTTCACCTTTGTACTGTTTTCATTTTACTTATGCACGCCAAGACTGCACATTTCTCAAAAAAGTTTTTACAAAATAGTAGTCCATAGCAGTGTTTAAAAACCTTGCACTGAGAATGTGCACCAGTCACCAGCAGATACATTTAAAGCAATGAGGGTGGTACTTACGTTCCTGCAATCTCTTGGTAAGTACTGGTGATGATAAAGTCCGCATTGTTCATTGCCAATATGTCAGCTGTGAACTGACAAGAGAAATGGTATTTATCATCAAAATTTTTCCAATATATGTCTGAATCAGGATATTTTGTTTTCTCCAAGGCATGAGCAATAGTGCACTGCATAGATCAAAACTCAAGTGTTAAGCATGCCCTTTTTAGCTTATAGTAATGGACACAATACTGAAAAATCAATGCCAACCTGTGTAACACCCATTTTAGAAGCCAACAAGGACGCAACAAGATTCCCATCACTATAGTTCCCTATTATAAAATCAGGTATGCCTTGCAACTCAGCTGCAATTTCACTGGCTGCATCCTGTCAAAGAAGTTTGACAAAATTGTCTTGAGCAAGCAATGAAAATCAAAGAAGAAAAATAATATACTGGCAATCTAAGACTGAGCCTCATCAAGAAGACAGCCATAGAAAGAATATTAGACTGTGGTGGGAAGCTTGGATTGGTATTGCACTTGTAATAAAATTTTTATAGCAATAGATGGGCTAACCACAAATCGCAGAATGCCAACAACCAGTTTAGTGATGTGGGGATATCCATTAATATCTTGATCATGGAAACATCAATACTCAACAAGAAGAATCAGATAAAAGAAGTCAGTTACTATTAGTTACTACCTCAGCATAGTCCTCCAGGTATGGCCAAACATCAAACCTTGAAATCCATTTACGAAGAATTCCTTTGTCTGATCTAAAGGGAACGCGTAGAATATGCGTGTGTTCTGTTCCAGTGACTCTTTCTAGCCGTTGATTGCATGTAGTCCCCTTTGCGTCGGGTATCAATCTGGTCACCTTGGAAGAATGGAGTAATGTATTACAATCATTGGCTAAAATGGTATCATAAGAAGAGACAGCTAGAAGTGACTTTACACTTACAATGAGAATCCGAGGCTTGAAATCCAAGCCTTGCCTCTGTATTCTAAGAAGCATTTCATTTTCCAATGCACGCACTTGATCCAGTATATAAACAATCTGCAAATTTACCACAGCACAAAAAGGCTTTAAGAAGTATCACAGAGCTCCATGTTTCTTCTTTGGAACAAATGAGGCCTAGCCATAATAAGAATTTTGAATAAAGAAGAATATCAGGCTGTAGAGTTAACAAGACCACCTCAGCAGCTGAGGGAACTGTTTATAAATATCTCTCATCTGAGGTCAAGTCTTATTTTTATGGATGACAAGGGAATCTAGAATTAACATCCACAGTTGCAGCTTCTCATGGTAATCGGTTTGTTCTAAGAGGAAAGTAAGAGTCAAAGTCACCTGTCCTCCGGTGTCAGGCAAACCTAAAACATTTGCCTGCCCAAAGTATCCATGTATAGACAAAATGACAACATTAAACACCATTGGTACTCTTCCAAGAAATGTCTCTAATGTTGAGGGTTCAGGAGCCTGGAGGATGTCTGCCAGAAGATGCACCGTCTCCAATACCCGAGCTGCAGTATCTCCCCATCCTCTCTCAAAACCCATTCCTTGCAACCTGAATCAGATTAGGGGGGGGGGGAAGCAGAAAATATGAGGCACAAACACACAACAGTCTATGATGCCCAAATTGCAAACTCAATTAGGAAAAAAAAAGGCAAGCCAAATTCAATGTATAAAAGAACTTACACATATTCAAATTCAGAATATGGTGTATCAGATGGAAGCTTAGAGACATAATCTTCTGCCTTGGAAAGAGCAGACTGAAGATGGGATATTCTTTGTATCCGATCATTCAACATCAACCCCTACATACAATCCTCAATTCATCACTTAGCCTGCACAAAATCCTCCTACTAAGACAATTACCACTCCAATTGTCTAACTTCTGTCTTCTAAACACATGCCACGTGTACACTTACGATAATAAATGCTGAATTTGGATTTATGATGGAATGCTGTGTGTTACCACAAACAATGGTATAAAGGAAGGTCTCATTAAGTTGGTCCTGCAATAAAAAACTTACATGTCCTTTGTATTTGTGTGCTCGAAGAAAATTTAGTAAAGGATCTAAAGAGTCTTTGCTGCGAAACATAATTGATGAAAGATGGCGATTGAGGAACTGAACGCCATTGCCAATGGATGATGACCGTGTGGGGCGTGGAAAGCTAGCATTGAAGGGCTCAAAATCCAGCTCAAGCACATAGGGGTCATTGTACCTTAAAAAAAATAAAAAAAAATCATTGAGAGAGAGTGAGAGAGAGAACTATGTATGTGGGAGCAAAACCCAAAATTTTCAGGAGTAATGAAGTAACTTACATCCCACCAACGAGTTCTTCTTTGAAATGAAGATATTCAGCAACACTCAGTTGTTCGACAGAGAGTTCGTGCACATTAACACGGACATATTCCCAAACGCCAGGCCTTGGTCGAATGGCTAGTGCAACAAATGGGGGCAGAACTATGGCTTCCTGTAGTGCACGTATGGATAAGACAAAAGTTCAGGCATGTCGCACTTAACAAGCTTATTAAAAGGCAGTATCTTGGCTGAAACAAAGAAAAACACAGAACCAAGCCTAGAAGCAATAAACTTTATGTACTTCGAAAGGCTCAAACAGCCTCAATTTTCCCAAGATCCAACATTTTGTAGGAATCGTTGGGAGAGTCTAAAACTCGCTTCCCATTGATCAAACCGAGCCCTGTGCGATGACTGCTTTCTAATATTTTCTTTCTCACGCTCCAAAAAATATAAAAGCATATATAATTTTATACACAGGACATAACATGTGTTTCTCTGTGCGACACTTTTGTATGTATGAAATATCATATCAGCCAAACATTTGTTCCTGCTGACCAAAAAAAAAACAAAAATAATAATAATAAAAGAAAAGAGAGAAGAAAGAATAAAAAGATTCACCTGGGTAGATTTAAGAACTTCGCTAAAAGGACCATCTTTAAGCCTCTGCCTTGCGTCCTCATCACAAACAATATTGTCTATCTCGTCGATCAAGTTGTGGGGATGCAACATTCCTTTACCCTGATCCACATACCTTCACAGACAACATTCCCCACACCCCAATCCCCCAACAACAACAACAACAACAACAAAAACTTTAAATGTAAAAAAAAACATTAACAAGAACAATAAAAATAAAAAACACAAAGAAAGAAAGAAACCTGGAGAGGAGAGAAACGAGTTGGTTACGGTGAGCAGAGAGAGTGTCCTCCACTCGATCCCTCATGCTCGGGATTCGTGTTAGCTTAGGATTTGCCATGACTAAGTGACTGAGCAGCAAGACAAAGGGTGGCAACAAAAGTTTGCTGTTTTCTTTTTTTCTAACAGCTTTACAAGAAATCAGGGTGATCGAAGAACGGAGAGAGGGAAGCGGGAGGCCTCTCAGCAAAAATATGCAGTGCAGAAGGTGAGTGGATTTGCTACTTCTCTCTTACTATGGCTGGCTGTGCGTGTTACTGTGAGAGCAAGCCGAGCAGCTGATACCAGCACAAAGGAATCGAGAAACCAATAAATAATGCTGGGGAAGAAAGAAAGATATAGAGAGAGAGATGCTTGTCCCAACACGGAACCGCCGTGATATGTCTGATTTGCTGACTTGGACGTGGACCCACCATTGACAAAGAGATTAAACATTATCTTGACCGTCGATCTCTCTGCGCTAATGAAAACCGGAGACTGTCGATTATCAAAACCGGCTGCTGGTTTTTCTTCGGTTCCTGGGGCCGGTTATTGCACAGTATCAATCAAACCACTGTCTCTTATTTTTTTTATTCCCTCTCTCTTATTTGATATCAAACCACTCAATTTGAGTCGCCACCGGTAACTTGTGCTTCAGAAGAGGTCAAGACTTCAACTTTAACTCTCACTTCCTCCAAAAAAAAATAAAAATAAAAATAAAAAATGTGGATTTAATTGGATATTTTTTTAATGTTTATAGTGTCTTCAAAACTTGTTTCCTTCTTTTACTTTGACTTTTAGAAAGTTAAATGCTAGTTAATATTATGTTAAAAAAATGAATAAAAAAAATTCAATTGTTTAGATATTATCTTTTGAATTTTATTATGCATAAAATAGATAATAAAGAAATATTATTAACTCATTCGTGGCCGACATATGAGCACGTAAAAATTTATGAATTTGCATAAAGTTAATTTCTATTACAAAAAGTGGATTAATTATGACTGATGATGATTATGTCTTTTTTTTTTGTTTGTGTTACTAATTAATTCACATAGTCTTGTAGTCGCAGAAATTCCCGGTGTCCCGTGGGCCCCCCTAGTCTGCCATTCCGTTTCACATCCACCTTGTCACTGTCACATAAAATACTAATATAATAAAAATAGTATAGGCCCATTGGTAAGTGCAAGGCCTAATTTATACAATGGGCCCAGCTGCAATGCCATACCAAATGAGAATAATATTATGCGCTCTCACATGTGGGCCATGAGAATCAAAAACTAAGTTGACGATGACTTGGGATGTTTTTTTTTTTTCTCTGCACGCCATACTTTTAAAATGGAATGCTTCTACGTAACTTAATTATTTTAGTTCTTATTTGGATTTGCTAACTCAATTGTAGAGTATTCGGCTTTTAAGTGTGATTAGATTGGTGTGAAAGAAGACATTATTTTATACCATTGGTATAATTTATAACACTACGACTGATTTTTATAAAAATAAATAAAAGAATCCACGTATAGTATCACGCTTATTTATACTCTTTCCAATATCTCAATGTCAATTATCTTTAAAATGGAATGTTTAAACCCAAACTGTTGAGTTGTTTAATTAAAATGAAAAAATAAAATAAAATACTACTTTTGTATTAAACATGAAAAAAAAAATGTTTAATTTCTTAATAGTTACAGTTCTATCTGATGCTTTTTAGAAATACCTATTAGAACGTGCAACTGATAAATGACGATACAAATATAAATATACACACCAAAAAAACGTGTATAGACATGCAAAAAAAAAAAATTAATTTAAAAAAAAAAAAAAAAGAATGAGAGTATAGATGTATGTATGACCATTACACCTATAAATACATTTGTGTAAAAACAGTTTATGCATCTAAATTTAATGGGCAATGTCTTATCTATATCAATATCGCCTCAGATAAAATAAATTGAGAAAATAAAAGATATGGGCAGCTCTAAAACTCTTTTCATATTCTGAATCCTCAATTTTTCCGTCAATTATATCTACTTCTTGAATTTGTCAATTACAAATTCTCGCTGGCTTTTACGGATGTTGAAAATTGTCGCTGGAAGGGCTTTTGGACACCCTGGCCGCCGGGACTTGTTACTCCTTTAGTAGCTGCTAATACTTCCACAAACGTATGAAAATATCAAACAAGCAATTTGACAGAGAATGAAAGAATATATATGAAAGAATCCTTACAACTCTTCCCAGCATCCTCTCGTCAAAAGTATCTATTTACATTTGTATACTCCTATAACAGTCACTCCTCTGTATATACAATGCCCCGAGTCCCCACAAACAGACATGGCTCCATTGGCTGCTGCTGCCGCCGCTGGTTCATTTTATTGTATTTGTCGAACAAATATATGAGAGTTACTACTTAGTTCTGCAAAATGTGATCTGAAGTGCCATAGTGTTGAGCTTCTGGGGGAAAAATTTCTTACCCAAGCTTGCAAGTTGCAAAAGCTTGGTAAATTATTGGTCTGGTAGGTAATCGCCGGGCAACTTAACATTCAAGAAGTCTGTTGTTTTCTGTAGAGCTGGGCCAACTGCAACCCATGGACCATCCCAAAACACCAAACATTAGATCCACACTTGAGCAGGCATTGACCTAAAGACCGAAGACCACATTATGACCCACCAAGATCTCAAACAGAAAGGAATACTAGAAATCCAAGATAAGATGTTTTGCCGATACACTACCAAACTATCAAGGCTCCCTTCGATGTGAAATAACATCACGGCCATTCACCTTACCCTATCAATCTCAGCCTGGAAACAGAACGTAATTGTTACATAGGTGACAACCAAACACATAATCAACAAAATGATTATTCATACACAGTCCATTCACCAGAGTCAAAGAGTCATTTTCTAAGTTCACCAACTTACCACACAAGAACATATGGTGATGCCCACATCTGCCAGCATTGTTGTGAGCCCGGCAATCATGCCTGAAATTGTTTACCAAGTTAAGCACACGAATCAGGATGAACAATAATACAGTTAAGCATAAAATTGTTGACCGAGAATGAAAAGATATAGGGTCTTGCCATTACAATAAGATAGCTGAAAGCTATAAGAAAAAATAAAACAAATAACAAAAAAGCTGACTGGTATAGCATTGATGCAGCCATTCACATCTCTATGGAGGCCAATGGTTGAGTGCATATACTAGACCATGTCAACCATATTGTCACTCAAAAGTTGTAGTCTTTTTTAAAACACCATTCAAAGGAGAGAAAAAAAAAATTATGCTGCCTGTCAATTTCTAAAGCTTGCTTGTCTACCAGCATATAGAGGCCACTTAAGTTATGGACCTCAGGACCTCTGGAGGGCTCTGAAGCCTCCTATGTGCCCAAAAATAAGGAGGAAAAAATAGCCCCATTTTCTTTGGCTGAGAGAAAATTACCTTTTTTATCTATGCATGCAACACAAAACCACTGGATGGAGTGCCCTTCAAGACTCTGCCAAGAAGCAACCTTGTTGGCCCGCCAGCTTTCTAAGCCTGGCAAGACTTCTTGGTTTGTTGGAATCTTGGCTTGTACCCTCTTTGCAACACCATTTCCCTGGAATAATAAACCCTCCTTGGCCTCCAAACTTACCTCCTGCAAATGCTTGTTATGTCCATTGATCTTGGGGACCCAACTACTTCCATTTTTGCTGTTCAAGAAATCTGCAAAACATTTGGGTGGATATGGATTTTCTACAGCATTCAAGAAAATTTTCTCCCGCAGATATCTGTTCTGTTTCCCATTATCTGATATTTCTTTTGCCTCACTCTCCTCTTCAGAATCAGCAATGAAGTCATTTACAGTATCAGCTATTATCTCAGTAGCAGATAGGGCAGCTTGCTCTCTTAAGAACTGAAACAAATGACTAATTTGTTATTTCCTGAGACCAGAGGCAACTACCACATAATTTTCTTTTTTAGAAAAAATGTCTTCAGCATATACAACTAAACCCACTTTCATAATTTTGTGTCTGGCACTACGGGTTCTTGCATGTTGCAGCTACTGCTTATGCCTCTGAAAAGCCAATTTACTGGATATTGCCTAAGCAACAAAAATGAAAGGTATGAAATGGCAGAATAAGGTGTAAATGATACACATAATGACTGAAAAGTAAGCAGTCAACGTGATAACATACAATGATTGCCTCAGCATCTATGTATTCCTACAATATAACAGGAATTAGGACCCTGGCATGATCTATATGTAAGTAAAGAATCATGTCTGTTTTACAATACTAACATTGTAGGTGAGTATCTCAACAACTTCCGCATTACTAAGCACATGCGCCGGAGAAACAAGATTACCATTGACCTGAAAACAAGAAAGTGAAGCATTTAAAGACTACAAATTTGTCATTTAGCTATCTTTTGTCTAATTGTTTCGAAATAATCCAAATTTACCAAAAAGCCCAGAAAGGATACCTTTGCAGCCACCATTTTGTTGCCAATTTCAGTGTGTATCATATAAGCATAATCAATTACTGTTGCCCCTTTTGGCAGATTTTTTATCTGTAGGCATATATCAATGAATAATAAAATGAGCTGCAAACTTCATGAAATTGGAATCTCAGTTTCTTTCCCAAAAGAATTGATAAGTACGCTATCAGTTCCCTACCTCTCCCCTTGGTGTAAATACAAAGATACAGCTGCCTAGCAGATCTCCGGTAATGGTATCTACAAATTCTCTTGAGGTCATATTGCCAACGAACTCCTCTTGCCATTCCCTGATTGCATTGAGCCAGCCAATCTGGAGGAAAGAAAGGACTTCATCCATGAAATTAGCATTGAAGTCAGGGAGTTTCTAAAGCAGTTTTGATACAAATTCCTCAAGATCAATCCAGAGCAAAAGATTGATACCCTGAGTGCAATGTTTGCATCATTAAGGGAGACAGTCTTCCCTCTTGAATTTTGATTATTAGGCATTGCATGTCCAACTAAACTTGTAATGAATACTCTTCCGCTGTAGTGAGTGGCAATGCCTCTCTCAGCTATGAGATTCATCTCCTCAGTTCTAATCTGCCAGAAAAAAATGACTTCTACATTAATCAAATTCCATGAATTAGGCTGAGAACTATTTTATGAAGACCTTGACAGCCATTAGGGACTACTCAGAACATGTCCATCAGAAAATACCTGGACTTCCAACCAAAACATGCTCTCATAAAGAAATGGAATCACAGTTGTGTGAAGACTTTGATAGCCATTAGGTTTCGGGGTTGCAATATAGTCCTTCATCTGTTACATGATTAGACCAGCACTTCTTAAAAAACTGAACAAGTGACATAATGTAGGGCACTTCAAGAATATAAAGAATACGCACAGTTCGGGGTATAGGTGTCCAAATTCCATGAATTAAACCAAGAACATGATAGCATATCTGCAAAATGGGAAACAAGGTAATATGGGATACAGCACAAGAGAGACAATTGACCAGAAAATAGACGCATTTACCTGTTGCGGACTGCACAAAGGTCCTATTTCAGCACATGCCTTTGGCTTTATGATAATGCGTAGCTGATTATTACCAAAAGTAAATGATTAACTGAGAAAAGTTCGACCACTAGTTTGGCCAGTTTTCCAATATTATTCGAGGTGTGTATCAAAACAAACCTGTGCAATTTGGTTAACCTCGTTGATTGATCCTTTTGATTTCAGTGCAGCTTTGAAAATACTGACAGCAAAGAACAATATTTCCCATTAAAATTCCTTGAAAAGCAATTCAAAACAAAACCTTCAATAGGTCATTGAGAAACAAATATAGGCGAGGGCCTTTCTTGGACAATTAAAAAAGCTCATGACATGAGATGATATGCTCAGTCAGTGTAGATTATAGAATCTCAATGACTACACACTGAACACAGAACCATACACACTAATTCAGAGAGCCTAACAGAAAATGTGAAGAACACACACTGAGTTCCATGCACCGTGAAATCATATAAACAGGTATTTTAATCACATAAGCTGATATGGAATCCTAATATAATAACATCAAAACATTTAGGCAAAATGAGAGAGAGGATAATGTGCACTGAGAAGGGCAAATATGCAATGTTTCAAGCAAACATTCATGGACTTACCTGTAAGGCTCCTTGCAAGCAGAGTGGACATCAGTTTTCACTGTCACAAGGTCTAAGAATGGATCTTCCTCAATCTTCTTAGTCAAAATTTTGTTTGCCTTATGAGAGAACAACAAAAGGAATGAAAACCACATTGATGCAAGATTGTCTCAAAAACCATACAACTTGACTTTCCTCAAGCTCAGCACTACACTTTGATAATTAGCACCTAATATGAAATCTTCTTCAGCTCCATGCAAAGATCATTAAATCATGTAAGAGAGAAGGCAAATAGGTTACCTCTGCAAGTTCTTTCTTGTGCTTTTTATAAAGGTCTCCGACCCTCCTTTTGACCTTTGCACAATCTTCAGCATTGGTGTACATGAATGAAAGATTTTCAAGCTCAGACTGCAAGAAATTAAGGTGGCATAATACATAAATCAATTCCAAACTTTGATATTCTAAAACAGAGGGACACAGGGAGGGCCCTTTTGACTTAATTTGACACATCATCATATTGAACTTGACTTAATTTGACTTAACTCAGTGACATTGGTTAAAAACAATGCACCATCAACACTGCAAATGAAACTTATCAAATAGAACAAAATTAAAGATCTCAAGTTACTTCAAGTTCAAATCAGCCCACTCTCAAAGCAAATTGAGGGCAAAAAGCTTAAAATTGAAAGTTGGTATCCAAGGAATACCTTAATTTGATACATCCCTAACAATTTTGCAAGCGGTGCAAAGACCTGAAGTGTTTCCATTGCAATGCTGGACTGCAAAGAAATAAAAATTTTCAAAAATATTAGTAGACAGTCAAAAGTCAACTAGAGCGAGAAGATTGGCAAAGTACCTGCTTAAGTGGTGGCATGTGGGAGAGAGTACGCATATTATGTAATCTGTCAGCTAATTTGACAATTATAACACGAACCTGAAACGGCAAGGGTTTGATTGTAAAATTGGCTTTAACAACAGATAATCAACAAAATTGATATATGCTGTAACGGATAAATCACCTCCTCTGTCATTGCAAGGAACATCTGTTGAAGGTCATCAGCTTTCACGTCTTGCACTGAACCAGCTTCATTCTCATACTTTAATTTTCCTAGCTTAGACACCTTAACAGGAAAGGAAATAACCAAAAATCAACCTCCACTCAAGAACAATATGGACAGTTTGCCCAAGATAATATTCAAGTGCACTCAAAAACATAAATATGTAAGCATAAACAAAGAACCTTAGTCTCTCCCTCTACAATATGACGCACAGTGGGACCAAATTCGTCCTCTATTCTTTCAAAAGTAACAACATATGTGTCCTCAACAGTATCATGCAGTAATCCAGCAGCAATTGATTCCCAATCCAATTCCTATGACAACAAGTGACAGCCATTCATTATAGTGTATAATTTACATAGATTCAGAGAATGGGTATAATTTGTTAATTCTTCAAAGCTCACAAGTTCTCCAAGAATCCGTGCAACTTCAACTGGATGAACAATGAAGGGCTCTCCACTGCGTCTTCTCTGACCGTCATGAGCCTCAAAAGCCAGCTGTGGCAGGGAAAAAACAGTTCAATAAATATCTCAGTCATTAATATGCAATAATGAGCAAGCAAGGTTCTTCTAGATCAAGGTTTACCTTAAGAGCATTGTGAACCAATTGCAATTCTTTTGGTGAAAGGTATGAAATAGTGGGCTTCAGATCCTGGGGTAATCAGCCAATCACAACTGTCAGCCAAACCCCCACTACAAGCAATTTCTGTTTGAAGAATAGCAATGATGATAATCATGGAAAAACCAGGTAAAGAAAAAGGCAAATTTTACCTCCCACAACATTTCAGGAGAAATCGCATAGAAGGTTTCTGATGACATGGATGAACAACACAATTTCCATCTTATATTATCATCTTTAAACAATCTTGATTTGCAAAGTCCCCTAAGAGGTGCATAGTCAGAAGCTCCATTGATATAACAAACTCCTTTATCAAAATCTTCACATCTCTGGAAATAGCATAAATTTAAAAGGTACTGATATTAATAAACATGAGAACTCATTTAAAAATTCAGAATTACAGTATGATCAAATCAGCTGTGGGATGAAAGAGAGTAACTTTGCAAGGCATAGCACAAAAATTGGAAGCTCTAATGCCTGACATGAAGTGTTAGTTTCATCATTAGTCAGTAATCTTGATGCTTTAAGGAAAACAATAATACTTCTCAATGTGAATTATAACAACAGTTATGAGTATATAAATATTCCCAAAACATGAATTCTTGTATAAACTCGTGACTGGAGCTCTTATCATTTATAATTCCTATCCATCGTTTTCTCAGCCATTATAATCTTAAGATTTGAGACATGTCCTTGGCCTTCTTTTTCAATTAGAAACATAAAAAACCTTCCAAATTATAAGATTGGAACAAAAGGATCTTACATAACCAACCCAGTTCCTTCTTCCATTCCGCACATACAACGAGGATGAAAACTTAGCAAGACATCCAGTGCTCGCAAGTAAACTTGTCAAGACTCTAGGACCTTTCCACGCACACGAAAGCATATTACAGTCATGTCTCCCTCCAGCATTCCGTTGCGGCAACTTCCATATATTCACACATTCCACCCACACTACAAATCCAAGAATCGGGGTTACTCAGGAAATCTATGGAACAAAATCCAAAATCTCTCGGCATATCCCAAAATGAGAAGAGCCTATCCTAGAAATCATCTTCAGAATCTTTTCCATATATTCAGCACATTGTTTCGGTATCCGTAGAATAATAGATAAAAAAACAAAAAAAAACACGAGATACTGCTATTTCTTGCACTAAACTAAACTAGGGTTTCAAGAACGCTTACACAGCAACATCCCCAATCAGAATTCATAGCATCTGTCCGAGAACTTACCGGATAAAGAAGAAGATGAAGCAAGAGCCATACTCTCCACGGAGAAGCATCACAGAAGAGAAATTTCAATTCATTAAGCTTTTGTTCATCCAATCGCCGACACGTGCACATGCAAACACATTCACAAAATTCACTAACACCACATTGACGGGAGTTAAGCTACCGGGAGACGGAGATGAATAGCCGTACACACGGGGGGGCACGGTGAGAAAGAGGAGAGATTCTTGAGCGGAGACTCGTCGGTTGTTATGGCCAATCAATCGATAAAGATAACAAAAACGAAATGAGAAGCGTTACGGTTTTGAAAAATTTTGACAAATAAGCCATAGGTTTGACCATGCTGAAGCCACACAAAAAGTGATATACTCTTTCCATAAAAGATCTCTCTCTCTCTCTCTCTCTCTCCCCTAATTTCGTATAAATAAATAAAAAAATTACGTTAAACTGTATAGAGACGTACAATCAAATAATCAACTGTCAATTTAATTCCATTTAATATTTTATTTTATTTTCTTGCTTGTGAATACATTTCATTCTAATTCTCAATTTTTTTTATTTTATAAAAAATTTGCATATAAAAATCGAACGCATTTATGGATACAAAATAAATATATTAAAAATATACAAATTAATAATTGCTTTTGTATGCACTGTTTTGTAAAATTAGAAGCATCACTAAGTATCAAAGTCACATTAAGACTAAAAGATTTTAAGCTTTGAGATTCATAATGAATTAATTAACAAAAAACAAATAAGCAATATAGAGACAGCACAACCCATTGTTGCGGAGTGATTTTACAGTATAGGTCGTAACTTAACGATTTTATTGTTTCAACGATAGAAAATTGGCAATATTATCATAATTAAATAGAATTCTGAATAATTTACTGTTACGGACTATTATTTTTTTAAAAAAAATTAACCTGTTAAGATATACAGCGTTTACGTTTATAAGATTTAAAGATCTCTTTATTCTCGTGGACTTTGTCACATTACACAACCAATTTTAAGACTAATCTATGGTCTCAGTTACATCTGCTCCAAACATATAGTTTGGATAAAAATGATATTGCCAGTACAAGACTATTACAAAAACGTTGTGCTTTGAGGCAATGGCCATCTGGTGGTTTTATTGCTTTTTGTAATGGCAATAAATTCACCGACAACAAACATAACGATTTTTATTTTATTTTATTTTTTCTTAGATGCGGACTCTCTGTATCGGTCGTATACTCCTCCTCAGCTTTTGACGTACAACCAAACAAAAAGCATGGACAACAGCCAACAGTGACGCCCACCTGTTAGACGGAAACAATGTGCTTTGTGGCTTTGAACGGTAACAATCAATTGTCAAACACAGTTTTTTATGATAGTATAAACTTAATATTAGGCTGACTTCCTAGTTAAAAAAATAACTATTATCCCAATCATCTCTAAAGCCCACATTTTCCTTCCCTTCTAAATAGAATAAATTTCAAAAGTAGAAAATCTATATTCTTTTAACTAATCACAGTACAAAATTAATAGAAACTACAAATAATAAGGACACTGTCAAAGGAAAAGGTCCACTCCCACCTCACAATGCATGTGATGTTTTGTTTTTAGCCGTCACATAATTTGTTTAATTATCTCTCAGAACTTACCATATTTCCAAAATGCATTATAGACCCTCGGCATCCATGCATTGATTATTTGTAATCAGCAAAGATTGACAAGAATCGGGATTAGCAGATACTTAATCGCTAATGTCGGTGGAAAATCAGTACTGGTAATTACAACAACACCCCTTGAACGTTTACACCCCCCCTCCCCTCCTTTTTTTTTTTTTTTTTGACCAAACGAAGCGTTCACCATTTGGGCATTTTTTTTGTTGGCCTTTGACATTATTAATTTTTTTTTATGGGTCAAAGGCCTTTCAGGAATCGTGATGGGACAAGTTGAAATTAAGCAGCCTTGAAGCGAAAGAAACGGTAAAACTCGTACACGAGGGCGTATGCGAGGAATGTTCCTGAAAAATGAAAACGAAAAGAAAAGAAAGATTAGTCAACTTGCGCGCTTCTTCTACCAACCGCTGCCCTGTAGCCACACCGAAGGCCCAAAACTCGGAGTACATAAGTATGCCATCTCCCAACCCCATTCGGTCCCAAAAACATCTGATTCGTTATTGTTACTTTGTTACTGATAGTCCTCTAAATCCAAGAAAGAGAACCGCGAAAACATAGTTTTGCAGATCGCACTGGCTTAAAAATGTGCAGTGGTGCTATTCTTGCTGAGCTCATCCCTCGCAACGGTGACCGTCGGGTCACTGCTTCTGACGTCTGGCCTAATGTGTCTTTCAACAAACCCGGCCCTGTCGAGTCCTATCCAGGCTCACTCCACCAGCGTCGCGACTCGCCCGCTCTGAAAGGGGTCCAATCCACTTCAGGTTTTAAATTGATGCCAAGATAGATTTTCAATCTCTTTTAAACTTTTTATTTACGCTTACTCATGCAAACAGGCGATGACCAAAAGGCAAAGACCACCACGAGGCAGAGGAAGAATTTTTACAGGGGAATCAGGCAACGCCCCTGGGGAAAATGGGCAGCCGAGATCCGTGACCCAAGGAAAGGAGTCCGCGTTTGGCTAGGAACCTTCAACACAGCCGAGGAAGCGGCTCGAGCCTACGATAGAGAAGCCCTCAAAATACGAGGCAAGAAAGCCAAAGTAAATTTTCCAAATGAAGACGACGGCTATGCCACCTCCCAACATCGTCCTTACCAGCTTCCTCCTTCAAATCCGAATCCTCCACTTTACCAAGACCCCATTGGCAATTTCAACGCAATCCCAAAAAGCTATGACTCTGCGTTTGGTTATGATCTAAACCAAATCGGAACAAACGTTTCAAGTGATTTCAATCTTGATACGAGTGCTGGTTGTAGCCAGGAAAATTCTGGTTCCAGTTCACGGGAGGAAAATCCTGTCCCTATTCCCACCCCGGACCTTGTTGGTTGCGACGAGAACATGAGTGATATCGATTATTTTGGCCAGGATGTGAAAGTGAAAGAGGAAGAAGTGGAGGTGGAAAAGAAGGATCAGGTGAGGAAGCTGTCTGATGAGCTCATGGGGTGTGATAATTACATGTTGTTCTGTCAGATTCCTTATCTCGATGGTCAATCTGCTGCTCCAATTACTGCTCAGGAATATGTTGTTGAAAATCTGTGGAACTTCGGTGACGACGCTGCCTGTTAATTCTGCCGCTCTGTAGGTTTGGTTTGGTCTCCTTTTCTTTTTTCTTAACAGTGTCAGAATTTCTGTTTTCCGAGCTGTTCAGACTTCGTTATGTAATTCGGGTAACTTGTGTGCCATTCTTCTTACCTGGGTGCTAAGTGTAACGGCTCAATGATGTAAAAATTGCAAATTTTATGTTCAATTTTGCAAATGGCATGAATTCCTTTTGTGCTTTTTCCCATATTTTGGGTGAAGATCCGTTCGATAATAGCTGAATTTCCTGGGAGGATTGACACAAGTTATCCCATCGTTGATTGATAGAATCACATCATTGTTTCTCGGGTACTATGAATGCCTAGGTCAAAGAAGCAAACTTTGGTGAGTGGTAACAAGAAAATGAGTCTCTCTCACTCCTCAAAGAATCTAAAAGAAAGGAGAGTAATTGAAACGTTAATGGTTCTTCAAATCAAGAAAAATTGGCTGTCCGTCTTTGACCCAAATAAATAAATAAATAAATCATTGCAAAGGACTATCATTGCTTCGATAAAAAAAAATGTTGCACCCAGAACTAGGAAATGGATGAAAAATAAAAATTAAAAATTAAAACTTGTAAACCGCTCCGCAGGTTTTGATGTTGCCTTTGGATTTAAGACCAAAAAGTTATCTGGGGCGCCCAACCCATATGCTCGCAAACTTGCACGTGCTCAATGCTTCTTTTCCCCTAACTAATATATAGCCTAGGCATTTACTGTACAATAGAAAACAACCACCGCCAACAACGTGTAGTCTAAAGTGACCAAAGCGGGCACCATGAGAAATTGCTTATTTATGTAATTTTCAGTCTATATATATATTTTTAATAAATAAATAAATAATATATATCAATAACATGTTTAGAGGCGGTAAGATTGTGATCTGTGTGACCTAGGAGGCGGTGGGACTGGGACCACGATTAAGTGGCAGGGCCCGGCAGTTGTTCCTTTACCATCTAGGGGGGCCAACAACGTGAAATTGATCCACGAGCTGATTATATAGGCGGGCTTGTATATGGGCCTCAGGCCCACTTAGTCTCTTATTCTAATTAGAGAAAAATGCTTGAAGCAAAGCTTCCTGGCCCAAAGTGAAGGGGAAAGCCCAAATAGAAAGAAATCCAAAAACCGCCTCGCCAAACCCTAGAGGCGAAGGCATCATCAGTGGCATAAATAGCTGCTGAGCTTGTCCTCTCCCACGCAACGCAGGCAGGGGAGGGAGAAGAGATGGTTTCGTTGAAGCTGCAAAAGCGGCTGTCCGCCAGCGTGCTCAAGTGCGGGAAAGGGAAGGTCTGGCTCGATCCCAATGAGGTCAATGAAATCTCCATGGCCAACTCCCGTAAGTTCTGATTTCTTTATTACTACTTTCACTTGTTCGATTCAATCATTTGCTTCTAATTTTTATTACACGTACGCTGATGAACTGTAGCTTAATACTAAAGAGAAACGATAACATGAAGAGATACACGTGTGATGTTGCGGGGGGGTGTCGGCAAGAAATGTAGGGACTGCGTTAATTGTTTTGGATTCAAAACAGTATTCTCTTTAATTAGAGATTAATTATTGCTTTCAAACTTCTTTATTTATTTATTCATTATTTTTTAAAATTTTTCTTGGGGGAGTGCAAGAATGCCCGATGAGGAGGAATACCCAAATGGGTAGCAAGTTCCGTATGACAGTTCTGTATATGTGATTTAAAACGGTTATCTGAGAGTACCTCTTTGCTTATAAGCTACGTTTTTAATTATCACCTAATTGGAATTGCTATGCTGAAGTGTTTAGATATTTTCTTGGGCCCTTGGGTTCTCCTTATAATGTCTATTGCTTTATGTTTTAACTGATATAATTTTGGCTGCAACAAAAACAGCTACGGTGCTTATTTCATGTTTGATTTGGAAAATACAGGCCAGAACATAAGAAAGTTGGTCAAAGATGGTTTCATCATCAGGAAGCCAACAAAGATTCACTCTCGTTCACGTGCACGTCGTATGAAGGAAGCTAAGAGGAAGGGCCGTCACTCAGGATATGGTACATGTCCTCTTCACTATGTAACTTAGGTTAGAGTTAATTGTGTATTTGAGTTTAGGGTCGATTGTCTTGTGATGTTCTACAAACACCATGCACAAAAAAAAAAAAAAAAAAAACTCTAGTTGTTCCATCTGAACTTTTAGTTTGTATTAACATTTTTAACTCATTGCAGGTAAGCGCAAGGGTACGAGAGAAGCTAGGCTGCCAACAAAAATACTATGGATGAGAAGGATGCGTGTTCTAAGGCGTCTGCTCCGTAAGTACCGGGAGGCAAAGAAGATTGACAAGCACATGTACCATGACATGTACATGAAGGTTAAGGGTAATGTCTTTAAGAACAAGCGAGTTCTTATGGAGAGCATTCACAAGTCAAAGGCTGAGAAACAAAGAGAGAAGACTTTGTCTGATCAGTTTGAGGCCAAGAGAGCAAAGAACAAGGCAAGCAGGGAAAGAAAAATTGCTAGAAGGGAGGAACGTTTGGCTTTGGTAAGAACCATTGTAGCTTGTGTCTGATGCTAAGTATTGTTAAATTTCCTTCTTATCTGGTGCCTTAGGAGTAGCAGAACTTGATAGGATGTGAAATATAATTTGTGCTAAGAACTGTGGCTTCTCTGTGTATTAGTTTAAGGCTTATTGGTATGTTTAAACCACCTTAAGACTAGCTTGGATGAGACACCCTGCTATAACTTGGAATAGATGGAGGACTTCTCTAACTCTTTCATTAACTTACAACTTCTTTTACAGGGACCGGGAGTTGAAAAAATAGTTGCTGCCACATCCCAACCAGTCCCGTAAGTATTTTTTTCAAATATTTACACTTGTAGATAGTTCTGGCTTCATATATTGACATTTTCTTATTATCTATGCAGGGGTTTGAAGAAATCCAAGTGAGATTCTTATTAACTGTTGCCTTTGGCAGAGTAGTTTTGTTGGCCTGTGGTTTTTTGTTGAGTTGGTGTTGCTCATTATATTAGCTTATGGATGGAGTTTCGTGATGCTGGCACTTCCTTTTATAAATGCTCCCTTGTTTTATTATTGGTTTCTGTTGGATAGTCATTGATAATAAGTTAATTGTTTCAGTGTCTTGGTCTCTTGATGAATGCAATCATGCAGAATTTTTCTGGGTAGAGTGTGGTCTAAGGTTTTGGAAGATGAAAAACATTAGAATTGAAAGTACCAAGTTATCATCGGAACACATGAGACAGGATGAGAAACTCCCCAAATGATTGAAGGATTAAAGATCAACAAAAATGTATTGTAAAAGTTATGACGCCATAACGAGAATGAAACGTTATGCGTCTAGGCATAGGAGACCTGTGACACAGTGTAATGTTATGGTTGATTCTTACGACGAACTACGAATCCTGAGACGAAGGTAGCGAGAGGAAGATGAGATTGAGGGTGGATGAGATGAGCATAAGTCTTTGTAAGATTTACCCAGACCACCTTGCTGTAAAAAGGACGAATAACATTTCTGATAACAAACCAGAAAAGATAGTGCAAATAATCCCTTATTGGAATCCGAATCCAAACCCGAAAATGCAAATATCCTAGATCCAGTAGGCTCGGAATTTTGGTCTGAGCTTCCAAGTGGTTTAACCTAGAGAGGGTGAGTTGCAGGCAGTAGTTTCTTTGGTTCCCAATAAGGTATAATGGGCCTTAAAACAAATCCCCAGTTATAATTGCAACATTGAGTTGGACGTAAATTGACGACACCAACCCAATCCCTTTTATTCCTTAACACGAAAATGGCGGCGTGAGTGATTGCTCCTTTTCTTGCACCCGGGCTTCTGGGCACGTGCATAGAGAAGTACTTTGAGGACACAGTCCTCCATTAACCGGGAAGGGAAGTGGAGCAATCTCCTCAACGAGGCTCCTGGGGTCGCAAGAGTGCCATTGATAGAGGAGACGAAGGTTTGATTTAGCAAAACATGAAACAACAGTCTAGAATCATAAATGTAATACCAATATACCATCCACGCAAATTCGCGGAGGAAAATTTTCATTTCTTTGATCATCAATGCATATTTCCCCATGTGTAATAAATTGATCACTACAAAAAGGGAGGAGGCTTTCCATTATTAATCCCATCAATACCCCCGAAGGCTTGTACCAGAAAAGCGAGAAGCCAGCCAACAGGAAAGCCCAAAAAGAATATTGTTTAGAGCAATAAGCATGTTGCACAAATAAAACAAAACCTCCAGCCGCTCTTGAATCAGAATCTCAAGAAACTGGTTTAACAAAGCTACAAAGCTTTGACCTCCTCATATGCTTATCAATCAGATGGGCCAAGCATTTTTTCAGGCACCACAAGGTTGTCAAATTCTTCGCTGGTTAGCACTCCGAGTTTGAGGGCAGCTTCCTGCATAAACAAAGCATGTAACTTGTAGAAGAAAATGCGCTTGGCATCAAAATTCACCAGAAGGATAAAGAAGCAAGACTATCCACAAAGAGCATAAACCATCCAAGAAGTTAAGCATAACGTTACTCAAAACATCTAGTAGTAGAAACCTACATCATTCCAGATTAAAATTGTTTGAGGCCTTATCATGGCCTTCCTAGCTGAGGGAAAAATGATTTGACTAAAAAGAGCATAAATCACTATGATGTGCATCTTCCCTCTAAAATCATGAAATAAAATAAAAAAAGATAAAAAACATGGCAGGCTATCACCTTCAGAGTAGTCCCTTCCTTGTGGGCAGTCTTGGCAACTGCTGCAGCATTGTCATAACCAATTTTCTAGGAAAAAGATGGCAGCACAAATGAAAATATATATGACAGCAAAACAAAAACATTATAAAAATGGAGATACAGGGTTGGTTGGGGCTTACAGGGTTCAAGGACGTGACAAGCATTAGTGACTGCAGGTCCATTATAATTTTCACACACCAAAAAACACAAGATAAATTAGCTTTGTGTACTACTAAGTAAATAATAAATGTAAACATCAGACCTTGGTAAAAACTGACCTCATGCAGTAATTTTGAAATTCGTTCCTTATTTGCTTGAATTCCCCTGACACAATTTTTCTCAAACGAAGCAGATGCATCCCCAAGCAATCTCACTGACTGGTGCCAAAGAATCAAATACACACTTCACTGAAGAAATCTTATATGCACTCAATGACAACTAAGGGCCATAAAACCCCTCAATACAAGAAATTTGTAGTACAGTAGCACATGTCATATATCAAATTATCAATAAGAGCAATGGAATTCATCTATTGAAGGTAAATAAGATAACCACAGCATCTGAACCTTCAAGATTTCAAAACATGTATCTAAAAAATCCCAGATAGAAGTGAACTCATACAATGTTTAACACCCATAAGTTTATTGTTCTAATATCTGATATCATTAATTTCTTCATTCCTTTCAATTATTCATTCTTTATCAGAAGAAATTTCCATCACATTTACCAAGTAAAAAATAAATTTAAAACTTAGATTCAATCCATTTTGCAAAAGCTTTGTATCGAACAGTAAGACTCACAGCTTTTTTCACAAATACCATCATAATAGCTTAATTTTTCTGGATGAAACTACTAAATCTCAGGGTAGAGACATTGGATTGCACTGCTTACACTAAGGGACTTAAAGTTTGGAATTTTTCAAATAGAAACAATAAGGTTCTGTGGCAATGTGACCTACATGTAGGAGGCCACTTGCAACCATTGGCTTGAACACATTTAGCTCAAAGTGGCCATTTGATCCACCCACTGTAAGGGCCACATGATTTCCCATAACCTGCAAAGCAAAGAATCCTTTTAATAAAAGAAAATGCTGATCAAGCGCATAGTTCCAAATTCAAAAATTGCCTGGTTTATGGTGATCCTAAATAAACTGAGTCAAGGACAACATAATTACCTGAGCGCAGACCATTGTAAGAGCCTCACACTGGGTAGGATTAACCTTTCCCTGAAAAAAAATAAATTTTGTTCATACATCCATGTCATATGTCAGAGATATATAAGAATTAGTAGTTGAGTCTCAGAATTTCATCTTTCAAACAAAGAAGAATGGACATAAAGAGTTACCGGCATGATGCTGCTGCCTGGCTCATTTTCAGGAAGAATGAGTTCTCCAAGGCCGCATCTTGGACCACTGAAGAACCAAAACACCATAAAAACCATGAAATAATACACATAACAAGCAGAGAAAAGGGTTTATTCAACTACAATAAAGACCTTCCCAAGAAGCGTATGTCATTTGCAATCTTCATTAGAGAAACAGCAATGCTGTTGAGGGCTCCACTAGCATGAACACAAGCATCGTGTGCAGCCTGGAAAATTTAAGCCAAATTGAGTAGGAAGCATGTGAAACTGCTATCTCCCATAGCAATGAATAGAATGGGACAATCCCTCAATGAATGGAAGCTCGAGATGAAAAATTCCATGATGTTGGAAGGTAAACAAGAAATTTCCAATCATGGCAAAGTTAAGACACTAACCAAAGCCTCAAACTTGTTTTCTGCTGTGATAAATGGTAGTTTTGTTTCCTCTGCAACAGCCGAAGCTATCTTTTCATCAAAACTGGAGGCACGTAAAACACCAATAGTTGATAAAGGCCAGATGAATGTTCACAAACAGAAACTAGTTAAAATGGTCCATAATGGCAATCACAATTCTACACAGCAACTTCAATTCTTGTTTTGCCTTCTTTTCCCTAGTAAGTATACAAACATATGGGGCAGTTTTCTAGCACACATATCTGAGTCTAACAACCAATAATGTTCTACATAGAGAACATGAATCCATAACAGGCATATCATGTCCAGCAAGAACCGACTATACACACCCTTTCTTTGTGTTCAATCCAGTTCCCACAGCAGTTCCACCTTGTGCAAGCTGCATTAATAGTATATACAATCTGTCAGAATTCTTGAGGGAGAAAAAAGACAAGGATGAAAAACATAATGGGAGGACAGCACACACTAAAATTTATGTGTTACAACCTGATATAAGCAGGGTAAAGCCCAGCTGACTCGATCAATTCCATACCTCACCTGCAAACAAGGCACAAATAATGAGAAGAAAGTACAATTAATTAAGATTAATGGACTAGATGAAATACAGAAGTGCTATGGAAAAGGTAACTTACTTGTGTGGTATAACCACTAAACTCTTGCCCAAGTGTCAAAGGGGTAGCATCTTGAGTATGTGTCCGCCCAATTTTAACAATGTCTTTGAACTCAATGGACTGTTCATAGAAAATCAACTAAATCAGTCCTGACACACAACATGCAGCATATACAAATGCAAGAACATGTTTCCAACTGAAAAGGAGAGAAATGATGTTACAATGCAAAGCATCAAAGTTAACTTCTGCGAAAGAGAGAGAGAGGCTTGATAAAGCTGATGATAACACAGACTTCCCAAATAGTTCCCATTTCCATGACTATTGGCAAGTGTAATTGATTTACCTAAACATAATTGAATATCTACGGTGCCACACATGCTGGCACACACATACAAAACAGAGTAGAAATTGAAATAAATGAATAAATTGTAGACCAAAGGAAATCAGGTATGTGAGACACATCAGATAAGCCATTCTCATCATATACTGTCCTGAAGTTACCCATGCTGACAAGCACGACATAACATGATAATACTGATAAAGAAAGCAAATGCAATCTATGTTCAGCCATATGACTGCAAGGCTTAATCTGCAAGTACAAAATCAAAAGTCGTACAAAAGATGAAGCATCTCGTACAAATACAAGGGATGAATTCCTCTTTCTAATGAAATTTTCAGAATAGGAAACACAGAACCTTATCATGCAGTGTATTTTGCAAAATCTTCAGATTTGGTAGTAACCTCAAGTTTATTTCCATTGCAGCCGCAATGTGCATTACCTGGAAACAAAAAGAAAAAGGTTACAAGCACAGCAATTAAAGACATCAGGGAAGACGATGGCTCACATAGACAACTTGAACATGAGTTCTTCGAGAATCAAATCATAAGAATTATTTATAAAATGTAACTCAAGATGTAAACCATGCTTACAGTTGGGAATGTGTCATTAGAAGACTGGGACCTGTTCACATGGTCATTTGGGTGAACAAACTTTTCACCTCGCTTATGTCCAAGGATCTCAGCTGCTCTATTGGCAATAACCTGGAAAGTCCATGGTACAAAACATAAACTCAACACGCTTTTTTCTTTTAATTCTTGTGGAGCGGAATATGCAACAGCATTGCAACCTAGCACACTAAACTACCTATAATATCAGACACGCCCATGTTCAGATGTCTCATAGGGCATATGTTAGTCAAAATACTAAAGTACTTAGTGGACCCTAGTAGAATATTGATTATGCTCACTGCAGCATGTTCATCATTCATAGCAGACCAAGAATAAGGCACCATCACAGGAGGAATGTCCTCATATTAATAATGGCACAATAATGGGCTAGGAACAAGTGTCATATACCCAATAAGCAAGAATTCCCAGGTTGAAAATTAAACGAAATTTTTTAAAAATTATTTTTTGACGGTTCAATTCAATGGACTAATGAACATGTAAAGGAGCTGACCTCATTGGCGTTCATATTAGATTGAGTTCCACTGCCAGTCTGCCATATGACGAGTGGAAAATGATCGTTTAGCTTCCCTTCAGCTACCTCTTGGGCGGCTTGCATTATCGCCTTCCCTACGGATGAGTCAAGACCGTACTCCATGTTCACCTGCAATACAATAAACCAAACAACGTCATCTTATTAAAGCCAAGAACTGAGGAGTTCAAAATGACAGAGTTGATGCCTTGCCTTGTCACGAGAGTAGGTGAAAATAAATTGAATAAATAAATAATAATAATAATAATAATAAAAAATCAACCTTAGCAGCGCATTTCTTAAGGATGCCAAAGGCACGAATGATAGGTTCTGGCATCCGCTCGCGCTCGCCTCCTATGTCAAAATTCTGCAACGATCTCTGAGTTTGCGCTCCCCATAATCTTAATTACGCACCACCCAAAAAAATAATAAGTAATAAATAAATAAAGGAAAACAAGAAAAAAGAAAAAGGACGTGGAAGTAAGTATTTTATCATTTTTATGTGCTCAGTTGCCTTCAGAAAATGATAGAAAATGAAGGATTAAAGAATTGGCACGAACTTCTCGGAGGGAACAAGAATGGGTCCGAAAGTGTCCCTCTCCTCTCTGAAAGCCGTTGAATACGATCTCCAGCAAGTCGCGTAACGAAAGGTCCCCGCAAGCTGCGCCGTGGTCTGTCCACCGGAGAGCGAGAGCCGCCGAGCCGCGATGTACGTTATAGCCATTTCTAGCTCTAATCAGATCCTACGCGAATCGAAACACTACATACACACTCAATTTTAAGAAATAAAAAATAAAAATAAAAAATTAAGAACACTTGTATTATGCAATAAATAATAGAAAGGAGATAAGATCATGAGCCTACCAAGTCGGAGCGATGTTTTGCGGAGAGCGCGAGAATCGAGAAGCTAAATCCCAAATGGCTTTTGCCTTTGGGTTGAGGGGCGGGGCGGGCCGTACAGGAGATCAACGGTAGCGGAAGGCCAAGTTTGACGATTCAATATTATTATTCCCTTTTCCAGACTCTGTTACCAGGCATCGCAATCTCTGCACGTGAACTAATTGTTGATTGTTTAAATGGAGTTAGGGGCGACAGCCCAATATAGAATGCTCTTAATTATTTATTTCCATATAATCCTAAACGATTAATAAATGTTTTTGTTTTTTACCAGTAAATCTTCTTTATTTATTAAGTCACACTATTTTGAGTCAATAAATATATAATATTATATATATATATATTTAATTTAAATAATCTGAGCTAGACCTAGTGCAAATCCAAAAAGAATGACATAGATACTACTGAGATTATATGTAATAATAATGTTGGAATTACAGTAGTGCTGAAGAGCAGAAATTTAACGATTGCATCAACTTTTCAATTTATTTTTACGGAAATCTGAGTTGGCGGCAGTGACACTCCTTTCAACAACAACAATTTTTTTTAAAATAAAAAAAAATAAAAAATAAAAATAGAATATACTATGTGTCTATAGGTGTAATAATATGTACTCTTTTCTCTCTCTCTCTCTCTCTCTCTCTCTCTCTCTCTCTCTCTCTCTCTCTCTCTCTCTAAATGTACTATATTTTCCCCACATAAATCAGAATAAGTTGGATGGATGGCTTGCAACGGTGCGTTTTGAACGGTTAAACATTATAGGTTGCAACGGTGCGTTTTGAGTAACAAAATAACGCGTGCCAGAGGAATATTACGAAAAGTGGACCGGATCTCTGGACCCGGGCTAAATGTCCAAAAAAAAAAAAAAAAAACTCTTGATCCAAGCCTGTCCAGGTTTAGATAGGAACCATTTTTAAACGTAGGAATGTTCAATTATTACTCGGTGAGCTCTAATTTATAGAGATAGAGATAAAAATGTTGAGTTTGAGGTTCAGTTAGAATTAATTTTTAATTTTCAGTTATAAATTTGCTCTTCATTTTTATTTTATTTTATTTGTATGGCTAAGTTTCTATCTAATTAAATTGATGCTTCATATTAATTTATTAATAAAAAATGATTCAGAATAAATTTCTTATATTTTTGTGCTATATTGTAAAGAAAATATTTAACAAGTGTGTGTTAATACTTCTAAAAACAAAAACAAAAAACAAAAAGAAATTATAAGTTTATATGTTTATTTACTCTTGCTGAGAACTTTATAAACATCAAGCCATATGATATAGCAAGCACACAATAATTCTTTAGTTTTTCCAGAAATTATATTTCCTAACTTATTGTCACAGTGTGGTGATATTAACATATTTTGTTTAGTTTTGCAGCTATATTAAAATTGTTAAAAACTTCAAAGATATATCATAATAGATATCTAGGTGTACCCAAATATGCTTTAAGCCCATTCATTTTTTTTCTTTTCCGTTTCAAGAATCTTTTGCTGTAACCCTTCCATAAATCTTAAATTTCACAATTATTTGAAGAGTTCCAACCGGAAAAAAAAAAAAAGAAAAAAGAAAAAAAAAAACTTCAAAGCTTGTTAACGAAAATTTAGATTTTATTGGGGTCACAATGAAAATTTTGATAGTTGGGTCGAATTGAAGCTTTTCAGTGCATCATTGCGGATGGTCGTGTCAACCCTTTTGTCCCCTTTTCTTTCTGCCTTTCTCCCCCTTCTGTTGGTGGACAGTCCAAATCGAGCTTACGTAGACACTTACTCTGACTGGACAATGTTGTAAAAATTATTTTTATTTGATTTGCAACAGAAGAAAATAGCATTAAAATTTTCACTTGATTACAATGGCTTTTTTTATTTATAGAAATTAAAAATTAAATTTAAAATTTAAAATCAATAATTTTCTGATCAAAAATAATTTAAAAATATTTTTAAAATGCATTATATGCAGTGAATTTTTATTTCAATCATATATTTTAAGATAAAAATGAAAAAATTTAGAAATGTTTAAATAATATATATTTTTTCTTATTTTATTTATTGGTAAACCCAAAAATGTCAAACCAATCAATTAAATCCCAACTTCCAACGAACATTTAGTTGATTATTTTCTTCTTTTTTTTTTGGTCTGTTGCAGTTTAAAAATGATTCTAACATTTAGGATAAACTGAAACTGGCCCACTTACATCTCTATCATTTTCCACCGATAATCAGATGATAAGTCGGTTTAGAGGACAACAAAGACTTGTGAGTTATGGCCATCAAAATAAACTCTCTCGTCTATCCCTCAATGAAATGGTCCCAAATAAATAATAAATAATAATAAAGTGGTATTAAGTGAACACAGACGGAACTTCAATATATATTTTATTTTAGCACGTAATAAGCTTTCATTAGTGATCGACACAAAGGTAACCGGAGCCGATCTAAGGAGTATTATTATGACAACAACAGCCTTAAGCTGCCTTGATCAAAAGATCGACGGTAAAAGGAGAAAGTAAGTGGGAAGCTATGGTGGCGGGGGGGGGGGGAGAGGAGGACCACATCAAACCATAGTAACGCATACGCTCCACGCATAAACAACAAAGATGTAGACTTGATCAAACGTAGGAATTGGGGTTGGCCAAGAGATAATCCTCGACAGTCTTGTAGAGTTCCATGGACTTCTCTTCCCCATCCTTGATCTCCTCCTGATTGAGCTGGGCTCCAGCCTTTGGATAATAGGTGTTGATCGACTTGCAAATGCATCCGCCGTCTTTGTCCGTGAACTGTATCTCTTGGACCAGGGATTCCAAATTCGCACCCATTATATCACCCTCGAACAACGTGTACTTGCTGTAGCACTTCCCGGTGTCAATTGCGTCCACCCTATGCTTCATATATTTGAATGGACCCCCTGCAAAATTGAAAACATATAGGTAATTGGAGATGATTCGAGTTCAATTAATATTATATATATATAAATAAAATTTTTAAATAAGACTTAATTGAAGTAAAATATAATTGCCAACACTTATACTTAAGATGGACTTTCATTTGTAGATACTAAGACGGCCATGTTGCATCTATACAAAAAATTAGGAGAAGGTTTTTGGGTTATTGAGGCCAACCTTCAGGGAACTTGGATACCCTGATGCTGCCAACGCCACCATCACCTTCAATTTCGATGCTCTTCATTGACTGAGGCAAGAGCTTGGGGATGATGACATGGGAGTCAAAAACTATTGCCTTGAACATCCTGGATGCAGGGACACGAGATGTGTATTCCCTAACGGTGGTGATAACACCCATGTCGATTTAATTTATTTATGAAGCGAAAATATGGCAAAATGGGGAACTATAGCAAGAAGAAAATGACTGAGCTCAGATTGGATTGTGCTGAGTTGATGATGGTCTGAGGACATTGGTATTTATATGCTAAGTTCAGTAAGCGTTGGCCCGTAATTACTCAGTCTAAAGCAGTAGGCATGGCAAGCCATCGTTGAAAGACCGCAATTCTTGATTTCTAGAAGTTTTTGACTAGATGGATGGATAAGACAGAGATACATATCTATTTGTCCGTCGTTTGTGTTGAAGATGAGAGCTGAGTAGCCTCGAAGTCTTTCTTCCCCACTATGCAGTTGTAAACATTGGCTGCTATAATTTTATTATTTATTTGCATACACCTATAAATATAATTTATTATTTTTATTTTAAAGTTAATTCTATTTATCTTCCCCCCTGTGCAGTTGGTAAACATGGGCTGCTATAAATTTTATTATTTATTTGCATACACCTATAAATATAATTTATTATTTATTATTTTAAGTTAATTTTATTTATTATGTGATGTAAAATTATTAGAGAATTATATTAAAAAATAAAAATAAAAAATTGATTTAATGCATTGTCTTCTCTGAACCAAAGCAAAGAAAAAAGTTAATACTCAGAGAGCAGATTTGGCTGCAAATCAAAGAGCCAAAGACTTCTTTCTTGGTTGGTAAGCTAAAAAGGAAATCAATAATCCAGGATTAACAGGAATTTGTTGAACTGGTTTGATAAGTTGTTGAAGTCATGGGCTGCCCTTCTCCCTACCATGTGCAGAGCTCTAAATCCCTTGGTGTTTGTCAACTATCCTGACACAGCGAAGAAAATTGTATGCTCAAGACTTCCATCCTTCACTGCTTATGAATCCAAATTGCTCATGGGGTCATTTGACTTCATAGGAATTATACATCACACGACAACATATGTCAAAGACAACTCAAATAGTCCGAAATTGGAAAATGGTGACTTCTGTGCAGATTTTGCAGCAGACACCGAGTGTACGTTTTGTTGGGATTTCAAATATAAATGTATAAATTGTAAGTTAAAAAATTTCACGCTGTCTTGAAATTTTGGGTTGAAATATAGTGTCGAATGTATCAGTACGTTGCTTCTTTACTGTGCAATTGCAGTTTGAGCAGATGTAAGAGGGCATTTTGTGTGGTTCTTTCTGGATGTATTCGAGCTATTGAGTGAATATTACGCGACATATGGTCTCTATTATGTAGATTTGGATGATGATCGAGACTTGAAACGGCAACCGAAGCTACCTGCACATTGGTACTCCCAGTTTTTGAAGGGTGAAAAACAGACAGTTTTGATGGAATTATTGAACTTGAGAAGAATTTATCAAGTCTTCCTTGCGGACGCTCAGTTCAGTTGCTGGGATTTCGTGTAAAGACCCGAGATGGATGCTGCTTAGAAGCAAAGATGCAAGCTACGTGAAAGCAATTTTCTTTTCTGCTCATTCACTGGAGAAAGAAATGTTTTGCTGGACACAATTTACAAAGACTATTGCCTACTTGGGCTTTAAAATCTGACTGCTTCCTCATTGATTTCCTTCTCAGTTACACGAATTACTCTTGCTTACTCCTAATTGCCCATTAATCTTTTCATCCTTTCTATTTCACAATCATTACTCTTTTAATATTGGCAACTCTATTATCTCCTTTACATTTACTCTCTTAACCATTACACTCGTCTGGTGAATTTTAGTGTCTCTATCTGTTTACAAGAAGATACTCCTGACTACAAAACTTGTTTTCCTTTTAAACATAATGATTAATGAGTTAATTTGTTAATAATTAACAGGATAGAAGAAACACACCCCACAAGCTCTACAATATTTCGGACACAATTTCGTGTGTTTTTTTTTTTTTAAAAAAAGCACTCAGTTTATAAATGGTTTATATTATCTATGTTTTCACATTTAAACAGAGTTTTTTTTTTTAAAAAAAAAAAGTTCAGGAAGTTGAAAAATTACTTTTTGTCTAGTTGATGATCTTAGAACTCTTGTTGAGATGCATAACGAATTTTTGGTTAAAAAAAAGGGTCGAAAATCTCCGACATTATCCGCATATTGACTTTTTGACTTTTAGACAGAAAAAAAAACCAAAAAGACCAAGATGGCCGATTATCTGACTTGACACGTAGATGGAAACAAACGGGTGATCTGTCAGAGTTGATCTGGAACAAAAAAAAAAAAAAAGACCTGCTTTTTAATTATTTATCAAAAAAATCAATTGCCATAGTCGCAAAAGAACAAAACAGGTGATATGTTTGTTGCCAACTCAACCCCTGATTCCTAGTCATCTGATAAAAACTGACTGATTTGTACATAGTTGACTATGTTCGTGGGATTCTATATTTAACTAATATCCGCCATCTGTGGGTCTCTTTTGAGATTCTGACAGAGAGAGGAGTCGAAAGGAGGGTATTTTTTCCAACGAGAAAATGAAGTTCTGCAAGAAATACCAGGAGTACGTGCAAGGCCAAGAGAAACAACTTCCTGGGGTTGGCTTCAAAAAGCTCAAAAAGATCTTGAAGAAGTGCAGGAGGGACATTGGTTCCCACCCTGCTCTCGAGGAGTCTCTTGATGCCAATTCCTGTCCTCACCCTTGCCCAGGTACGGAATTCTGTTCTTTATTTCTTTTTTTTCATTATTTCGTGTAATAGTTGTGGGATTCACGTATGATTGAATGTTTTCTTCTTTCTTGCTTGTTGGTTGTTGTGTTGTTCTTTATCCTACGGTATTTTCTTGGCTTGTCTTTGTGAATTGTAGAAGGAAACCCATTTTTATTATTTCTCGCATGAAGAACTGCTGCATTTTGGACGAGAATTGGCTCTTTATTGCAATTGGGCTTTTATGTTTTGAAAAATTTAGAGAATTGCAACAATTGGACTTATGGGTTAAACCCTATTGATGTGCTTTTATCTGTTAGCTTTTTGTCCGAAAGCAACTTATAAAGGCCATATTTGAAGGCTACTATTACTTCTTGTTCTTACCATACCTTTGGGTAGCTTCCTAATTCAACCTCACATGTAGTGTGTGATGGAACCTTCTTCCCTTCCCTCCTCAAGGAAATGTCAGCAGTGATTGGCTGCTTTAATGAAAGTGCCCGGAAATTGCTCAAGCTGCATCTGGCTTCTGGTGTACAGAAGTACGCCGTATGGTTCAAAGGCAAGTTGCAAGGCAATCATAAAGCCTTGATTCAAGAAGGAAAGGATTTGGTTTCTTATGCACTGTTTAATGCCATCGCAGTTCGAAAAATTCTTAAGAAATATGATAAGGTGATGAAAGCGAAGTTACTACTGAATTTTGATGAAATTGATTCAAGAATGGTGAATTTAATTTTTCTAGAGTATTCTGCCCAATGTGTTTGCCTCTTATTGTTTACAGGTTCATTAAGTCACGGGCCCAAAGTATGCACATTGAGATCCTTCAGTCCCCCTGGCTTTGTGAGTTGATGGCTTACCATATTAATTTAAGAGAGACCAAGGTTAATATGAAAAAGACTCCTGCATTATTTGAGGGTTGCTCGCTAATATTTAATGATGGGAAACCATCACTCTCCTGTGATCTCTTTGATTCTATGAAGCTTGATATCGATTTGACTTGTTCTATATGCTTGGTAAGTTCCAAGATATTATTTGTTCAGTGATCTAAGCTTCATTGATATGATGCTTGTATAATTTCCATCAAAAAGATAATTTTCATAAACTACTTTTGAACCAGATGTGATGTTAGCTGTGTCACATTCTGGTTTGGATTCCAACAAGGATGCAAATGGTTTGATCTTCCTTTTTGCTTGACTTTCAACAGTTTGAAGTGAATACTGCCAAGTTAATTAGAGATCAGCCCTGAATCTTGAGGCTTCTTTCCATTCTATAGTGCACAAGCACTTTCAGATTTAAGTTAAAATTTTGATATATTTCCCTGCATTTATGATCTTGGTGCTGTAAGAAATCCCTGAAATGATTTAATTTTTTTGGTATTTACTTGGTGATAGGACACAGTATTTGACCCAGTGTCGCTCACTTGCGGCCATATATTCTGCTACTTCTGTGCCTGCTCTGCTGCTTCAGTGACCATTGTCGATGGACTGAAGGCAGTCGATCCTGAAGAAAATTGTCCTTTATGCCGGGAGGTTGGTTGACATATGCTTGCTCAATTTATGTTATTGCTTTGCTTCAAATTTTCTCCTTAATTTTTTTCACTTCCCCTATTATCCCCTTTGTTTCATTCTTTCTTTATTATTTTGAAGGTAGAACCATGTTGTAGATATCTAGTCACATATTGTGTTCGTAGGAAACTTTGCTGCACTTTATCTAAGTTTGCTTGAAACCATTGTTATATGTAACAGTGTTTGATTCTTTGTTCCTTTTTACCCTACATAAAGATTCTGCTGCCATTAAACCCCTAGCACAGAATATGAATACATATGTGAAGATGACTGTGGTATTGATAATGATGTGGGGCATTCCTCGCAACCTTTTTATTCTGTTTTGCTTTTTATTGCAGGCTGGTGTTTACGAAGGTGCTGTACATCTGGAAGAGCTTAATACTCTACTAAGCCGAAGGTATTCTTCTTAAAAATAAGACAGCTGAATGGTTCATGAGCTAAGTGCTTTTTCTCTCTAATGAACTTCGTTAAGGAAATGATGATTGCGGATTTTTTTTGTTGCCTCTGCCAGTTTGTTTTTTCATTTCATTATGTGTATCCGAACAGGTGCCATGAATATTGGGACCAACGGCTTAAATCAGAAAGGGAAGAGAGACTACGGCAGGCAAAAATGCATTGGGAATCACTGTGTCGAACATTCATGGGCGTCTAGATAGGAACATTCATGTGGTTCCTATGCTGTTACCATAGGCTTTAACATGTTGAAAAGGCTCTATGTTGGCCCGGCTCTGACAAGAATGAATGTCCTTTATGTTGTTCATGACCACAAGACCTGAAATGACTGCTTGACTATTCATTATGTTGATTTTTCATTTTATCGCACTTTGGGGCTTCTTCGTTCAGTTAAAATGTTACTGATATCATGTTTAATCATGGCGGCATGATTTTCTGCATAATCTTGAAGTTTTCTCGGCAGGATGCGGAAAACACAATTTGTCTTGCCTGGAAACTTGGACAAAGTTCATCTTTAAGGACTGATTGTTTTTCCGAGTTACACAGCCTAAGCCAAGATAGAAAACAAGGGGATTCGAAGAGACCCAGATGCTTGTACATAGATCCTGATTTGTTGGACACTCACAATCCATCTCAGTTCTTCAACAGCCCAAAAAAGATGGCTTCATCAACTGTTAAACTCTTGGCCTAATTAAGAGACTCCAATGAAAGAGCAATAAATGACGCTGTCAGGACATTCCAAACGAAAATACATTCTCAGCGGGACGAAATCAAAGGATTTTTATCTTTGTGCATTAGATATCTTTTGCACAATTTCTCAAGAGTTGCTACCGAATGCTGCATGGCATTAAGTTTTATGTCCATGAACATACCCTGCAAAACCACAAAATCAGAGTGGATTGGACAATCACAACAAAAGGACTTGCTAACTAATTCCAACATAGGAACTTGCAACACACCTGGTAGTCATCTCCATATTTCTCAACCATCCGACCCACATAAACTCGTTGCATTTTGGTCAATGGCTGCAATGGGGCATTTTTCCCATCTGTTCGCTTCTTACCAAGTGCTAATTTCAAATCTGCACAACATATTTGATCATCAGCAAATGTGAGAACAATGATGTGAGAAAAAAAAAAGTGTCCCATTGTGCAAAGCTTCTACACCATGAAATATTGAGAAAAGTCGAATATACACAGTTTTAACTTTGTTTTCACAAACAAATTGTTTCAGATAAACAAATTTATGACCTCTTTGTCACAATGGAATAACTATGATGCAAGATGAAAAGACTCTAAATCAAATAGATATTGCATTTGCCTCTATGCTAACTGGAGGAATATTAACGTTTCAGGCTTTTCTAGAGGGGAGAAACGACTTTCAGAATGGCAAAAAATTACCATAGATTCAATAACAACAACAGCAACGACAAAGTCTTAATTGGGGTCTGCTAAATAAATCTTTTATTCTATCACGATGAGATCTAATTGTTTCAAGTCCTTTCCGATTAAAGATTCTCAATCAATAGGAACAAATAGCAAATTTCAGGAAACAGAAATGCACCATATAACAAAGAACAAGTCTGAAACAAATTCGTAATAAAAAAAAAAAAGTCTTGATCTTCAGAATAAATAAGAAGCCACAGAGAGAGAGAGAGAGAGAGAGAAATAAGCTGACCGTCTTCTTCTAGATCGCTGCCGGAACTGAGAGATTCGACGTCGTCGGCAGACGGCGGGGGAGGGACATTGAGAGATTCCGCTTCGATGAGATGGGAAGTGCGGGATCGAACGCCTAGCAAGTTAGGATTAGAAACGACGCCGAATGACTTGTAGTTCTGGATGACGCTGGCCTTGTCGTCCCATTTGGAGCGGTCGTTGGCGTCGAGAGAGCGAAGCTTTGGAGGGAGATTGAAAGCTGGCTTGAACACGTTTGGCTTCTTCTTGGGGAGACCCACTTGAACCTTTGCCCTTGACTTCTTGTATTTTCTTCTTGACCTTCCCATCCGTGGCTCTGTCTCTAGTCTCTCCTCCCGACGGGCGAACTAGGGTTTTGTTGTGCTTTGAGGGCGAGGTTTTGTGTGTTTCCCGTTCCACAATGGAGAAGGCGCCGGGTGCATTTTGTTTTCCGCACTGACCGCTAAACGCTGCGTTTTAGTTAGTCGGCCAATTACATCAAACATCGAAGCAGACCTGCTAAGTTGGTTAGGGGTCATTCTCTGACTCCGTTTCTTATTAAAACGGAACATTCCGTGTTTCTATTTTAGACACAGGAAACTCAGCCAATACCACGGTGATTTATAAAAACACTTAATTTTTGTTTCATTATTAAAATTTACGAATTGGAAGGTTATGAAATTTAGAGCTCCAAGCTCTTGCTGCCAACCAAGAACAAAAGCAAAACTATACATTATGGATGTTCTGACTCCACAGTTACGACCATGTTCCATCAAACTACAAGAGTCAAATTTAAAGCCCATTTATGTAGTAAATAAAGCTTGACCACATGGGAAGAATCCATGCAGGTTACAGTAACACTTAGCATAGTTGTTGATAACGTTACAGAGTTTTCTATGATCCAGTTATCAAATAGTTTGCATTGGCTGGTGCACATCTAATAATACATGGCAAGGGTCTTCTATCCTTTTTGCTAAATAATCACGACCAAATCTGCATGCGTCGGGAGAGCTTTTCACAAGAAACAGCAGCTGGAATCCATGGTGATGTGGAAGCAAAGATGAATGATTGATTTATAGCCCAGCTGTGCGGTTGGCATACTCCTGAACCAAGGCCGCAAAAAGTGATGGCCTTTCAAGTAATCGAGATGGTTTGTCAAATTCTTTTGCCCGTCCTGTTACATATGAGAAAAAGGATAAATAAAAAAACACTTTTGAGAGGATTCATGAAGCAACTAGCAAGTAATACTACTGCTTATACCCGAGTGACTAATATAAAGGGCACCAATTGATCTGGTACTTTATGCACCTCACAATCACACACACGGAGTTTCAGAAATACTTGCTGTCAGTAGTGCTGGATGGGTTGACAGATGAACTGAGCGTGTGGCTAATGCATAATGGAGCTAAAGGAATCATGTACCAACTACTAAGGAGATGTGGCATTTTGGGAGTGGAAACTCCAAGTCTGGAGAGGTATCAGCTGTAATCATAAAGACATCGTGCTAAATACAGCTGGCCTAGCACTGGGTTGACATTTCAGAAGTTCCTTATGCTTGTTTTGATTTATTGAGGCCAAAAATAACAATAGGTGGAGAAGAATTTGTACCTGCATCTATAACTAAAACTCTATCACTGTCCATGACTGTAGGTATTCTATGAGCAATGCTAATAATTGTACAAGCAGCAAAGTCCTCACGGATGATCTTCTGAATAACAGCATCAGTTTGTGAATCAACTGAAGCAGTTGCCTCATCCATGAACAAAAGGCGGCTGCACTTTAGCATGACTCTCCCCAAACAAAGAAGCTGCCTTTGGCCCACACTCCAGTTCTCTCCATTATCAACAACTAAAAAGTTGAAATATTCCAGTACCTTTAAATTACATCCAGGTTCAAGTAAGGGTTTAGAAAAATAAAGAGTGAAACAGATGACAGCCACCTGGAGCATCAAGTTTCTCTGGTTTTGTAGCCACTATATCTTTAAGTTGGCAGCGATCAAGACTCTACCAAAATAGAGAGGTAACAGTGTATTGCAAGCAATACAATAAAATTTCTCTCAACTGGCATACAAGATTATCTAATTTAAGAAACTGGAATGGCATGCTTACCTTCCATATTTCATCATCTGTATGCTGTCCAATTGGATCAATATTGCTTCTCACAGTTCCTTCAAAAAGTACAGGTTCTTGAGGAATTATGCCAAAGCGAGACCGGAGATCATGGAGTCCCAACATGCAAATGTCTATGCCATCAATGAATATTTTTCCTCCTGTTGGCTCCACCAACCTGAAGAAAACTTGGATCAAGGTTGACTTTCCACTCCCTGTACGGCCAACAACTCCAATCTTCTCTCCCCCATGAATATTGAGAGTAATACCTTTGAGAACCAAAGAAGTATTTGGACGATATCTAACCTGTTGGCCGAAGATTCCATTTTATTCTTAGTAATGTCATAGTGGAAGCAGTAGAACAAAATTATTTTGGAGAACTAAAGTAACAACACACAAATTTATGCAGTTTGGCTTATGCCCTGCTTCCATGGGAGAAAAAGAGAAAAAAGCCATACCATAGGAAAATGGGGGTATAAAACAGGAAGGTCCATTAAAATATTCACAACCCAAGTTACGCACCTAAAGACACAAAATAGGAAAAATCTCACTCTGAAAAGAATTTTTCCTAACTTGATCTCTCTCACACGTCGTTGGGTCTATTAAAGTTGTCACACTCACAGAACACAATATGCTTCCTACAAATAAGAAAACTTGTTGCCACTTGAAAGTTGTCCATTTGGCCTCTTAAACTGGATATTAGTTTTGGCTAACAAATAAGGCATCAAGTCTTCCATTTGAAGAAAGAACCATCATTTAGCAAAGTCAGATAATTAAGGGAGTGAATGTGGCCCTTAACAATTCCAGAGACCAATCACAACAAATAGTAATGCAGCAAAATCAGAGAAGGCTACGTTAGAAAAGATGCCTGGGTTCATTCATAGACATTTAATATTGAGATGCAGTGGCAATGTTCTCCAAGTCCAAGTGTTTGTCCCCAATTCATTTAGCTTTCTAGAATCAAGTTACAGGGAGTGTCTAGTGACCTGCCCTCCTAAAACAGATGCAGGGGCAATCCTCTGTCTCTCCCTCCCTCTCTGAATGAAAACATGCCCAAAAGAACAGATTCAATCCCAGACTCAGAATCAGTGTAGGGCCACATACCTGCAAGTCTATGAGATCAACTTTTGCTTGGGGAGGCCAGTTAGAAGGAGGAAGCTGATCTTTTATTTCCCACGCTGCCTCTGATGGAATATTCGTGAATTGCTTAATCCTCTCCACAGAAACCATCCTGTTCTCGATGAAGCAACTTGTATATATGCCCCAGAACAGCACAGCATTGAGAGACAACCCATAGGAGAGAGATAAACCAACATTCTCTACATGAAGCAAAATGTTAAGTCAATAATTAGCCATAGCACATGCAACAGTTAATGTTTGACTGTATAATAGTTTATCGATTTGGCAGCCCAATCAACAAGAGAGGGGCACAGTGAGGAACTTTGCACGCTTCCAATCCTGAGTGGTCTAAGCCCACAAATGTCATGATTATATCAGAAATGAAGGAACACTGTTTGACTATTTAAAACCATGTATGGAAAACTTAAAAGGCTTGTTTCAGATATATCGCATCATTGAGTGTATTTGCACTGCATATTTGACACAGGAAATGTTTGAGAGGTGTTGCTCCATAAATTTACTACCGCTATAGACAATTACCTGGCCTTATAATACTACTAGGTAACAAAATCAGAAACATGGCAGAAGTGCATAGGATGAAGCTCCCAATCATCTCCAAACGGAAACCCAACCACTCATTTGATCCATTGTTGTGAAAATCCATACGCAAGCTGGCATTAACTCGATTAATATTTTCATCACAGAAACTACCCTGCTTTCTGAATGATCGGATTGTCATAACTCCTGCAATGCTTTCTGAAAAATGATGAATAACAGGCGCCTTAGTAATTGAGTCAAGGCGAGTTAATTCTCGAGATGTTGCAAGAAAATAATCCTGAAAGCCAACAGAGAGAAAAATTAGCACTATAAATTGGCCTACTCATTTGTGGTGTACCCATCAACTTCTTATCCTTATTAAAAGGTGCAAAATCAAATAAATGAAAGATCTGAATTATGGTTAAATGAAAGTTGGTACATATATAGTTCATCAAATGAGGTTGATATGCAATCATCTGGCACCATACTCAACTTTTACAATGATAAGAAACTGTCTGGTTACAGCATGCCAAAAGTTAGATAAAGCCAAAGCTCATACCCGATACCACAAGTTCAGCCAACCAAGAGGAATTAAAATGAACACTGTAGGCCAAGCATACTGACATGTGATAACAATGATGCTGAGCAGTGCTATGTACAGAGCAACCATGATGCCCATGACAAAAGGAAGGAAAAAGTCAATGTTTGATTGATCAGATGATGCCTGAAAAGAGAATTAGAAAAAGGAAGAGAAAAACATCAATACTTTTCCTCAATCCAAAATCTTCAGGTAAGAACCAATCCTTTTTCCCATCAGTGGTTCAAGTTGAACAGAATAATTAAGAAGGAATACATTCAGCCTTCTAGTCTCTGTGTGTGTGTGTGTGCACGCATGTGCCTGCATGTGTGTGTGAGCAAGAGAGAGAGAAAGCTTGGGAATATTATGTGCTGGGAAAAAGATATGACATCACAACAGGCTGTTTAGTTATCCTTACCCGACTTAAAATTCTTCCTGAAGGGGTGGTATCAAAAAATGACATGGGAGCATGCAGAATACTTTGAAGAATGCCCTTAAAGAAAATTTGGGCTGTCTTCAGCCCCATGATTGTGACAAAGAAGGCTCTCAGTGTTAGCAGCACCATAGATACAGCTGCAATTATTGCATAGACAGAAATGAAGACAGAAGGGTTGAAGAACAAAGCACGCTCTTCTGCTGTTTCATATGCTAGCCAATAGTCACCAGTCATTATAGATCCTTGCCATACTAGGGATAATAGGAAGACAACTATTACTCCCCACCATCCAAAAGCCTCAGTGAAGTATTGTTTATATACATGCAGGCCCACTTTACCAGTTTCTCTTTCCTCTTCTTCAATAAGCTTTGAAGTTCCTTTATTGGACGACTTCAGTTGATCTAGAAGCTTGTTTTCACCATTGGTTTCACCAGAGTTTGAAGAGAATTGAAGAGACTTTGGTGGTCTTGGGGAGCCTTCACCAGGCATTGTGGTATCAACATCTACAAACTCCATTGAGGTTTCATGGGCAGCCACTAATGCCCTAAAATCCATGCCAGATGCTAGGATGTCTTTGTATTTTCCTGATTGCACTATCATTCCATCTCGCATCACCTGGTATTGAAAAACACATTTATTTCAGAACCATAATCACAAATTCTTGTCTGTGTACATTACTGAGAGAAATAAGAAAGAACACAGTATTTACCAAGATAAGATCAACATTATGCAAGAAGTCAACTTGGTGGGTTACAAGTAAAATAGTCTTTCCTTTTAGTGCACCCCTCACGCATTCCTGCAAAAGGCATAATATTGTATCAAAAGTCCCATGTATTACAGACAGCAAGCATTAGATAGAAATGTCGATAGTCCCTAGCTAGACAATGCAACTGATATCCAACTATAAAACCTAGAGTTCATAGAGGACTTCTTTTAGTCTCAACAAATCTCAGCTTCCCAGGTTCATCTGGTTGCTATTTGTGTTTGTAATGACCATCACAAGCAGGCAAGTGCAATTATTCTCAAGAATAATGCAATTTAGAAGAGTTAAATCACAAAACCTATTGACTGAGAACTACAAACTCCTCAGAATTACAATTTTCCACCAGACTAGAATTTTCAAAATTACTTGCAACACCCCCTTATGTAATTTTCCCATTCAAATAAACAGAAATCTTCAAGCTGGTGACTTTCTTTGAATTCAGATTGTTTACTTTTTGAGATCCATCTTGCTTCCATTTATCTCCAGCAGATATGCCTAAAAAATCTAATTACTTTAGTGATCTTTCTCTTATGCAACTTCTGGGTGAATGAGAATGAATCTGAAAAATAATGGGGAAAAATAAAAATTAAACAAAAATGCAGGGAACAGCCTTGAGCGATAAAGAATTCATCAGACAAAAAAACAGAATAAAAAAGAAAGGAACAATTTCACTTGCAGAGAATGTCGAAATTGAAGGGCAAGAAAATAAAAATCTTTCACCTTATATATATCAGAGCCAGTATGGGCATCAACGGCGCTAAACACATCGTCGAGAAGATAAATATCACAATCCTGATAAACAGCACGGGCAAGTTGAATCCGCTGTTTCTGGCCACCACTGAGGTTGATGCCACGCTCTCCAATCTCCGTCTGATCTCCAAACTCCATCATCTCCAAATCCTTCTCCAATGAGCAAACCCTGACGATCTCCTTGTATTTCTCCGCGTCCATCGGCAGGCCAAACAAGATGTTTTCTTGAATTGTGCCATTTTGGATCCACGAGGTTTGGGCAACGTAGGCTGTTGTTCCACAAACCCTGACCTGTTGAAGGAAGGAAGGAAGGAAGCAAGCAAATCGTTTTTATCAGAGACACTGCAGTGATGCGATTGCCAACCCTACAAGGCCTTTCATTGACATTTTGATTCCACTGATGTTGATCCCTTTAGAATTAATAAGCAAAGAAGTAAAAAGGAAGACAGGAAATAAAAGGAAATAGACTGGGATGGCAAAGCTCATAATTTATTTGTTTACATTTTTCATTTGTTGTTTATTATATATATATATATATTTATTTATTTATTTATTTTATAAATATAATTTTATATCAAATAAATTTATTTAATTTTTATTATTGTAATTAAATATCACTTAAATATTTTTTTTGGTTGAATGAGAACCACATTTATTATAATACGACTCCTTTTTATTTTATAATGCATGCGATGCATGAAATGTAAAGATGTTAAAGATGCCCAAAATTGACGGCTTCCATATTGATGAATTCTTTCATTGGGCATGCCCAAGTGGCGTAAACTCAGCATGATTAACAGGACAGTGATGAGACAAGTAAGTTTAAGATTATAAATACTCATTTCAAAAGTCTCAAACTCAAATTTTGAGAAAAGAGTATGAATTTATAGGAATATAAAAGGCTGATGCAGCAAGCGTTGAGGATTTTCCAAATCCAATGGTCCTGTAAATTTTAACCTTTCCAGGAATCCGTACCTTTCCAGATAGTTTGTGCATCTCGCCAAGAATCGCAGCAAGCAGAGAAGATTTTCCAGACCCCACGGTCCCGACAATGGTGGTAAGTTCGCCTTGTCTGATCTCCAGATTTATGTTTTTGAGAACATGTTCGTCAGATTCATCATCCCAACTAAATACCCCATCATTGACCTCTACAGCAATTCTACCCTCGCAGCTGTTCACCCTTTCTGCAGACAAGTCTACCAGTTCCTTGCTTGACATATATTGGTCCAATCGTCCCAGAGATATCATTGCCTGTGACAGCGATATCAAAGATTGTGGGAATGTCCTCATAGGCTCCTGCAGGATTTTAAACATTGACGTTGTTGTAAACACTGTCCCTGCATCAAGTGGGATTCCCAGCAATATTGCAGCGCCAAATGTGATTGTTGATATCATCAGTGGTGCGGACCACATCACAATAATGTTAACAGAGACTAAGTACATGAATTTGGTAAGCCATCCAAATTCTGCTTCTCGGAAATCTTGAATTCTTTTGTTGAAATGTTCGTCCCATGCCTGGAACTTAATCACACGCATGTAATTAAGAATCTCATTCGTCGCCTTCATTCTTGAATCCCGATTTTCCATCAAGTTGTATTGAAACCTATTGGTTCTCTTGGTCCCAAAAAAGGCGAACACCATCACACAGACAATTCCAACAAATGCGGCGGCCACTGAGGCCCCAAGGGCTCTATATAGAAGCACCAAGGCAACAGTAACTTGCAGCGGCATTAGCCAGATGGCATGTAGCTGTAGCATCATATCTGAGAGTTGCTGGGCATCAACAGCCATGTAATTCACAATCTGTCCAACTCCATGAGCCTGACGAGAAGAAGAAGATAATCTCAGACCCTTCCTGTACAAGGAAGTGATGAGAGTGGATCGAATGAGCATTCCCAGTTTCTGACAGTTGAAGTTAAACTGGTGAACCGTTAAAACCTCAACAAATTTTGCAGCAAGGAGAGTTAAGACAAGGTAGTACCCCTCGTATGGAGAGGTTCTGTTCCCAGAAGTGTAGTCAACGAAACTCTGTATAAGAATAGGCCCGACATACATCACACAGAGCCGAACAACTGCAAGGAATGCAGTGAAGGCAATCTCTTTCCAGAAACACCTCAACAACGTGATCCTAACTGGGTGGTTCGACTTTTCATGTGGTTTAGGCCAATTGGATTCAAAAAGCCGTGACATTCTTTCAGCTCTATGTTCCGGTGAAAGAGTTGGCACGTCATCAATCTTGAGAGAAGATTTGTAGCCTTTACCGAGGAGGGGATTCATCCAAAGCCAAAAGGCTTTGGAAATTATAGAAGCTGAAGCGAAAGCAGTCACTTCGTTTTTTCCCACAAGAGGTTCACTGGCTTTGGTTTCTTCATTTGTTACTGGTTCGGATTCCCTGCTTATTGTAATCCCACTTCGTCCTTTAATAGCAATCAAAAAAAGAGTAACTGATAGTGGAAAAGATGCTATGGAAACGATATCGTCCAATATTAGACATGTGTTCCGAGCAACCAAATGAACAATACTCGATGTCATGAACAAGGTATTGAGTAGGAAAAATGCAACCCAAAATATTCTAAGTGGCAATGGGTGCATAACAGCTTGAATCCTCTTCTCATGAATGATTAAGATTGCAATCACTCCATGAGTCACTGCATGAGCCAACCAAAATGGTCCATCAATCAGCTTCCAAGGCAACTGGGTGCTTCCAGTGAATGCTAGAAAACAAATGATAGCGTAACAAAATGCCAACAGAGTTGTTACAATCAAAGACAGGCTAAACCAGATGTTAGTTCTGGCATGAGTTCTGCTCTTTACAATAAGAGGCTTGTTGATGTCAGTGCTGTAGTGACTCCTGGGGGTGAATCTGGAATGCAGTTTTTGAACTGCGAATACCAGGAGGACAAGCAAGAATACGAGATCAACAGAAGATAACATAACCCTTTGAGGACATGGAGAGAGGAAAATGAATCTCAGCCACTGAAATATCATTGGAACAGAAGCGTCCCCTGAGGATTGAACCACTGAGCCTGAACATGAGAGAGAGTTGATCCACGAAGTGAGAGTCATGTTTGCTAAACTTCACGGAAAACTCGTAACAGAGTCGCCCAAAGATAATTGATTCTGCCCAATCGCCTTCCTCTTTCTCCCTGGAAAATTTGGCGGAAGAATATTGAAGTTGTGAGCACATGTATTAACAAGCTCTGTGATGTAAGATCTAAAATTGTTATCCGTAATTGTGGCTCAGAAAAAGCACAGCACCAATATAATAAATTATAACAACAAAAAATGTGATAACTATAAAGTAAAACCAATAACCTCTTAGCAAGAAAATGAGCACCCAAGTGGGACAATTAAATTCCAATAGCGCTGAAGTGCATTGCCATAGGGATGATCTTTGACAGCTAGAAACCTACACAAGTTTGTTAAATTTAAAGAGCATTCTGGTCTGCAACTCTGGTTATAAGTTGCAGGCGGTGGATATCGACAGCCATGGACCATGTTCATGTGCCATAAGAACGCTACGTGTTCTGGAAAACGACCGACTCCTAATTAACCAGGTAACACGTAAAATGAACATTAAAAACCGAGCAAGAACCGAGTCTTTGGAAGAACGACACAATACAATGCAACAAAGCCTACAAGACATGTCACTGCTGGGCATGGGATGTATTGTGCTTCCCAATGTCACTGCTTTTATTCAGTCAATGCAATCGGGTTCCTTTGTACCGTAGTCGGTCTTCATTGCTGTCTTGCATTTGAATTTTGGACATTACAGTCTTTTTTTTTTTTTTTTTTTTTCGAGAAGATATATATTTAATTTAATAGGTTAACTCTTTTGTATTATTTGTTTTAATAATATTTTATTGTTGTCTTCATTTTCCGTCTATATTGAAAATCATTTTTAATTTATGAGAATTATTTTTGTACACTCAAAATCATGAAGCCTAAACTTACGGTACATCTCTTAATTATGTATATCATAAACTTTTTTTTTATTATTCTTCTACCATAATAAAAAAAATTATTTATTTATTTATTAAATGAGCCAGCCGCAAGGCTCTTAATCAGACATGCAGAAAGGGCGTACTCCTCCGTCTCCAACAACGAGTTCAGATGCTCCTAAAAGATTATTTAATTTAATTATAAAAAATTAGCTCGACATAGACCTTTGAGTGTAGAATGAGGTGACACCTGTGGGACTCACATTGTTTTTATTTTTATTTTTCAAAGTTTAAGTTTTTATTAAAAAAAAATATTTAATGTATAATAAAACAGATTGACGATGAAATATACAATAAGTTAATAGAAAACTTTTCAACCATTGGCAGCTTGTATCTAAGTAAAGTGTCCCGTTCTTATCACCGAAGCTATTCTCTCGTGCAGGCTGCACTCGATCAGTCATTTAGTTGTTAACAAAAAGGAAACATGCAAATCTTCTTCTTTTTTTTTTTTTGGTTCGTCCTAACAAAATTTAAATTTTTTTTTTATTATTATCGAACTAGAATCTAGAAGTACAATTGCTTCACCAAAACAACAAATAAAAAATAAAAAAATTTATGCTCATTCGATTGGAAAGACACCAAATATGGTTTCTTGTGTCACTTAGGAAGTGCACAATTTTTCAATTTTTTTTATTTTTATTTTTATTTTTTGTTGGTATATTATACATTCATAATTTTGTTTATACACCGTAAGCACCCAATGTAATTGAACCATTTTTGGATTTTCTTTCGTCCTTCATGCAAGGCATAATTTGTTTATGCTTATTTTTAAATTTTAAATTAAATCATGTTGTACATTTTATATAGGATTAAATACGTATTATGTAAGATTATGAAATTCACATGCAAAATAAAAAATATTGATTGAAATTACAAATTTTAATGAAATCTTAACACCCTATTACTCCTAGCATTTGACTAATTTGTGGACGAGGTTTTTAGCCATCTCTTTGCATCCGACCAATCTATCGGCATCATAAACAGATTTTGGTTAATTTGTCTTGCTAATTCCATTACGTGCCTTAGAGCGCGTGGGATTCATCGAATTGCGTCGCTCAATAAACAAAAACAAAGGGAATGCAATTTGTAATCCAATTTCTAAAGATGGCAAAAAAAAAGGAGGGGGGATTTTTTTTTAACATCTATTGGGAACTTCATTAAATGACGTGTCGTGTTTGTGTATAAATGTTTTCGACTAAATCGAATTAATAACAATCCATTTTGTAGCTGGAGTGCGACAACCGTAGGGCAGAATGAATGGCCTTATGGTCCCGTGTTCTTCTTAGAAAATGACTAAAAAGCATACGCAAGATTTTTTCTTCATTGGTTGATTTCTCATTTGTTTATGGGCATAAATATTTTATGGGTAAATTTTTAGTTCGTAGATCAATACATTTTTTTTTATTGACAGATTGATTAGCAAATTATTGTGGGTCTAAATCTTAATTATTTACTTGAAAATAAAAAATTTATAATTGGGTAGCCTCAGTTTTTATGAATTTAACATTTTGGGTGACTTATTAATTTACATGGCCTTGATGGCAAGTCACGTCCGCTTGATATTTTTTTTTTTTCCTTTCAATTTTTGGAGGGGTGGTCGGGAGCAATTTGAATGTTGGTGATGGAGAAGAAGAAATTAAAGAAGCATCCAAAAGGGGAAAAAAAAAAACAAACAACAAAAAGTTATGAATTTTTACCTTTTTTAAAATAAATTATGTTAAATTTAAAATTAACAAATACATATATATGTTTGTTATGGCGGTATTCGTTTGCTGTTGTCGAAGTATATCGAATGAGGTATGGCGTTGGACAGAGTTCCATAATGTCACTATTGTCGATTTGGATGCTGCAGTACTGGCGACGGTTTTATAAATGTATCCAGACAATGAAAGGAAAAAGAGGTGAAGAAAGCAGGCGCAATAGTACAAACTGAAGAAGATCATTCCCTATCTTTCGTTGATGTCTAGAGCCTCCGCCTCTTCCACGCAATTTAATTTGGGCACGAGGCCCCACTGTTGTATACTACTTTATTTGATAATTCTGTTTGATTTTACGATCCCAATTTTTTTTTTTTTTTTACAGAGAGAGTGCTTTTAAAAACACAATTATTGCCAATTAATATTTTACAGATGATGACTGCAAACAAGACTTATATTAGATATATATGTTAATGACGAAAAAGATGACACAGACCATAGTAATATGCGGTTAGATTTTAGATTTAATAGTTATTATAATTAAGTGTTATGAGTTGTCTTATAAAATAAATTAAATAAAAACGTTGACGTTTAACTCCCAACCTAAACTTATAAGAAGATGACTACCATGCCTTCAATGTCATTTTTTTTTAACTTCTAAAAAAATTATGGCATTAATAATGACGTGCCATACCAACGTCAAACAAGATTAAACCATCGATTCGCTACAATGTTTTAGTAATTTGACTGAAATAGGGATATAATTGTCATTTTTTACACATCAAGTTCTCATCCTCCACTTCCTCATTATTATATTCAAACAAAAAATTTACTTTCTACTTATTCAATTTCTCACATATTTCTAACTTATCTCAAAAAAAAAAAAAATTTATTTTTTCTCTCAATTTTCTTTCTCACACACTCTTAAATCCAAACATAATGCCAGTGTTTGGGTTCCATGCCGTTTTATGAGGGTGTAAGCTTCTGTTCAGAAACAACAATCGTCAATAAATGTTAATCCATAGTAATTTTTTAAAGTATTTTTAAAAAATTGCTACAATATCAGACAAATTAATTAATTAATTAACGCATAATAAATAATAAGCTACTTGGGTGTTAGTTGTTACCTTGTTTACCGAAATATCTTGACCAAGTCTTTCGGAATCAATATTAAAAGGTGACACGAGTCGAGATTTTGGAATAAATTTCCAATTGCTGGTTTCAATTGAACATCCATAGCCAAACCCCCCCCCTTTTTGGGGAGGGGGGGGTACTTCATTAAAGTACAAAATCAAAACTTTATGTACTGATAAAGTGTATGCATTATGACTCATTTAAAGTTAATATTCGAGAAAAAAGCGATCACGGGACGTCGAAGAGAAAAATCAAAGTGTTGTACAATTTGAGGCGCACGATCCAGCGTGATAAAGAATTGCTGCCAGCCTGCACCCAAAGGGAGCAACAATTACAATTTGACAGAACAAAGTGAACAACCACATGCTAAATACTTTCGTGACGAGAAAATTCACGTTTCCTGTTCTTGAACATGACATATTCAGTTTTGGACTACGTTGATGACCGTCCAACCTTACTTCGTTATTACACATGATCGTACTCTCTATTGTTCAAATCCAAGCAAACTCCACAATGTGATTTGTTTGTGCAAAAACTAGTTTGATGTAGTCTTTTGTTTTTATTTTTTCTTTCTTCCACCAAAAAAAAAAAAAAAGAAGGGGTCTATATATGAAAAATTTTGAAGTTTTAACAAATATAATTCAACTTGTAAAATGTAACAATTTAATTATCATAATTTTTTTTGTAATCAATTTATCTTATCATCAAAACTTACTAATATACCTTGTTAATTTGATTAATATGTTAAGATAATGTGTTCAACTTAATGACGCTGACAAAATCACGTGGCGACACATCGCTCAAATGAATGAAAAACGTTAATAACTTTTAACGATGAGATAGATTTGGTTTAAAAAAAGTATATAATTACTAGAGTATTTTACTTTAAAAATAAAATAAAATTTGTAACTATTTGAAAAATAAAATAAAAAATTGATGGCCACGTACAATAACGACAGGAATGATTAGCTTAAATTTTCTATTTCTTTTTTTTCTTTTCTTTTCTCGGAATTTGTTGTGAACTGGAGGAGCTTGTTAGCCAAGACGATCTATCATATTGTTCAAAACTTCATTCTCCCTCCCCCCCCCCCGGGACCCTTACGACCCACCATATCCAGTCCAACCAATCAAAAGCACATTTATCAGTTATTCTGGTCTGTGGGCTTGAAATTTTCACTCTTAAGACTTTGTATACTTTGGGCTTGGTTTACAGCATTCATTGGGCTCTCTTTTTGAAGCCCACGAAAAGTTCTTTACATCTTTAGCCCAATATCGACCGTTCAATTTCAGCTGGACAATGTGTTGTGTCCAATCACACGCCACGGCCGGGGGGGGGGGTCTAAAGCGCGGACATCCAACCTAGAAATGAATAGAAAGTACTAGAAGTGACTCTTACAAGTTTACAAACTTTTCTTTTTTCTTTGGAAAAAAAAAAGAAAAGAAAAAAAAAGCCAAAAAAGCGCTTTATTTTTTTTTTTTTATTTTTTATGCCCTCTCTGCTGCTGTGCCCATAAAAATCACACGCACAGACCGTCCTTACGCCACAGTGACTGTCTGTGTTCTGCTTATTTTCTAGGGTTTTCATCATTTCAAGTTCCATTTCCAGACTAAAAATGAGGTAAGTCTCTCTTTCTTTCCCTATTTCTTTTCTCCGTCTCCCCATTTCTCTGCCGGACTATACTTCTTTTTTGATTCTATGATCTGGCCTTGTGAGTTTGATTGATTTGCGGTTCTGCCACCCCTGTTTTTTTTTTTAACTCTTCGACCACTTGCTGGCGCTGTTTGGATCTGCCATTCGGATATTCGATGGCTGTCTTGTCCGTGGAATTTAATTTTTTTATTTTCAATGATTATTTTTTGGGTGGGTTTATCGAGGTTTTAATTCTCTTGGCGATGTTGGTGGTGTAAAAACATTCGCTTCAGTTGTTCACAGTTTTGTATATTCCTGTTTCAGATATTGTTGTAAAGTGTTCCGTATTTTAGTTGGTTTAGTTTCTTTAGGGTTTATGACACTACCGTAAAGTGGACAAGGCTTGACGGTGTCTGATGGCTAGCCTTATTTGTTCTCTTTTCGCAGTGTATTTCTAGGAAAAAAGTTCCATAGATTCAAATTAGTGGTTGATTTGATGTGTTATTAGCACTATTTAATTACTGATACTCTGTATCTCAACATGTTGCTGTTTGTTGTTCAGTATTCCTTTGACTTTTTTTTTTTGCCTCCTAAATAATGGGAAGTTAGAATTTAGGTACATGTCGTACGAGAAAGTAGCTCGTTTATAGATCTGTACCTTTGTGTTTGAGTTCTTGTTTTGTTGTTTCGATCTGCAATATTTTTGTCGTTTTTTTGGCAGTCGTCATCCTGAGGTGAAGTGGGCCCAGAGGGTGGACAAAGTATTTATCACAGTGCTGTTGCCTGATTCTAAAAATGCGAAGATCAACCTTGAGCCAGAGGGTGTCTTCACTTTTTCTGCTAATGCTGGAGGGGGAGACCACCTTTATGAGCTCAAGTTGGATCTTTTCGACAAGGTCATTGTGGAGGTATGGGTATTGTCCCGCTAGTTGATGAGAATCTTAGAATAACAGGTCTTATTTCTGATGTCTGCTGCTATTTTTATTTGACTGATAGTTTGTCATATATTGCCCAAATTTATACATACCAAATGCTCGGTGCCTTTTTTTCACCTTGCAAGCACTCAAATGCAACGTTCAAGTGTTTATAGTCTACCCTTTATATGCACCAAAATCAAATATCAAACAGGGCGGAGGAATTTTTGTTTATGTTTTCCTTTATTTTATATCTTAGGTCTGTCTATCATTTCGTTCTGCAGGTCTGTTCTATTTAAGGGGGCATTGATTGGCTATAAATTTCTTTGTGCTAAGGCTTTCTAGTTGGGTTTTCAGGTCCTTAAACTAAGTTTTGTGTGTTTTCTTGCTCTCTTTCTCATTGATTTAGGAAAGCAAAATTAACATTGGTGTAAGGAGCATATTCTGTATCTTGGAGAAGGCGGAGAAAGTGTGGTGGAAGAAGCTACTGCTTGGGGATGGCAAGCCACCTCATTACGTCAAGGTAGATTGGGACAAATGGGTGGATGAAGATGAGGATAAAGGTATACATGGCTGTAAATGATGTTTTCTTTTCTGATATGATAATGGTTCAATTTGTCAATTATACTTATGGCTTGGAGTTTCTTGATGTCTGCTTTTTCATTGGTTAGGTCCTGGAGATCTTGACCTCGGGGGAATGGATTTTTCAGTAAGGACTAGCTGAGCAACAATTATGTTGTGAACTTCTTCTTTGGAGTATCAATAGTTAGTTTAATGCTGGCTTTCATTTGCAGAATTTGGGAAATATGGGAGGAATGGGAGGATTGGGTGATGATCCTGGTGAATTCGAAGACAGTGACGATGAAGGTAAAACTGATTCAATAAGAAGCTAAAATTTGGTTTTCAGGATTGTATTGTTCAATTTAGCTTTTCTTCTTGTTTTAACCAATTAGAGACTGATTATTTTCCACTAACTTGAATTATTTTATTCATACTGTAAGCATTTCAGTGATTTAAGGGGTAAGCTGCCCCACAGTATCCTATACCATATTGGTCTTTAATATCTTTCTTTTCTTTGGGTTTGATGAAAATATATGCTGTCTGCTCTAACTGCAGATCAAGAGGTGGCCAAGCCTGCAGTATCAGATGCTGACAAAGCAGAACATGAAGCTAACAAAGGAGAAGGTGAGAATACAGAAGAGAAGAAGGAAGCTGCATCAAGCACTTGATAGATTAACGAGTGTTAGCCCACCTATTACCTTACTGTGTCCGTACCCTTAGCCAAGAGGATTCCAATTGGCCCGGTTTCACTTGTTACTTATCCATTATTCCACCTTACAGACAGCTTGAATGGTTTTAAGCTGAATTACAGTGCTGTACCTTGTATTTCTGTTTTGTGGATGATAAGTTTGGTTAGGAGAACATTATCGCTGGTCTGTTTCCAGGCCTTTCTAAACCGCTGAGCCAGTATGTTGCGTGACTATGTCTATTGTTGATTGCTGCCGAATTTTCATTTGGGTACGATGTTAGACACTGGACTACTCGAGGCGGAGGGGTGGGTGGGTTGTATGAAATACGAGCGAAGGTGAACGCTCCATGGTAAGACTGGTCCACCAAGACATTTACTGGATGGCTTTTCTTGCGCTGGTTGTGCAGAAGCTATTGAGACCGGTTTTCTTGCAAGGGCTGATGGGAAATTTCTATTTTACATCCCGACCTGGACAAACACTGATCGGGACGACCAAAAAGGTGAGGGGAGTTAATGAAGCGTAATCGGAGTTTGTTATATGATGACTGCTTTGTTTAAACATACTACCATTTCGACGTTCAGACGTTTGCAAAGCCCTCGACAGTATTCTTTAATGGACTAATATAAATTCAAAATTTAATTATACCTCGCAGTTATAGTTTAATTTCAGCGTTTAATGTGAAACTTTCACTGATTATTTATTCACTAAGAAGAAGGAAAAAAAATAAAAAAGTGTTTATTGTCGATCACATGGATGATATGATTAAAGTGAAAGAAGAACACCCAAGTTGACGCCACCGAAAATTAAACGTCTAAGCAATAAACCCTAAAACCCTCAAGAATTTGGAAAATCGAGCAGAGGCAGATGCCCCCCGCGCTGGTGACAGACGGCAGATAAAGGAGATGGAAATGGAAATGGAGGGTCATCCTCATCCCAGTCAGACCGACGCCAGCTCGAGCAATAAGAGACTGGGACTCAAAAGCTCCATCCAAACCAACTTCCAAGACGACTACGTTTTCCAAATCGTCTCCAAGTATATTTGAATATATCTCTGTTTGTGCGGGCTAATTTCGAAGCTTAAACTTACTTTTAATCTTATTTTTTTCGGTGAAAGGGATGACTGGAGCTCAATGGCCGTGTCGTTGTCGACGAACGCCGTGAAGCTTTACTCTCCGGGGACCGGTCGGTACCTAGGAGAGTGTAGAGGTCACTCTAATGCTATCAATGAAATCTGTTTCTCAGTTTCGTCAGCCCCTCACGTCTTGCATTCTTGCTCTTCTGATGGCACCATCAGAGCTTGGGACACTAGAACCTTTCACCAGGTCTCTTTCTCTCTCTGGAGTATGCTAGTGAGTTGAGCATTCTGTCTGATCTTGAGCACTGCAGGTTTCATGTATCAGTGCTGGTTCGGGTCAAGAGGTGTTCAGTCTCACGTTTGGTGGCTCTACCGACAATCTTCTTGCTGCGGGTTGTGCATCTCAGGTTTTTCCCATGAATTGGTGTTTTTGGAGACAGATTATGATAGAATGTTCTTAAGCCAGCATCTTTCTAATGGGAGATTAGTGGTATCTCAGCTCGGGATCCTAAGTCAAGAGGAGTTGTTATGTGCTAATCTTTCTTGTTTACCTACTTTTTCTTGAATAACTTGAGCTTAGTTTTGATGTCGGCTTCTTGCTAATGCAGATACTTTTCTGGGATTGGAGGCATAATAAGCAAATTGCATGTTTGGAGGATTCTCATGTGGATGATGTTACTCAGGTTTTCAACTTCATTAGAAATCTGTCCTATTATGGATCTATTAATTCCATGATTGATCACTATTTGCAATTACACTAATCAGTTTAAAATTGGGAGTTTCATTGCATTTCTTTTTAAAAATTATGAACTGCTTCACTGTATGTCGATCAGAGTGAAGAACATCCCAAGTAAATTTAAGTTTCTTGCTTCACTCTTAAAGGCATGTGCTATGTTCTGCCTAATCTTATGTTGGCATGATTAGATTTCACCTTCTTACCTTAGTCAAATCTAACCTAAAGATGAAGGTTTTTCCTGGAAATGGGATGTGATTTTTAATTCTGAAACATTTATTAAGTTAATCAAACAAGTCTGGTAAAATGATTTTGAGTTATCTGTACAACCTCACTTTTCTTGCTTTGACATTGGTGATCCTTTATGTGGTACTCTGAGGTCTGGATGCAGGGATGTAGTTGCTGGATGTTTATTAGTTCATTTGTAAGAGCTGCATTTTTTTTCAATTGTTTATAACTCCATGTTTGATAACAGGTTCACTTTGTTCCTGGCTACAAAAACAAGCTTCTTTCTGCATCGGTAGATGGGTTGATGTGTATATTTAATACTGATGGGGATATCAATGATGATGATCATCTAGAATCAGTAAGCTCAGGCTGCTCATAATCTCTATTTTTAAAGGATTCAAACATGTCAGGAGATCTGCAATTGCTGTTTCAGATACACTGGCGAAACAAGCAGCCCTTAGAGTGCAACATTTGATTGAGTGGTTTTAGTAGTTTATTGGCTTGTCTTTAGAAGTTTTGGTCTCCTTTATAGTTCTTTTGTTGGGTGTACGGATCATGTTTCTCTTTGGTGCCTTTCCTAGTTCTCTTTCACCGTACAGCTTTCTTTTTTATTTCAGGTCTTTAGCTGATGTTGGATGTAGTTTCTTATCTGCTGATGAAATGATACTTACCTTTCTGAAAAGAAAAAAAAGAAAAAAAAAAAAGGAAACCAGAAAAAGAACATTGCTTTTGAGTAGATGTTAACTGAATTGATTACCACACCTGCCACAAGTGAACTTCTCTTTGAATCCCCTATTTGCTTTAAGTGGATTGAGTTGTGTTTTCTGGTGGTGTTTGAATTTTTTCTTATATTTGTGTTAAGCGTGTTCTTGTCTCACTGCAGTGTTTCAACTTATTGATTGTTGCAAGGTGTGGTTCTTGGTGAAATTATGTTTTGTAATACCATCAGAAGATTGCTTCATGTCTTGTTTATTTAGGTTAATTCATCTATTGGAAATCTTATCTAATTATCTTAAATGATTGAACATTTGAAGTTTTGAACTGTTAAATTTGTCTAGGTGATCAATGTGGGAACTTCAATTGGTAAAGTTGGCTTTTTTGGAGAGAGCTACCAAAAGCTGTGGTGTTTAACCCACATTGAAAGTTTAAGGTATCATTGATTTCTTTTGGGTGTTAGGCCATACTTTTAGGTGGTTTGTGCTCTCTTTTGTGATTATAAGAAAAAGTATTCGCTCTTGACATTCAAGTTACAGTTATAGGGGCTTTGCCAAATCATTGATGCAGAAACTCAGTCTTGCATATATTCATGTTACATTGAAAATCTTTGCTCCTTGAACTTGAACTTGTGATGCACTGCTGATATTTTCATGTTCGATTTATCTTTTTCCCCATAAAAAATCAGCATTTGGGATTGGAAGGATGCAATAAATGACGCAAATTTTGAGGAAGGTCGCTCATTAGCCTCTGAAAGATGGATGCTAGACAATGTAAGCTACTTTATTTCTCAACCCTGCATATTGGATCCTTGTGCTTTATAAATATGAAGGGGTATCAAGCATCACATTAAAAATCATATTATGAAGAAGGCCTTTTTTTTAATACAAGTGAAGAAGGAAGGCCTTTGAAAACTCTGTTGCACCCCTTTTTCATGAAGTTTCCAGAGTTCTTAGCCATTGATAACTCTATTCCCAGATGATTGTTGTTCAGTTGTAAGGACTACCTTGGGATATTCAAAGCATAGCAAGGTTCAGATTCACTTTGAACTCCAGAAATATCATAAGATGATAGCAGTACCAATAGCACCTCTATTATTAACAAGTGGCCCTGCTATACTCACGTCTAGGTAAAAAGATGGCATTAGTCATTTGCATTGTGGTACTTCATATTGACAACAATCTGTTGGACCAGTATATATGCTGAGCTATTCCAATATCTCAAACTGTAAATGTTAGTTGGAGATAAAATGTTACCACTGCAACAAGTGACAATATAGGTATGTTTATTACTATACATGGCATTTGATATGCAGAAGTAATAAAGAAAAGACTTTAACAGGCACTTGTTAATCGGAATTTGTGACTTGAGGAGAATGCATGGTGATTGTTGTTGGTCATCTTTCAGTATGAAAAGTTGCACTATTGTTTGAGCATAGAATTCACAATCTCCTTGTTTTGGCAGGTTGACTATTTTGTTGATTGTCACTATCCAGGTGAAGGCGAACGTTTATGGGTGATTGGAGGCACCAATGCTGGTGCTTTAGGTTATTTTCCTGTAAATTGCACGGGTGCAGGAGCAATAGGACCTCCAGAGGCAATTCTTGAAGGTGGCCATACAGGTGTCGTGAGGAGCATACTACCCATGACAACTGCAAAGGGCGGGCCTGGCCAAAGCCAAGGTATTTTTGGCTGGACGGGTGGTGAAGACGGCCGTCTGTGCTGCTGGTTGTCCGACGATTCACCTGCCATCAAGCGCTCCTGGGCTTCAAGCTCATTGGTTGTGAGATCGAGCAACCACAGGAAAAATAGGCATAATCCTTACTAGCAAGCCGCAGTGCCTTTCCCATGAAATCTCTTCATTTCTTTTTCACCGTGTATTATTAACTTCTTGTCACCAATTTATAGGTAAACAGATGCAAATTGCGTATACCGTTTTTGTGTTACATTGTTGTCACTTGTGGTATAGGAAACGTTGTTCAAGTTCCTTACATGTCCTGAACGTGTTTTTATAAAAGTATGAATTTTTTTGTTATCCACTTGATTGCCTTGTTTGAGAACGCCCTTTCAAGTAATTCCAAGTAATTAGATTCTACTCTTTCTATTATAGAAGCCATAATTAACTTGCAGCATAAATTAAGCTACCATCCGTGGCAGTAATAACTGAACACAATAATCGATAGGCAACCTAGGACACTCACAGAGAGAGAGAGAGAGGTCTCAAACCAATAACGGGTCGCATTCAATTCGCCAATGATCATCCAGAATAGGGAAAGACAAGAAGTGCACCAGACAACATAATACAAGTTCTTCAATCTGGTTTTCAGTAACAATAAAACACATTTGGAACTCAAGGTCGACCACACCCAAGTGAATTGATTCACGAGACAAAAGTTGGGCGGAATGCATCTAAAAGTAGCAAACTCGCCCCATGTACCACGGAATCAGTTCTTGCATGAAACACAGCCTCGTCCTGGACCTGCCAGCCAAAAAAAAAAGAAAAAAAAACATGTTGGGATTGGTTTATTGCACGTAGGCCATAAGCTGACACATGAAAATCAATTTCAACAGCAGTGTGCAAGAAAGATGTTACCTCAATTTAGACGAAGAGTAAAGTGTACCAAACATCACTTGATTCTAGATCTAAAATAAATTTGTAGACAGATAATCAGACAAGATCAGGTAGCTACAGTGCTACCACCGAAACCCTGGAATTCAATTTTTTTACCACTGAAACCCTACAAACAATTGAATACAATTTTTTCCTTCATAAAAAAGAAAAGAAAAGAAAAGAAAAAGATATTCAGGTGTTCACGCAGGAAATGGGAAAAAACAAACCCTCATCAGGAACTCGTAGGTACTTAATACTATTCCAACGGATGTAGCAATCAGGCATTCGCCAAAAACTATCCCCATCCTGAAAAATAAACCCCGATTAAATAACACACTCTTAATTTGGAGAAATGTAGACAACATCGTAAAAAATAAATAAATAAAAAAATAAAATATACATATACTCTCGTTATGGGAAGTAAATCAAAGGAAAATGGTACCTTAGATGTGCATATAACTTTGCGGAGGTGGATGTTCATCAAGTATCACAATCGTCCAAATGTCCACTGTAAGTCTCCCCATTTTTCAATTCCACCAACTGTTACAAGATAGCAACAGCCATGAATTACAAGTTGCAGCCAAAACGACAAACCGGTAAACACAGTCCACACAGCACAAAAACAAAAAAAAAAAAAAGTCAAAAAAGTACAACCTATCGCTGTCAGGGAATGCAACAACAGAGATTACTTACCATGTGGTGGCCTTGAACAGTATTAAGCACAGAGAGAAAGAGAGAGAGAGAGAGAGAAAGCTGCAATTGACAACACCATGCATTTAATACAGAGGACAAAGGGCCAGATCACATAAACCAAAAATAACAAAACATGTACCATAAAATAATACAATATTGCATTCTTTCATCATACAAAGAACAAACTGGGCCAGGGACCAAAGAAAAAAAAAAAAGAAATGATAAAGGAAAAGAGTGAGAGAGAAAGAGAGTGGAATGCAAAGTCGTGAGCTTTACCATATTACGGGCACAAAAGCACGACCAATGCGGTAATCGAACTGACCCGCAAGAAAAATTGAAGGCCAATCACGCTTAAAACAAGAAGGACCACCACCAACTTTTGGGATTTGTTTTCTTGTCTCTTTTCACTGCTGGCTAAACCGTTGTTTCTGTGTGTTTGTCTAATTGGAAGAAAAATTATTACATTATAGTATGCTCTTCTATCAAGTTAAAAAATTTGATAAGTTAATTTTTTTTTTTTTTAAAAAAAACTAAGTATAATACAATATAATGTAATAAGCTTCTCCTCCCCACTTTTTCTCACCCTATCTCTCCCTCTCTCTCTCTCTCCAGGCTCTCTCTCTCCGAGCGAGTCTTATCTTGAGTCACACGGGAACCAGAGCCGTCCAGAATGGACCTAATGACCCACTCCTCAGCGTTCTTCCTCCCGACGATCGCGGCGGCCGACAACAGACAATCATCGACGTACGTCCTCGTCGCCCTTAACCAACGCCTCCCGAGATTCACTCCCCTGCTCTGGATGCACGGTACTTTCCCCTGCACCGCCATGCCCTTTTTTCCTGTTCTTTCTTATTTCTTGTTATTTATTGCGATGAATTTTTGGCTTAGAGCAGCTCGACTGCGTATATGCGCTGATGGGGGCGCCAATCGCCTGTACGACGAAATGCCTCTCTTCTTTCCGCTCGAAGACGCTCTTGATGTTCGACATAGGTGGTTTCTTTATTTCTTTTATTTTTATTAAATTGCTAATATGCGGATTTTAAGCTTATATTAAATGGTTGAACTGAATAGAGCTAAATGAGCAAATGGCGAAAGGTTTAACCGAATTGTCAATGATAAAAGGTTTAAATGATACGGCTTTTAATTGCTTTGACGAGTCTTTGGAGATGGGTTATTTTTTTGGATTTGTCACTTCAGTTGTAATTTTGGGTAATCCAAAATTGCCTTTGAAGGTGCCCCACAATTGTGCATCTCTGCTTTTAGGGATAACGGAGACAAATCAGAGTGAGAAGTACGGAATGTTTTAGATGAGATTTGGGCATATAATTTAGAACTTTAATGTTCTAGATGTAGGAGTGCCTTGAACAGTGCAGCAATTATTTCTTAAGATTCTTTAGCTTATTTGTAATGTAGTCTGACAATTAGATATGTAACTAGGTACAAGCCAGACATAATCAAAGGTGACATGGACTCAATCCGAACCGAAGTCCTGGAATTTTATACCAGACTGGTAATTAAATTTCTGTGAATTGCTTTTCTGATTCTGTAAGCCAATTTTCTACATTTATTGCCACTTTATCTATCTTCCAAACACCCTACGTGGGACTACTCTCAAAGCTACAATGCACCTTTCCCTGCCTTTATTATTTTACTTAGATTGTGGTGTAACTACAACTTGGAATGCTCACTGTATATATTGCTTACCAAATGCAGGGAACAAAGGTAGTTGATGAATCTCATGATCAAGACACCACAGATCTACATAAATGCATAGCATATATTCGCGACTTCACTCCAAACTTGGATAAGTCTAGAGTAAGTCACATTTGTTCATGCTGGGACCATCTATCCTTTGTGTCTGCATGTGACCATCTATGTTATTTGTATGCTGGGACTTTACTGGGTGTTCTCAGATGCTTCCATACAAAATTTCTTTTGCCTAATTTTTTCCTACATCATTGGCCTTTCACTCTTCGTTAGGTTAGGAACTCAGTTTGTGATCATTGTATATTTTTGCTGGCTAGTGGCTGCACTAAAATGGGAATGGCATGGTTAGAGAAGTTGCTTGTCTGCGGCACTTCTTGGATTGGCGAATGATATATTTTTTTCTTATTTTGCAGCTATGCGTCCTTGTAGCTGGAGCACTTGGTGGACGGTTTGACCATGAGGCAGGGAACCTTAATGTTGTGTATCGTTTTTCAACCATGAGAATAATTCTTCTATCTGATGATTGCCTCATCCTTGTACTTCCAAGGACTCATCGCCATGAGATTTATATTCAATCTTCTGTTGAGGGACCACACTGTGGGCTTATTCCCATGGGAACTCCATCCCAGTCTACTACAACTACCGGGCTTCAGTGGGATCTAAGTAAGCATATTGCCGTAAAACTATTCCAGTCATGTCTTTCTTTCATTTGATCCTGAACAGGAATAGTTCCAACATTGACTCGATCATTATGTTTTCTAGTCACCAGTTCATCTAAATCATTTATCTGGTTGTCAGTCCGTCTAAACCTTTATATTATACAGGCAACATGCTACAGTCTGACACACCATAAGCTTTGTGTTTGCTTTTCTTCCAGCTGATACGGAGATGAGTTTCGGCGGTCTAGTGAGCACGTCAAACATAGTCAAAGCAGATAAAGTTACCGTACAATCCAGTTCAGACCTTCTTTGGACAATATCTATAAGAAAGTTTTAATTGTTATGCCTTGGAGAGGAGGTGAATAAAGTGCGGATTTTACAAGTTTTTCTAACCGACAATACCAGGACCGTCTTGAATAAAAGGCTACTTACCTTTTCTGTCATTTTCATGTAGGCAGGATTTATAGTTCCTTGGCCAAACCCAAGAACAATATTTTCTAGGAGAGGAAGATTATTTTGTAAATATTCAATTGCTTAAGTCAATTTTATCGCCACTTTTTACCTTCTCATCTTTGCTGTGTTCCTTGCCAATGTCATTAGAAACAGTATTGAGGAGTGGCAAAAAGAAGTAAACAAGATGAATTAATTCAGGATCTGACAGATTGGTTATAAATCCTCCACACGTACAACAAACAATCCGAGAATCAGGGAGTTTAGATGCATCAATAAATAAAAGCACTTTCATAAAAGAAAAGGAGACCAAAACCAAAACAGGAAGTCTATAGAAAAGTTAGGCATTTCAACGAGAAAAAGAATAAGAGGCAACGGTATGATTACTCGATTGATCAAAATCTGTATGTACAGGTTGAATGATCACAAAGGAAGGAAATTTTCTTAATTAAAATAACAGGTTAGAAAACAAAAAAAAGACATAAAAGGAAAGTAAAAGAAGCAAATGCGAAGACAGCTACCCAGTTTACCTGACAAAATAAATGCTGCAAATCGTCCTAACAGCGGTTGAACGGTTAGGATAAAAAAAAAAGAAAAACATAAAACCTATGCATGATACAATGGGGAAGGCGCCGGGCGCTAGAATCCCATACATTCAGGGCTCTCACACATCTGGGGCACATGGAAAATTAGCAATTGACAATCTATAGGTGTTGAAGAATCAGGCTTAGGACACCGAATGCTGTACAGAGGAGATTACTTCCTCTACATGAAGTAGCTGAGCGATTTCTTCTTCCTGGAACCGCCTTCTCCATATAGATCGTTCCACTGGAGTAGCTCACTCATATTTGCAGAGTCTGATGATACACTTGCACATACCTGCAACATGTACCAGAAAAAGTTTACCAAAAATTTTGCTTAGTTCTGTTTTGTCAAACATACATGCATAAAATACCTCACTACAGAAAATACATCGTCCACAGCATTCAAGTCCAAAAGCATCCTACCTGCTCATGAGCATATCTAAAATCCTCCATCTTGAGGGGCCGGATGTCGGCACTGCTGTACGGTGCAGGCATTGGGTTGTTTTCTGCCACTGCCAAAGCTCTCTCCTGAGGTTTAAAAATAAAATTATTAAGTCAAAAGCCATCTCAGCATTTAAGACTCCATGACAATTTTGAATTTCAAGGAACCCCAAGAAAGTAGAGCTTTATCTCCCTAAGATTCTACAGGATGGCATTTATTCAAAACAACAAAAACAATTTCAAGGGATAAAGGTGACTCCCACGTCCCAATCATCCAATGTTTCCATGCATTAAGTGCAATCACAATCTGCAAACCAAGTCAATTTATCATTCATCAAACAACTTAAATCCTGAAGATAAGATCGGGATATTAGTTTTGTGGATGAACCAATAACTGAACTGCAAACTGCAGCTACCACCATAGGAAGAATTTCAAAAAAAACAAAAAAGAAAAACAGAGAACTAGCTAAGGAAATCAACAAAGAAAACAATATCCATAGGCACTTACAAACATCAGTCAGATAAAACAACTTGAAGACTGGATGCTTATAATAGAAAAGGATAAATACAGTGCAGGGAACAGAAGTATTATGAACAGCATCAAAGTTTATGATTATCATTACAAACCTTTTTTTCCCTCTCCAATATTTCTCTTATGGGGCAATGTGCTGCAGTCACACAGAGATTCTGCAAACAAAACATAGTAGTGATTATAGAAACTGCAGACCACATGATTCCAATGCGAAAAAACTGAAAAAACAATACTGCTCACCACGAGGTCACATGTTGTGAGGGGCAGGGCAGAGAGGAAGAGATAGAGAAAAGAAAGAAGAGATTGAGATAAGGAAAAGAAGATGAAAAGAAGCAACCAACCTTCAAATCACTTCCTGAATAACCATCAGTAATATTTGCAACCGCTTCCAAATGAACACCGGGTGCCAAATCTTCTTTAGCCAATATGACCCTCAAAATTTTCTCTCTATTTGGTGCATCTGGCAAATTAACCATCAATCTGCACATATCATTTGCACAAACATCTCAACAATATTCCTATTAGCCTGGATGCAGAGGAAAAATAGAACATAGCAAGATAGAACACCTCCGAGGAAGCCTCCTTATAACAGCCTCATCAAGGTCAAAAGGTCTATTTGTGGCAGCAAGAACCAACACCCGTTCTCTATCCTTTGTACGCAGACCATCCCAATTTACCATGAACTCATTCTTCATTTTACGCATGGCCTCATGTTCCCCAGGATTTTCACGTCTTCCCAGCATGCTATCCACCTAAAACAATAAGTCAAGAAATTAAATAAATTCTAACGAATTAGAGCAGCAGATGGCAAAATGTATGAAAGAAAATCAAGAATAACAGTACTGTACATGCAAGCAGGTTCAGCATAAACATGCAGATTGTGCTGGTAGGAGGTAGGGGTACAAAGAAACAAGAAGGTTGGAAAATCATCAATACAACCAACCTCGTCAACAAAAACAACACTGGGAGCAATTTTGCTAGCCAAAGAGAATACTGCCTTAACATATTTTTCTCCTTCGCCAAACCACTGCAATCACAGGAGCTGTTACAGAATTTCATTCAAAAACTTACTGTGAGGGATTAAGCACCATCCATTTAGAAATAGGTACCTTTGAAGTAATACTCGACATGGATATATTTATAAAGTTTGCACCAGCCTCAGTTGCAACAGCCTTTGCAAGCATTGTCTTCCCGGTGCCAGGAGGCCCAAAGAGCAGTATTCCTTTGCAAGGCTGTTTAACAGAATGATGAGTCATGAACATACAAGACACTCAGGCATAGGAAAAGGGAAAATGGAAAAAACATCTAAAAAAGAATTAAAATAGAAAAATGTGTGTTGCTAACCTTAGTTAGCTGTCCTTTGCAAAACAATTCAGGCCTTTGAAGAGGAAGCATCACTAATTCTTTCAAAGTATCCTTGACACTTTCTAGGGCTCCAATGTCATCAAAGGTAACTCCAATATCACTTGGAGGAATAACATCTGCTATGAGTTTCTTCTCAAACTCATTCTCAGTGACCACATCCTGAAAATTGCTTAGGTTATTGCAGAATGCATTTTTTTTAAGTATCCAGCAATTATACCCATAGCTACAAACTCTTACCTTGAGTGATTTCTTAAGGCTCTTACTTTCACTTTGTATACCATGTAGAATACTCAAGCCATAGTTAATGCTGCAACATAGATCAAAAGTGGAAATATTAATAAGTTAAAGAAATTCATCGCGATTATTGATGAAGATAAACATGAAGAAAAACCAACCTATCAGTTGATATCATCACATGTTTTGCATCTTTGACAGAACTTTCAGAACAATGCATAAAATGGTGACTCAAAGCCCAGCCCACTATTTTTTCAACACCTATTGAAGTAGCATGCCAATAACACCAGCAAATAATGCAGTTTTTAGTAGAAAGTGTAACATGTTCAGGGTAAAAAGAAAGCACAGTTTCCATCCAATAACACTTACTTTCAGTTGTAAGGGCTTGATCTTTAATGGACAAAGTTCCAATGTCAGGGCAGAGTAAACCAGCTCGACTTAGAACCTGAAATTTTTGCAGTACTGGTAAGTAACGCTTGACATAAAACCAACTAAAAGGAATAACTGAAATTGAAAGCCCACCAGAAAAGTGGTAGTAAAAACAAGAGGAATGTTCTTTTGAAGAAAAAAAAAAAGGAGGAAAGAGAGAAGGAATGATAGAAAGCAAAGACTTTCATCTTAGAAAAATTTGTAATATAGGGAGAGATGACAGCAATCAATACATCGGGGCTTCTCATACTAACTTCTCCATTCATTGTAGTTTGGATTCAGAATTGACCATGCACTAAGTGGCCACATCGTTGGGGCCAAAAGGTTGTTTAAAGCAAGCAATAAAAGAAAAAAATTTGACCAATTAATTTGTTGTCCCCATTGAAGTTATCAAATCTCTGTTCACTTTTTCATAACAAAATTTTCATAATAATACCTACTCAGATATATTCATAAATTGAGAAACAACCATATCTAACATGGCAAAAAGTTTGCTATTTACCACTAGACCATCTAATGCAGACAAGATAGAACAATACTAATAAAGCCTGAATAAAAAAGTAACTTTGTTCATCTATCTGGGTTATACATTTGAATAGCTACATACAATATTGATATTACCAACTTAACTACAAAAAGACCATCTGGCATGCAGATGATACAAGCAAGTGTCATGATACGAGCTATCATGAGCATGGAGATATCTTTTATTAAGGCAGAGGAAAGAATCCATATGATAAGATTATTAAGGTATGATATATAATTCATATCTTGAACCTCACTTAACAGTTTAAACTTTTTGGTGTTTGGTTTCTTGACATGGTATTAGAGAGTGATCATGAGTTTGAATCCCATTGTCTTCACATTTAATTGTGAATTAGTTATGAATTTTTGGTTTAAGCTTTTACGTGGAATGGTTTCTTCACAGAGATTATACTCACCAAACGAATGTTAACAATGTTGGCCTGTGCTTTCAGAGTTTCAATATCACGCTCCAACTGCTGCTTCCAGTCCAAAAGTAAGGCTTCCTCCTGCAATGATTCACCAAAATAAAAAAATCCAACATTCAGAGAAAAATATTAGCTCCAATAGATTAAGGCCAATACCTGAGGTATCTGTATTGCAACTTTGTTCGGGAAAAGCCGTGACAGCTGCTTCATTGTTTTAGATGTCTCTTTATTCTTTTCACTTGGTCTGCTAAAATTATCCTGAAGTACCACAATGGTAATAATATATGTTATTAATAGAACTATGAGAGCAAGGCAGGTAGAAAAATTAAATAGCAATAATGGGAAATCCCATTTAAGTAAGACAGCATGAGTCTAAGAAAGAACTTCACACAAGCAAGACTGCACATGGGATGTAAATATATACATAAAATCAACCCGATATACAATTTCCATCCTCACATGATGTGATGAGCTGGAGATTGTGAGAACTAGAACCAACAATAGTTGCCTCAAAAACTAAGGCTTCAAGCTTCAAGAAAGAGACCATGTTATGGATACTCAAAGAGCATAGGTGGATAAGAATGACTTCCAAAGATGGCCATGCTACCAAGAGTTTCCTTTCTTCTTTCTGTTCATGCATGCCCTTTGTGAGTTTTTTCGTTTTTGGGAGAGGGGGTGGGGGCAGTGGTGTTGTAGCTGCTCATCCTCATTAACAGCATAATTATCTTCTACTTACCAAACAACAAATCACATTTAAGAACAAAGTTTTCACTGGTTAAATGGAAAGACAAAGACAAACAATCCCATTAACTCCTGCTGTCTAATCAACATGCCACCCTTGGTATTATAGCCAAACTTTGCATCTCAGCAACAAGATTGTGAAATCAATTTTCCACCTGTCATATCCAAATTGACAGAACCAAGACATTCCTAAATGCTTTACATGCTATCACTAAATACCTTGACCAACTACATAATGCAGTTGAGTTAAGAAGTTATGATCAATGCTCAAATAATTATATTATAGTTTTTTTTTTAAATGGCAACTTAATTAAATTTTACAAAACGTAACAAGACGCCCTTTAGGAATTTAGATTCTACAAACCAAGCCAACTGACAAACTGATGTTTTAGTAACTAAGCCAGTAAAGCAGAAAATACTGGAGAAGCATGATCAAGCAACACAGTGCAAACTTACAAACTGACCTAAGCCAGTACAGAAATGTAGAACATACCGGAAAAGCAAGATCAAGCAATGCAGTGTGATTGCTTCCAAACTTTGTAAACAAAAGACCACCAGGATGTGACTGGAGAACATAAAATTGTCAAAAATGGGTTGTAAGAAAACATATCAGCTTTCAAAATACTAAGAAAAATAAAATAACAAAAAGAACAACAATGTCAGTTATTACCTTCTCCTTGCGATTGTCAACTTGAGTATGGGAGCCAATGACAATAACACTGTCTGGCAAATTTTCTAGTTTACTCTTTAAGTTGGAATAAACATCCTGATTGCCCGCCATAGATTTTTCTATGTCTTTGAAGAACAATATCAAGGGATTGCTTTTACTTTCATTTGCAGCAACCTAATAATGTTTTTAAAAAAGAATTAGTTATTGCTTTTAGTGAGAAAAACAAAGCAGCAGCTGACATCAGTCCATTACGAAGAAGAACATACCTCAAAGAGTTCATTAATTGCAAGCCTCTCATATTCTTCGCTTCCAGAATTATCCAGCTTCAGTGAATTAGCTGCACATTTAACAAATAAGCAAAATTTGATGACAGGAAACAACAGCAAATAATGTCTAAAAAACCAATAAAAGAAAGTTCAGAAATATACGAGCACAGAAGAAGCCATGATCTTCTTCACAATGGCCGCCAAGATCACTGCCCTCAGGGATGGATCTATCAAATCTAACCCCAACTTTTGAGGCTCCATTTTCTTCAAAGGCAAGGACTACCTTGCCTCTAAAACCAGTTGTCGGGCCCCTTCTCAGGAGGAGAAAAAAAACATATCAGAATAAGAACAAAAGACAAATTCGTTTTACACAAAATTTTGGTGTATCTAGATGCAGGAAAATGTGACCCAGCTGAATTGTAGAAAGACCACAGTTACAAAGATAAATATAGCAGCTTAGAGACTGTTTGGTATCACTCTCAAAAATATTTTTTTTAAAAAAAAAAAAGATGAAAAAGAAAACCAGAATAATATAGAGAAGCCAATAAGATGTTTGATTGTATTAAGCAAATCAAAAAATATGTATTCCGTATGTGAATAAACATACATGTGTGCATGTATGTATGACCCTCTCTCTCTGTGATATCAACTGGATTGGGCTGGGTAAACTGAAACGAGGCCCACTCATGAACAGGGTCATGCCCTGAGTCAACTGAAACAAGGCCCAATCATAAACAGGGTCATGCCTTGTGACCCTGCCTAGCACAATGTAGGCTGTGCCAACGCATGGCATGGTATGAATAATACAATGTTGTCTCCTCCCCAACATGGTCTGGCCTAGGCCTGGAAACCATTTTGTGTCATGATAGGGCACAAAACCTTGGGCCTCATCCCAGACTGGCCACAACCTAGTGGGTCATGCCAATTGACACCCTGTTTGTGCATGTATATGTGCATCAATATATATATATTGCATAAAAATTATCAAACAGATACATATATGGGTGGGAATACGCATATGTTGCCACATTTCTCAAAACTTATAACAGAAAACTGGTAATAACAGTCACACCAAAATGTGATCCTAGCTTATGCTCTCAATTATGCAGAGAGTGCTCAATAACATAACTAAACAACCCAAGGGGGCAGGCAGCCGGCTAGAGTCATTAAAGTAGAAAACTGATCAAAGAATTATCAAGGGAAAATAAACCTTAGAGGAGTTGACAGAGGAGACATGGCAGAAGATAGGGGGGCCGTACCCACAAACTTTACTCTATCACCTGCAAAGTTCATAATATTTAAGTTCCTCCAACTATCAAGCAAGTGTGAGGAAAGGGATGGAATAAAATAAATGTCTAACAGGACACTGCAGCTACATGGAAGTGAATTGTGCCTGTTTTAAATGTGTAGTTTCTGGATGATGCAGTAGAGATTTCCTGCTTTGGCAGTGCCTGAGAGTTCATTGTGGGACCACCAGTAATGTCAGCATCAACACTGGAAGTCGGTTTCTTCTGATGTAATGCTGCCTGCCCAGCTCTTTTAGTAAACGCAGATGCTCTTTCAGGCCTAGAACTTTCTTTAGCACAATCAGCTTCTTTAAGGGTTGATCCCTGGAGATTATAATCAAACAATGTAAGAGGCAGCCAAAAACACCAAATGAAATGCAGATCCAAGTATCCACCAAACTCCAAGGTAACAAACAGATTGTGACAAGATGCAAAATATAATTTTAAAAATTGCTTGAAACAGCAAAACAATGAAAAAAAAAAGAGGCAAATCAAATTTAGAGGCATTAAAGAACTTACACCAGGTAACACAAGAGAATCAACAATTAGTAGTCTAGCTCCAACATCTTTGGCAAGGGCCTTTGCGAGAGTCTCCTGATATATTTCTGACCCTGTTGGTAGGGAAGATAAAAGCTCACAGAAGGTGGAATGCTTGAAGAAAATGCACAGGAGGCAGAAACAAACAAATAAATAAATAAACAATATAGATGGTACCTGCGGGACCAGATAATAACATCCGAGGCAACACAGATGAGAGATTGCAAGCAAACTTTGTGAGTTTATTATTACATTTCAAATGAATGAAAGCAACCCCTGTCAAAACTTTCTTCGTCGTTTCACTGTAAGAATCCTCAACATCACCATTACAAATAATCAACAACCAATTCCAGTATGTTAAGACAATGATTAACAAGAAATTGAACAATTATCCAGCTAAGATCCACAATCATACCAAACAAATTTTGTAGCATGAAATTATTGTCTGCAATAGATATGTATTGCTAATGTAAAGCACAAGCATCATAAGCAACTTAATTCATGACTGAAAGCAAGGTTGCACCTTAAATAATACGGAAAACTTTCAAATGAAACTTCAATGTTCTCAGGATTGAGAATTCCTTGTTGTAGACTTTCTTTATGAGCTTGCCGTCTACTAGACATCATAACTGCAGGAGGATCAAGATCCTGAAGTAGTTCTCTTATTTCTCTTTGCTCATCAAGTATTTTGGAAATGCTGCTGCTTAAAAGTTCAGATGATGAACCTGCGAGAATCCGCAAGAGGGGCCTTAATTTATAAGTTGATGAAGGAACCTTAGAAGCACTAAATCCAACGCCACCAGCTGGAGCATTTTCATCGGCAATATCCGATGGAAAAGTTCCCTCACTTGAAGGCTCATTGTTGCCAGTGGTGTCCTTCATGTCAACTACTGGAGTAATATCACTGGCCACTCCAGTGCCAGAACTAGGAACCTCAGTATTCTGCTGTACATCCTCACTACTACCTGCAGGTGGAGGAAGAAGGGACAAATCTTTCCGAAGATTAGACAAAGAAGCTAGTATTGATGCTCCAGCAAAAGCCGAGGCATCCCCAGATCTTGCCTCAATATGCATCCTCTTTATTGGGGCATTCTGGCCTTCTAAGATGCTTACTGACGATACGCCTGGAGCACCTAAGCTATCACTGGAGAGCTGCTGAAAAATCTAAAAGTTTTATTAAGGGATTCTAAGCCATTAGAAGGGATAATAGAAATTTAAAGACATGCCAAGAAATGCTGAAAGGAAATGGCCTTTTTTCCTTTTGCAAGGATAGGATAAAGGTATCATCAACTGTTGTAGTAGAAAACAAATAAAGAATTCCAAATGTAGATTTCCACCAGAGGAAAAAGGATACATAAGCATGTTTTCCAGAAGGACTGAAAACCAGTTCATCACCTCCGGTCAATATTACGCTGGAATTCTTTTGGTAATGTTTACCATTCACTTGGACGATTCCTTTCCCCCCAGTGATTTCCAACAGTACTATAGATGCACCTCCACGCTGCACAATGTAGAGAGGTAAATAAAGAAAACAGTACTGTCATCAACTATGATGTCAAAGTTAACACTGTCATAAGCAATGAATATCAATGCTTAATATAATATCATACAAGATCAGGAAAAAACTTATAGCGAATGAGCTTACCTCTATGTGTTTCACTTTACATAAAATGTTGCTGCTGGAAGGATCATTAAGCCATAAATTGCATTGACGACTTTGACCAATGGTGAAAATAGTCCCATACATGGTCAGGTGAGGATTCTGGAATTAATGCTTAAAATATCAGAAAAAAATTAATGGCCTAGTTACTAAGAAAGCAAAATACCAGGGTCATTCTTTTGGGCCAAAATAAAATTCAACACTTGTTTTCCAGTTGCCTCTATTATTTTCTGGTTTTTTCTTCAAAATACTAATAACAAATAAAGATATCAAACTTACTGACCTTTATTTTTCTTTTGTTTTTTTTTGGGGGGGGGACAAGAGAAAATACATTAAAATTTGCACCTTCACATACTAGATTCCTCTCCTAAAGCAAATTATCATCTTAATAACAATGTTCTTTGATGCACATTTTAAACATGTTATGTCACTCACAACAAAATAGAATATATCACTGATGTCAGTGATTAAGCAGGTCAACCAAAAAAAAAAATCATGATTGAAAACCTTAAGAAACAGAACTAAGACATAAAAAATTCCACCCATTACCCATGGCAAACAAATTCATACAATCCTCCCTGCGTGACTACAGATTGAAAAAGACCAGTAATTGAGGACTCACAAAACAATCATCAGTCAATAATTTCATCATTACTACTAGAGGTGTCAAATTTTAACTCAACCTGATGGGTCAACCCAAACCCAACATGTAATGCACTGACCCAAAAAATTTCGAGTCGGGTCAGGTTGGGTTGTGAGTGGCCCATTGGTGACCTGCTGTAGTAATTTACTACAAACAGCAACATGATCCAGACATGACGCAGACCTCACTAGACAGCAGTCAAAAGTCTCATGATGCTGTTCAAGTCCACAAAACTTTCCAGAAACACTCCATTCTGCACATTATCCAGAATATCATGCTTCAATCAAAACAAGCACTCAACCAATATGGCATGTCAACCAATAAAAAAGAAGAAAAGAAGAAAGTAACTCGCATTAAGGAAATTTTATCTTGTTCCCACAACGAGACAGAATTCATTTAGCATTCCCAATTCTGCCCCCAAGAATTTCAAATAAAAAGTTACCTAGGAAACATTAACTTACAACAGTAATGAAAGGAATGACAGGCTAATAAAAGGAGAGCAATGTATGCATTTCAAACTTGATGTCCACGAAGTAGCAAGAATCATGAATGGGGAATGCTATCTGATTGGTTCCAGTAACCCTGCTCCCAAAAGCTTCCCAAACACGAACGCAGATGATGGAACATCCTAATCAGAGGTTATCAAAGTTGCACCTATTTCTCACTTCAACAGGAAATCTTTCTAGGGATCTTAGAGATTGAGTAGGACCAACATAACATGACATACAGAATATTGAAAAATAAACAACATTATGAAATTACTCTAAAATAAACAGTCTACGCCAAATTCAAACCAGATACAAAATATTGACAAATAAACAACAGTATGAAATTACCCAATAAAATTTAAAGAAAAAAAAAGGGCATAACGCCCACCCACCTGGGAGCACTGAGAAATCAGCTTTCCCCATGCAGCCTTGGAATTCAATTTTGAAGCCTTTGCTGGTCTCCTTTTTAGCCTATTCAAGGCCACACCCACAGCCTTGGATTTCTCCCCATTTACTGCAGCTTCGCCTAAAACCCATGACGAATTGAATAAGAAAAGAACAAAAAGAACCAATCTTTTGACCCCCAAAGGGAGTAACAACTAAATGAAAAACCCAAAGAAACCCCAAAAGTAGAAACTTTTAACACCAAGAACCAATGCATGCAACCAGAATCACGCCAAGATCGCACCTAAAGGCTGCGGAGACACCAAGTCTTCACCTTCAGCATCAGCAGCGCCAGGAGATTTCTCAACAGCAGCCACAGGGATGGGCGGCTTAGTGGCCTGCAGATCAGCGGATTGTAGCTCCGGGTCTCGAGGTACGGACCCTGATTCTTTCGCCGGACTTAAATTTTCCACCTGAGCAGCCACCAACGAATCATTCGTCGACGATGAAGCCTCAGCCGCCGCCACAGCCGCGGTTACCGCCTATCAAGAACCAATAAAATTCAATGAAAAAAGGCCACAAAAGACCCCACGAAACCGAATCTAAAACAAACCAACAAAAAAGAAACAGAAAGATAAACACTTGTAGCTTGGATCGTTTTGAGGCCGGAGGAGGAGAAGATGGGGAGTTGGGGGCGGCGGTGGAAGAGGGAAGGGGGCGTTTGTTGGAGGAGCTCCGCCTGGTTTCCACCATCTTCTTTGGTGTTTGGTGGTGGTGGTGGTGTTTACGGGGGGATTTTCTCTCCCTCCCTCTCTCTTTCTCTCTCTAGCTTCTTTCCGATCCAACAATAAGTCTTAAAAGTAAGTTCGTCTGGGAGAGAAAACAAGAGACATTGAGCGAAGGTAAGTGAGAAGCTCAACGGTGAATGATTATAGGAGCATCGGTTATCCAAAGGCTGGCTTTGTTAAGATATACCGGTAAATATATATATATATATATATATTTAAATATTGCTTCAAATAATGGGCGGCCTATTAAAAATAAAAAAATAAAAAATGGCGGTGGAAAAAAATGTAGGAAAAGACACGACTGTTGATCTCTTTTTATTTTATTTCTTTTTTTAATAAAAAAAATTATGAACCAGCAGATTTCTGATTTTTTTTTTTATATTGCTTTATCATTGCTATGTTGTGTGAGAATATTTTCATAAATGAGTTTGGTTTTAGATTTCTACGTGGGGAATTCATTGAAATTTAAAAGCTTTTAAATTATAAAAGGATCTAAAAAATCTAATATTATGGTCATTCAACTTTATATAAGAATAATTCAATGAGAACAAAAATTAAAAGTATGGAAGAATATGAGTTTCTCGGATTTTCATATTTTTCTTTTTCTTTTTAGCTATGCTTGTGCATATATATTAGATGTAGCAATTTGTCACTGTTTCTTTTCCAAATTAGTAATAAATCTTTGATACTCAAATATGCTTTGATAATTGAAATTGACAATTAAGTTGAAATATTTGGTATTTGGTTTTAAATGAAGGAATTTAATGAAATAATATCTCATTGGATTTTTGTAAAATAGATGCCCCCCCCCTATATTGTTTGCAGCATCAAGTGAATTAATTCTTCCTGAACTCATATTTTGATGAAAAATAAGTATTTTACTATTGTATATTGAAATTTAAATAATTAAATTTAAATAGTTATAATTATACACATGATAATAAATAGAAAAAGATAAATAAATTAATATTTTTAAGTTTTATGCGTACTAAACCAGTTTTAAATGAAAGGAGGAGCTGGAATTATGTTGCAAAGTTATCTTTTCTATTTAGGTTTTTGGTCCTTTTTTTTTTTTTTGGGAAAACTGCATTTAACATTTATTTATTCTAGTGGAAAATTAAAAATGGAACGTGCAATAGAAACAATTAAGAATGTTGTGAATGGCTGCCAAGTAACAAATTAAATCAATTCGTTAAAATTTTCATTATATGTGTTTGTAAAATATTTGACCCAAAATCTGTATTACATTATAATGGCTATTCAATACATATTTATAATAATAATTATTATTAATTATTACTGTAAATTAAAAAATTTAAAATATACTATCAACAACAACAATAATAATAATTTAAAATAAACCAATATATATGCAGTGTCTCAATTCATCTGTGCCTCTTAAATTAATTTCAGATTCCTATTTTCCCTTATCTATCAACGTTAAGTATACTTTTTCAAATGTCATGAGATGTATAGCAAAATGTTATAGGATATTTGCTAGCATCTCACCACGATATTCAACTAATTGTGAACTTTCAAAGTGCACTTAAAACCTGCAAAAAAGTTTTTGAAGAGAAATTTTAGCGGTTGAAAATTTAAATTTTTATATTTAAAATTTTGAATTTTAATCTTAAGAGATGAGTATAAAATTTCTGAAAAAAAATATATAAAAATATATCTTGATTACATAATTTATGATATAATATATTTTTTTAATTAAAAAAAAAAGGGCTAAGAAGGAGACGGCACATTTTAAATTGGGTGGCTATCACCGACCAACCATCTGAAAAAACACATATGGGATAACTGGGTCATGTATGTCAAGTTGTAGTTGTGCATTCCTGCCCTGCCCCTACACATTTAAAGCATATGTTCTGCACCAAACAAAAAGGCTATGACCAAAATGGTAGTAACTACCAATCACAATTGTTCAAAAAAAATAATAATAAATTCAAAAAAAATTCACTAATAACATGCATTCATAGTTCAAACATTTACTTTAAAGATGTTTTTTTTCAAATTTTAAGATGTGAAACTAAAATTTATAACAAAAAATAAAAGAGCTTTGCATGTTGTAATTGTATGGATAATGCATTGAAACGTATTCTTTTTGACAAAGACCCACCAAAAATAAATAATAAATAATAAATAAAAAGGAGGAATAGAAGCTCCTTTTCCTTTATAGGCAATAAAGAGACGATCAAAAGGTCTTTATTATTTCCGAATGTAGACGAGAGTGAAGTTCTTAATTGAACATATATAATTGAAAATGAAAAGTTAAATCTCCTACAAGTATATATATACTGTAGTTTTAGATTTTCGATATATTGAGAAAATCTGAAGGGATATAAAATTTGATATATTTAAGTAGATATACAAAATTTTATATTACACTAATTTATACTAATATAATCTAAAACATAAAAATATAATTTAAATGTTTTTTTTTTTTACATCTTCTTGAATTTATTAAAATTGTTTCCACTTATTAATTTTTTTAAATCTATCTCATAGTGAAAAATAAAAAATAATATATATATATTTATTTATTTATTTCGGAGAAGAGTTTGTCGGGTGGGAAGTTAAAAGCCAGTAAAAATAAAGGAAAGTTGAAGGTTGACCAAAGACGGATGCGTACCAATCTAGCAAATTGCTTATTACTGTAGTCTAAATAATCCTAGAAGTTTAAGGATTCAATGGTCTGAATCAAAGACCCATCGTTGTTCAAATTGGGCATCTGGAACCGACTCGTGATGGATAAGTCTAGATGGGCCTACACACTTCTGCTTAGATTCTTGGCTCAAGGGAATGTGAAGTAGGATTGGATATGAGACGATGTACATGGAATTAATTATGGCCAACCATTTTGAGATGAGGAGGCGGAAACGCGTCAGAGCTAACCAGAAGACAACAAAAACAAAAACATGCAAATCCAAACAAACTAAGAAACCCAAATCGTTGAAGTTATTATCATTAAAAATTAAAATCTTATTAGTAATTTTTTTATATTAATTTAAATTTAAATTTAATTGTTGTGTGTGTGTGTGTGTGTGTTTTTTTTTTTTTATAAAAAAAAAGATGATAATAAACGAAAATTTCTTAACATCAGTGCTAGTTTGTTAATAAATTTATAAATAAAGTAATTAATATACTTATGGTTAATTTTTATTATTTTTTATTTATTTTGTTTTGTGGTTAAAAATAAAATAAAAAAAGGTAGTTAAAGTTATCCTATACTTTCAGTCAAGCGACAAATCCAATGCAAACCCTAGTTCCACAGGTCACTTGCCAACCTTATCTCCGCCCTTTTCGGCCTTCAGGCCCTCTTGCTTCTTTGCTGTCTACCTCTCGTCTTCTAGCGAACTTGGCTGTCTGCAACACCCAATCCAATTCCCACCAGCGTCTCTAAAACCAATTAAAAACCCCAATTTTTTTTTTTATTTTGATTTATTTTATATTTTATTCGCCACTGCTGAGAAGAGCTAAGATATTCATGGACTCCAAGGCCTCTTCACCGGAAATGACGTCGCATGTCTCAGGTTCTGCTCATTCCACTGTTTTAACTCCGTCGTTTGATGATTCTCTTATTGATAATTCTGTTAAGAACGGAGCTGCTAGTGGTAGTAGCGATGGAGAGTTTGTGAGTGGTAGTGAGGAGGAGCTTGAAACGGTGCCGGAGATTTCAATTCTTCCGGTTCCGGATAAGTCCTTGGGAGGGGATGATAACGGGGCTGTTTTTGATGATTGTGTGGAATTTTTGACACCACGGAGTGAAGAGCCGGTGTGGAGAGTGTCGGAGAATGGTGACGATGACAACAATGATGCTGTGGGAGAGTCGAAATTTGGGGCTTCAAATGAGCGTGAGTTGGTTGTAGATGAGGGTGAGGACTCGGAGATAATTGGTGCTGAGGATTCTGGTGGAAAAAATGGAACTGGGGTTGTGGATGGTGAAGGAAAGGAGTTTGTAGAGGATGTGGAAGAGAGGGAAGAGGTTCTTGAGAAGCTGAACATGGATGAAAGTGAGTCCAGGGATGGAAAGGTGATTGAAGGGGGGACGATGACTGAGGTTGTTGGTGGCGATCAATCTGCCAAGATTAAAGAGGTTAGTGAGAAGGAAGGAGTGTATTCTGGGCTTTTAGAGCCGGGAAATGATAAGTTGGTGGAAACAGCCATGGACAATTTGCATGTTGTGGCTAATGACAAAACAGATGAAGAGATTGGAGAAGCTGTTTTCGCAATTGACTCAGCTGCACTGGCTACACAGATGACTGGTGCTAATAAAGTGGAACATTTGGAAGACAAACAAGTCCACAATGGTGCTGTGAATGAAGAGTTGGAAAGTGAAGTCTCAGGCAAAGCTGATTTGCTGCAAGTTGATACTCATACAAAGACACTAGTTAATCTGGAAGCTGAAGATGAAGAAAAGCATGATCCAGATGAAGGCAGTGAGAACAAAGTCTCAGTTTCTGATGGAGAAACTGAAGGTATGATATTTGGAAGCTCTGAAACTGCCAAACAAGTCTTGGAGGAGTTGGAACAAGAATCAGGTGTTGCTTCTCAATCTGCTTCAGAGAGCTTGCGTGATCATTTGCAGAGAATTGATGGTCAGATTGTCACGGATTCAGATGAAGAAGTTGACACTGATGAGGAAGGAAATGGGAAGCAGCCATTTGATTCTGCTGCTTTGGCAGCCCTCTTGAAAGCAGCAACATCTGCTGGATCAGATGGTGGTACTATCACTGTGACCTCACAAGATGGATCAAGGCTTTTCTCTGTTGAGCGACCTGCTGGTTTGGGATCCTCTCTTCAATCTGTGAAACCTGCACCACGATCAAACCGTCCCAATCTTTTTGCTCCTCCGAGTGTCACGGCTGCAGGTAACTCAGATAACTTGAGCGAAGAGGAGAAGAAGGAACTTGAAAGGTTGCAGCAACTAAGAGTGAAATTTTTTAGACTTGTCCACAGACTAGGTTATTCTCCTGAAGAATCTGTAGCAGCACATGTTCTATACCGTCTGTCACTTCTTGGAGGGAGACAAACCAATCAATTGTTCAGTCTTGATGCTGCAAAGATGAGGGCTTTGCAGCTTGAAGCAGAGGGGAATGATGATTTGGACTTCTCCTTGAACATACTGGCCATTGGAAAGACAGGGATGGGAAAAAGTGCTACAATAAATTCTATCTTTGGCGAGGAAAAATCATCTATCCATGCATTTGAGCCTGCAACTAATCATGTTAAAGAAATATGTGGTGTGGTAGATGGAGTTAAGATCAGGGTCATTGATAGCCCTGGTCTCAAGTCCTCTGGTTCTGAACAAGGCGCAAACCGCAAAGTCTTGTCTTCCATAAAGAACGTCATGAAGAAATACCCCCCTGACATTGTCCTCTATGTTGACCGGCTTGATACACAGACCAGGGATCTTAATGATCTACCAGTGTTAAGGTCTATCACTAGTAACCTTGGTTCTTCGGTTTGGCAGAATGCCATAGTCACTCTAACCCATGCTGCTTCAGCACCTCCTGATGGACCATCTGGTTCCCCGTTGAGTTATGAGGTGTTTGTGGCTCAGCGGTCACATTTTGTTCAGCAATCCATTGGACAAGCTGTTGGTGATCTGCGTTTGATGAATCCAGGTTTGATGAGTCCTGTATCACTTGTAGAGAATCACCCTTCCTGCAGAAAAAATAGAGATGGCCACAAGGTACTCCCTAATGGCCAAAGTTGGAGACCTCGGTTGCTGTTGTTGTGCTACTCTATGAAGATTTTGTCTGAAGCAAGTTCGTTTATGAAACCGCAAGATCCTTTTGACCACCGGAAGCTTTTTGGCATTCATGCTCGCTCACCTCCCCTTCCATACCTGTTGTCTTGGTTGTTGCAATCTCGTACCCACCCCAAACTCTCAGCTACTCAGGGGGGTGATAGCATCGATTCTGAAATTGACTCGGATGATTTTTTAGAATCTGATCAAGAGGAAGGAGATGATGAGTATGATCAACTCCCACCATTCAAGCCCCTCAGGAAAACTCAGATTGCAAAACTTAGCAAGGAGCAAAGAAAAGCATATTTTGAGGAGTATGATTATCGGGTGAAGCTCCTCCAGAAAAAGCAGTGGAGGGAAGAGTTGAAAAGAATGAGAGAGATCAAGAAGAAAGGAAAGGTTGCTGCAGATGAGTATGGATACATGGGAGAAGATGCAGAAGCAGAAAATGAAGGCCCAGCTGCTGTGCCAGTTCCATTACCTGATATGGTCTTGCCACCTTCCTTTGATGGTGACAATCCAGCTTACAGGTATCGGTTCTTGGAGCCGACTTCACAATTCCTAGCAAGGCCAGTTCTGGATACCCATGGTTGGGACCATGATTGTGGCTATGATGGTGTTAACATCGAACACTTTTTGGAAATGGCTAATCGGTTTCCAGCTGTTGTTACTGGTCAAGTAACCAAGGATAAAAAGGATTTCAACATCCATCTAGATTCTTCAATTTGTGCAAAGCATGGGGAGAATGGATCAAGTATGGTTGGCTTTGACATCCAAAATGTTGGAAAGCAGCTTGCCTACATTCTTAGGGGTGAGACCAAATTCAAAAATTTGAAGAAAAATAAGACAGCGGCAGGGGCATCCATTACATTTTTGGGTGAAAAAGTTGCTGCTGGTTTCAAACTTGAGGATCAGGTTGCACTTGGAAAGCGCCTTATGCTGGTTGGGAGCACAGGGACTGTCCGTTCTCAGGGTGATTCAGCATATGGAGCCAATTTGGAAGTGCGCCTCAGGGAAGCAGATTTTCCCATTGGCCAGGACCAATCCTCTTTGAGCCTATCTTTGGTGAAGTGGAGAGGGGATTTAGCTCTGGGAACCAACATTCAGTCCCAGTTTTCCATTGGACGGAATTCTAAGATAGCAGTTCGCGCGGGATTGAACAACAAGATGAGTGGACAAATCACTGTTCGAACAAGCAGCTCTGACCAGCTTCAGATTGCACTTGCAGGTCTTCTTCCAATTGCAATGGCAATCTATAAGCACCTTCGACCTGGTGTTAGTGAGAATTACTCAATATACTAGATCCTGTTTCCTTTTTTGTTAGTTGCGCTGTTGATTGGCATCATATGTTAGAACTATATCTCGAGCATGATTTAGCCTTGAATAACGTTAAATTACTGATTGGTGTAGTCTTGAATAAATATACAGTTCTGATTCATGTACACTGTACTTGTACGTGGTGAATGTCAAAGAATTGTAACAATTCTCATATGGATTCACAAGTGAATTATCGAAAGAAGATGATTTCATTGTGCTTCTTTAGCTGTTTTACTTTTCGAACATGGTCATATTTGCAGTGTTTTCCATATGTGATGGGCATTTACCTTGCTGTATGCTGGTAAAAAGAATCTCTCTGTGAAATTTACTGTGTCAGCTGCATCTTATGATTTAAAGTTCTCCCGTTGGTATTTTTGGCCGAAAGTTGCCAGCAACTAAGCCAACAGTCCCGGCTGAGTATTAATTTCTAAGTTTGTTCTTCCTAGTGCTTCTGTAAGACGGTCATCTTGTGCAACTGTGCTGCCGAAACTCGGAATTGCACTGGCGAATTCGCTTCAAATGCCCTTGCAATTATGCTGTTGAGTCTGTTAGGATGAGATAATAAAGTGAGGACTACTCTTTCATTTATGCTTGTGCCAGGCTTTGGTTATTCAGGCTGACGGCTAGGCCGTTGGACTCAAAACATCGTATCAACCAGAGCCCCTTTGCCATCAGACAAAATGAGAGAGGACGGTTCAATAGGTTGGTTTCATAGACGAAGATTCTCATTCTGATTCTCGTACAAAGTCATATCCCAAAAAAATCTCTGATTTACTTTAGCAGGCCAGGCCAGGTTGTTCCATACAATCAAAACCGCAAAATCCAATTTATACGGTTAAAAAAACAAAAAAAAAATCTTAAATGGAGCAACTAATTAGGCAAACATTACTAACTAAAATCTTAAATAGAGGCAATTAATTCGACAATTTTTCAAGTGGAACAACATTGCCCAACCAAAAACCGATCTTGTCTCAGATGAACTAAGGGGAAAAGACAACGGATTCAAGACAAAAGACAGTCGGTCAGGAGGAAAAAAAAGAAACGAAGGAAGTTAACGGCTCTCAATGCGCTGTTCCAGCTTCTCCATTAGTCGTAGCACCGGTGGTTCCATTGGCTTCTTCACGAAACACCTTAGCAATTCCCTCGATCGGAATCAACGGCAAGTAGGCTGCCACTGGATACTCCCTGTCCGCAGCATAACAAACCGCCCGATTGTACTTGTCAGCCCAGTAAGCAGCAGTGGGGACCGCAACCTGAGCCATTTGAGGAAAAAGCGGAAGCCGATTCAACCTTTGCCAAGCGGACACCGCGTGCTCCTCAGCCGCCGGCTCGTACTTGTAGTACAGCTCCCTGGCCGTAGGCTCGTACTTGCTGTACAACCTCTTGGTAATATTCTTCGTTGTGTCCACCACGCCGTCGCGTTGAACTTCACAAGCCACTACTCGAGCTTCGATCGACGCCTGCTTCACCAGCGACGGCACGTGCCTGTACAACTCGCTCACAGACTCGTCAACCTGCACAGAACATCAAACCTAAAACCAGAGATTTTTCGTAGTTTATACTCCAAAAGCGAGAATAAAAATTCATAACGACTAACCGACCTTGCGATCGATGAAATTGAGAAGTTGAAAAGGAACGTCGTGGAACTTATCGTAGACCAGTCCAATGACGGTCTTTACGGTGCCTTCGACGGTCTGAACCCCCGGCTTCAGTGGACCGGAGTTTTCCTTGGCGAACTCGTACACGCTTGAGAAGCAGACGAGAACGTAAATCGCGGCCACTTGAACGAAATCCAAATACTTTAGCTTCTTCTCGCCGTCATGAAACTTGATTATCATCAACATTAATCACTTATTAGAAGGAAAGAAAGAAAAAACAAAAGAAAACAAGAAAGAAATAGACAATAACCCCAACAATATTGATAATTTAGGTAAACAGGCCACAGATTCAAGAATGTGCTTACCATATCTGTTTGTTGTTTGGCTTCTGATTCCGCCATTCTCTATCCTGCCTCGCGACTCCTTCAGCAACGTTTTGTTTATTATATAAAAAAAAAATGAAAAAAATGAAAAAACGAAGAAAATGCCAAAGTGAGACTTCGAATGTAACGAGGGAGACGAAAGATTGCGTCGCAACGACCCCATTTTTATTGCCACTTTAATCGTGGGGTCTATCTATCATCTACGGCTAGGGGGGAACATCATTTCTACGTGGCAAACCTTAGATCGTTGATTATGTCAAAATTTTCAACTTTTACACCTTCGATTGCTCTTACTAGAGCGAAGTAGCCTTGCGTGCCCTTTTTTAGAGACACGTGGCTTTATCCTGTGGCACTCTTCTTCTCTGTACGCGTCAAGACGCTGGCACGCAAAGATATATTTCTCTGGGCATGGCACGGATGGTAAGGCAATTCTCTTTGGCATGCATGTTGAGATGGGCACGTCATTCTCACCAGATGCTCGTGGGGCTCGTCTCGTTTTCTAATGTGTGTGGAACAAGTATGATCACGCCTACAAACGGAACACTGGTGCTCTTTTAAGGAATCTTGATTTTGCAATTTACGATGTTAAATTGTTAATTTATTAATATCTATTGTGATAAAAATAAGTGAATAATAAAATTATAAATTTATTAACTCCAAGTTAAATATAAAAAAATTGTTTAAATTTAATAATACTCAATAATGAATATTTTTATAGAGTAATTGAATGAAATTAATTATAAATGATTTTGCATTTCTTATGCACTTTTTTTTTTTTTTGAAAATTTAAAAGGTGAAAAGTTTGACAATAAAAATGACTGCTAATTCCGATTTCTCAAAACAAAAAGCGACTCCTATTTTCACCTTGCAGACTATCCCATAAGGCGTCAACAATTCAAAATTACAAAAAATATATGTAAAATTAGGATTAGGTGAAATATGAATTAGGGTGGAGGGTTTAATTGCATAAAGACTGTTAGTTTAGGGACTTGTCTGATATTACATGTCTAATGCAATTCAACAGTAAAAAGACGGCGAGCTAGAGAGAGAAAGGCCGACTGCCATTTTCCAGATTTTAATCTTTGCGAAAGTTAAAATGGGCGATCAGAAGACCCTCCTGAAGGAAGTGTTTGGCGAATCATCCGACAGCGAAGGCGACGAACGGCATGAAACAATCGAAAATTCAACGTTGTCGTTGCAGAACCCTACATGGGAAGCAGTTAAGGAAATCAAAAGTTTATGGTTGTGCAGAGACTTCCTGTCTCCTCAACAGCAATCTACCTTGCTCTCCGCCATTCAAAACGGTCCGTTTTCCCTCCCTAAAAATCGAAATCTGCATTTCCATTTGTGGACTTCTTCTTGTTTTTTTTTTCAAACCTTTTCTAAGCGTGGCATTGTTTGCGTCGTGGATGCAGAGGGCTGGTTCACTGAACCCACCAAGAATCAGGTGAGTCCGCGCCCCATTCAACCGAGAAAGGCTGAGAGAAACTAGTATTTCGAGATTACGTATTTGATTATGTTTTCGTGATCTTTTAATTTTTCTTAATGATTGAGGGACATTCTGTTGTTGTGGAGTTGAACTGTGGTCTCTAATGACTAAGATTCCAAGGCGTAGTTTGGTTCCGACCGGTGGTTGTCTCTGTTTACACGACTTTGAAATTTGAAAATTACGAAAATTGCGTAATGGGTTAGACATGATGGAAAGCGGAGAGGAATAGGGAGAAACGAGGAGCAGAAGACTAAAAAAGCATTAGTGAACAGAGCGGATTTAATATGAGTTTAAGATAGCAAATTTGTTATGCTATTTTGCCAAAATTGGATGTTGCAAAATTTATCAACAAAATAACTGCGAAAGAGTGGAAGCAAAGGGTTGCTAGGTTACTGACCAGCATGTTTGTCATTTCTTATGAAGCAAATCTTGATGAATATGCTCTGAGGTCGCTACGGCATTTATTTGAGAGTTCCTTTTCACTTTCCTAGTTTTCTTTTTCTGGGAAAATTAAGTTGTTTTTGGCCTTATTGCTCAAATATTATGGGTGTGTGGGAGGATTGCTCAAATATTATGGGTGTGCGGGAGGATTGATGCCATTGGGAGGTGACAATTCTGTGGTCATTTGCTGCATTGCCAAATTGTCCTTATAAAAGGTGCTGGGCAAGCACCAATGGTCCTAGAAGCCTCCTTGGTATCCTCTTTTCTAATACCTCAGTTGTAGAGGATGATGAGCATTAACTGGCAGGCTAATATACTTTTGTTTTTGTCTCCAAGAATCTTATTTATTGGACAGTCCACTTTTTTTTATGTTCCTAGCAGGCTATGAGGTTTGGAAATCTTCCATCATGGGCCATCAAACTTTCTAACTCTATTCGCGAAGCGCTTCTATTTGGAGATCATATTCATGTACATGCTGATTTGGATGGCTCTGATGGGTGCCAAGGTACCTGTCTGCTGCCATCAGATATACTGTGGAGAGAACCTCTGTTTGACCAGCTTATTGTAAATGTATACCAGCCAGGTGAGGTGCGAACAAACTTTCAAGTTGAATGTTTTTTTCTTTTGAATTTGAGGCACATTATGCATACTAAAATTTCACATCAAAAAACCTTTTGAAGCAGATATGGATGGATATTGATGTCCTGTCCTTAAAACACCCAAAATACTGAGTTTCAGTTGGAAAAGCATCTTCCATATTCTAGTTAATTTACAAGTTGTTCTTGGCAAGTGTTGATGCTTAACTGTTGACCATGAATTTTTGTATGATATTCATGACAGGTCAAGGTAGCTTGTACTATTTTCAGTTCCTTGCGATTTAAACTATGGGCTCCAAATAAAGAAAAAAAATGGTTAGTTCCGCCACTAGAGCACAAAGTGGGACAGAATGAGGCTACGGAGTACTCTGTCCTGGATACATAATTGAAAAGAATAAGTGAGAAAAGGGATTTTTTTTTTTATTGCAACGAAGTAATTGGATTGCCATTCTTCCATTCTATATATGGAATCGGTATCGATTGCACTTTGTTGCTTTATACTTGTTTTTCTATGCAATTTTTGACCCATCTTTTAGACCAAGTATTGTGTGCATTTGTTACGTATTATGAAGATGAAATCTATTATATTTCTTGTACGCAAATTATGCTCAGCCCCCAGCTTCTATGTGCAGGGTATTTGTGCACATATTGACCTTATGCGCTTTGAAGATGGAATTGCCATTGTCTCGCTGGAGTCATCCTGCATCATGCATTTCACAAAGAGTGGTGGTGTCTGTGACAATGAGAAGGGAGAACAGGGTTGGCACACATCAAGAATTCCTGTCTACTTGAACCCAGGTTCTCTAGTTCTATTGTCAGGGGAGGCTCGGTACATGTGGAAGCATGAGATCAACCGCAAACCAGGGTTTCAGATGTGGGGAGGGCAGGAATTAAATCAAGAGAGGAGGACGTCCATAACCTTGAGGAAGCTCTGTAATGTTGAGTAAGAAGGTTTACTATCACGTCTCTTTTATGATAGATACAGGCTCTTCTCTGCGAACCCATTAGAATGTTGTGAAATGTGAACCAAAACCAATGTACCACTTGAATCGAGGAACAAAACCTGAAGACCCAAGCATGAAATTGTTTCCTCCCATAACACTAGGATTCAAATTCTTGATGCCCGCTCCAACCATGCCAAGATTTGAATTCTTGACGCCTGGCTTAACCAAACATCTCGGGTTAGAATATGAAGACCATAGGGGTCTGATGGAATTTATATGGCATTCATGTCTAATCCATACTGGATACGCAAAATCCGTACCAAATAAAAAAAGGCGAGAAAAAAAAAAGAGAAAAATAACCTTTTCAAGGTGGACATATCTCCTAGAGAATGGACGAGATCGGGATAATATTCAACAATGATAAATTAAATTTAAAAAAAAAAAAAAACACTTCTAAGCATACGAAAAGCACTGCCGAGTAGGGGTCTATGAGCATCACCGCCAAATATGACATGACAATGAATAAATTTACTTAAGCAAAAACTAGCTCGAGATTTACAATGGCAAGGAAGGCAGCCCATGCCAAACATGGCTTAACTAGATCCCCGGCAATGGGGTTCACCTCTTTGAACCGGCGAGAACATCCAACTAGAACCCCGAACATTGCCAAGCAAGCGATCAACCCGAGCCACGTTGCTTCAATCCCAAACACGACCGGAACCCAAGCCAAACTCAAGGCGAGCTGAGCCAAATAAAGGGTGAAAGCAGCCGGCCTCTTATGGAATCCACCTTCGGCCCAAACAAGCCAGGCGGAGAGACTCATCAAGAAAGTGGTAGCTATGGAGGTCATGTGTAGAACCCACAGAGGCGGGAACCAGAAGGGCTTTGAATTTGACGATACGCCTCCGGCACCACCGCCGCCAATGGTTGCGGTTGAACCAAAGAAGTAGATGTTAAGGAGAGTCAAAGAGAAGGGGATAGACACGGCAATGGCCAGTGATCTCACACCGCGTTTGGCCATGGCCATCCTCTTGTCCCGTCTGCTTCTTATGTTGCTGTAAACGTTCTTATTTGATCTCATGGTGGTGCTGGTGGTCATGTCGGGGACGTTCGTTTCTCTCGTACGTTGTTGTTTGATGTTTTAGGCATCCATTGAATGATTATGATAATAATTTTTTAGATAAAGAAAAACCAGACAGACAGACAGAGAGAATGTGCGTTTTGAGAGCAATTTCAGGCGTGGTTGGTTTTACGGGGAGAGAGAGAGAGAGAGAGCGCGTGTTTTTCTGGATGGTGCTTTTGCATTGCTTTTTTTTTTGGTTTTAAGGAATGATTCAATTTCAGGCACAGGTGGAGGGACAGCATGGAGTGCCGAGTTGAGAAGAAGAATTGGACAGTGGACAAGGAAGAGCCACGCACTTACACGTGGGTAAATAATTTTTTATTAATAAAATTATTATTTTTTTTTTTTAAAAAAATATTTATTTTAATAGAAATAAAATTTTATTTTTATTTTTGTAATTTTTAACATCTGTATTTTTCGATTGCAACGACCTCTACCGGCTATTTCAAGTACAATGGTAAAGCTGTAATATTTGAAATCTGCATGGATATATATTAGGCGATCACACGCTTCTTGTCAATTGCTTGCAAACAACCTTAATCGGCTGTTTTAAATTTAACGGTAAATGTGATTAAAGTCTTCTATTTGAACTCATTAGTGCCACATTATTGAAAAAGAACAATCTTAAATTGGTTTGCTGAGATCACAATATCATTACGACTTGAATTTGCTATGTTCATATCGAACTTCTCTGTGGAAATTGAGGAGGCAGGGATCGGCAACTTGCCTTTCAATGGTTTCATAGTGTTGTTTATCTTGGTGATATTTTCAAATATGTAAAATTAGACTTCTCAAACTGCAGTGTTGTCTTCTTGACACACACACAAGAATTATTCAGTGTTTTGTCGTTGGGACATGCTGAGACGAGTATTGGCCAGCAACAGGCAATCAGAGAAAAATCCGATAGCCATGACATGCAAGGAGCCCAGAGCGCTGAACATTTACTCCTCACTTTTTTCAGTTCTCTCTGTTTTTTCTTTTTTTTTTTTTTTAAAAAAAAAATTAGTTATGGAAAGGCAAATAAGATGGCTGCAGCAGCCAACAAGCACATATAAGTGTCTTATCTTTTATTTTGGTATGCCAAAAATTCATACGTTTGTTCGTTTCAGAGGAAAATACTTGCGGAGAGAGAGAGTTGAGAGCTAGCGAACAGATCAAAAGAAATCAAGTCTTTCCAATCCAAGTGATTGACTATAAACATAATCGGTACAAAGCCAATGTAAGACCTCAGATTCTTTATAGCAAGTAGCTTCACCGGAAACGCAAATGAACTAGCATAACCACTTCCATGCACATCTGTATGCACAACAGATAGGATACATAAAGTACAAGTTATTCAGATACTAGGAATAATCTAATCATGGTAATAACTAATAACCCTTCAGGAATTTTCAAGAAAGCTCCTCGCTATATGGCCATTGCCACCCTTGAGAAGAAATGTACCAGGCCTGTGCTCATCCCCAATTCCATAGATTATCCTCAAAATATCAGGTGGGGGTGTGTACATAAGAGAGGCAATTGGTATCGGTTGATAAGATGTTGCTTTCGCTGCAGTTCTCAGCCCCGAGATACAGAGGTAGGATCAGACCTTTCATCTTTGATGCCGCACTCGGCAAGGTTGTTCCTCAGTCTGGAGATTCTGATCGTGAACTGTGCCACTGTCAAGTCGTAAGGCCACACTGTCTCATAAGCTTTCTCGTACAGCATCGCTGCACCACAGCATCTTGTCCAGCCTCCACACCCAAGAGTGAAGCAACAAGATGCTGTGGTACAGCGCTGCTCTGCGGGAAAGCTCATGAGAAAGTGTGGCCTTACGACTTGACAGTGGCGCAGTTCACGATCGGAATCTCCAGGCTATATACACGTACACATGCAAAGGAAATTAGGAAATGGGCACCAATAATATTATTAAATTAACTTCAATCTGTGGTCGGTAAGATGGTAATTAAATTACGCTAAGGGAACTATAGCAGGCAAGGTTGGGAATGGTGCCAACGTAACCAACTAATCCTTAAGGAATAACGTAGCATACCAAGAGATAGTTCACTCTGTTGACATAAGAATTAGGTGGAGGATTCAATTGGTAGGCCTTGGAAATGTTGAAAAACAAGATTAAGTTTGTGTGTTGTAGTATGTTCCAGTATTTATGGTAGTATTATATTCTATTTGTGCCTATAAAAGCACTTAGAAATGCATTTATATGTTATGTATACGTGTATTTGACTTTTTTTTTTACAGTGTCTCGTTTAAGTTAATTAGACATATATCATTTAGCTTAACTTATAAGTTATTTATTCATTGTTCATGTGAAACTTTTCTGACAGTTTTTACAAGGTTCAAGATTTTTCTAGCTTCTAAGCACAGTTAATACAACATTACAAGCAAACGTTAGTCTAAAGGTTAGTTCAAATTTTTATATCAAAGTGGCAACTCTAACAAAAACCTAAAGTATTGTTGGAGTTTGTTTTTTTGAAATTTATCTACCAACCTAATGAACCCAGTTACAGCGGAACCAAAAGTGAGAGCCTTATCTCCTTGACGGTAGCCTGTTGGCGTGCAGGCTCCAAGGTGGGTGAAGAAGAGTATGTTTAATATGGTATCATCTTCCATTATTTTGCAGTTTGCTATCATATGTTGTTGCCTCTGTTGTTATTTTTTCGGTGGGCTTTTATAAGGTGAGATCCCAAAAATATGATTTGTTGGAGACGAGACGTGAGGAATGTTTTGAAGGATTCACAATTTTGTGTTTCTTTTTCGTGAAATTTGGGCTTATTGTAGCCGTGACGCCTTTAATTTGAACTGATTGGTTGGTGACGTATGCCCATCCAAACTGCATCGTGTTTCAACTTCCCAATGTACAATTCACCACCCATTTTAAATTTTGCTGAAAGACTGCGTAACTAAAATTCGGTAAAGTTTTCACTTTAATAATGCAGGCCTCCCCCATAGATTTAGTAAGAGCCTTTGTTGTCTAAAATGGATATATGATTATCTTAAGGATGATAAGTAAACGTTCGCCCAGACCCAGAACCATAACTCAGAATGAGCAGCATCCGAATAGGAAAATGCACAAAAAAGAATGGTTATCATGACCCAGAAAAATAAAATCACTATAAAGATGGAGCATTACTTTTCTGCACGATCACACGATTTGCACCATCCAAGGTGTTCCTGAGCAGCATGGCAACAGTCATTGGACCCACGCCACCAGGAACAGGAGTGATCCATCCAGCTACTTTGCTTGCTTCCTTGAAGTCTACGTCTCCAACTAGCCTATAACCAGACTTCTTACTTGGGTCGTCAATTGCATTTGTCCCTACGTCAATAATGGCTGCACCAGGCTTAATCCAGCTTCCCTTGATCTGTGGATTAAAACAATTAAGTTAAAAAAATCTATAAGGTATTTTTCTTATTGAAGCCAGCCAGCCTTAGAATACTAGAGATAATGGTTGTTTCATGCAATGATGCATTTCACATGATTTTTGCTCATTGGATTATTTGGCTTAAAGGGGGTCAACGGGATGCATTAACAAACCCAAAAACAATTAGAATTAAGGCATTCTACTGTAACTAATGTGCAGGGCAACTGATCCATCAAGATGCAATATTTGCTAATAATCTATCCTGACAATGTAAGTGCAAGTTGTCAATATTTACCATCATTGCTTGCCCTGCTGCTGCAATAATGATGTCAGCTTCACGAATGATCTTCTCAGGATCATCAGTCCGTGAATGAACTATTGTAACCGTAGCATCTCCTTTGAGAAGCAGCAGTGAAACTGGCAACCCAACTATATTACTGCGACCCACAACAACTGCCTTTTTACCCTTTATATTTATACCACTTCGCGATAGAAGTTCAAGACAACCCTGCAGACAACCAAAAAAAAAAAAAACTTCTCAGAAACTAAAAGATTATTGAAGTAAAAAATGATTTATTTTATCAAGCTACTAACATCTTAAGACTGAAAAATGTTGGCTCCAAGGTACTTCCAAATAAATTATACAGAGAGCATTTTCAAGACCAAGTACATTGCCTTGGGGGTACAGGGAAGAAAGAGAGGTTCTCTGCCCTTCATAGCAAGCTTGCCAATATTCAAGGGATGAAAACCATCAACATCCTTCTCAATGATGATTTCGCTCAAAATCTTCTCTTCGTTTATATGCTTTGGCAATGGTAGCTGAACCAGTATTCCTGTCAACAAAACAAGTAACTGATTCAAAATGAAATAATAACCATGAGTCAGCATGAATCAGCATAGAAACCCAAAATCAATAACAAGGGCTTTCAAAGGTTCTGTACCACAAAAAATTATAGTCACTGCACACAAATTTAGCATTCCTTGACGGTCCTTAATTTTGATTCCAAATTTTTTCACACCTGAATGGGTGCATGAGAATCTGTGTCCCTAATTTATTCTAACAGGTGCACACTAATCAACTTTCACATTTAAAAAAAAAAAGGAAGATCTTAGGTTATATAAATAGTAGTATTGCACAACTAACAGGTATGTTTTGGGGAGAAGATAATGATCCTATAACAAGTGATATCAGAGTCTACCCCTATCCTATCATGGAGCCATCACCTTGGCACAGAATGCCAAGAACTACTGATTTCACCGACTCGATGCGTACCCGAACATCGACGAGAACGTCGATGAGCTTTCTCACATCTTTAAGAAAAAAGAGGATTTTGAGTCATATAAACGGTACTACGTCGATGAGCTCTCTCACATCCTTAAGAAAAAGGAGGATTTTGAGTCATATAAACCGTATTACTGCACACTTTAACGGATACCTTTTGGGGAGAAAGTAATAACCCCGTGACATTATGCTCAAAACAGGACTGTAGGATCAAGAATATAACAGAAGGGCAGCTAAATCATGTCCACTAATATAAAAAATTAACCAACCATGCACATCGGGATTTGCATTTAATTCGTGAACCTTGCCAATCAGATCAGCTTCAGAAACTTGCTCAGGGAGGTCCATGTCGATGGACTTTATCCCTACTTCGGCGCATGCCTTCCTTTTCATGCTTACATAGCTTTGAGAATCCTTCCTGTTGCCTACTATCACTACAGCCAATCCTGGAACCTAAGAAAAGCAAAGGAGAAAAAGGATTAAAAGCTAGCATCACGTGCCACGAACTCATTATATCATCATTCCGTAAATCAAAATCACAGATGCAAATAACAGTAAGTTGGTCCAAGCCCTTCTCCTCTCGCCTTGTCAATCAATTCTGCAATCATTTTCAAGAAGCAAGAAACAATGGTAGTACTATGAATAGGGCTTCCTAACAACAAGAATCGAAGTCGCAAGAAACTTAAAAGGCTACTGCGAAGAATTCAAGACAAGTGAACGCTGCTGCTACTCTGCTTAATAAAAAGTTGATCGGAAGAGATATTGATAAAGCGGAAATTGGAAGATGCTAAACGGAAATAGGAAAGGATTAAGCTAGAACGAGTTAAAGAGATATCGATGAAAATAAAAAATTAAATACCTTGCCATATTTATCGGAGAGTTGGCGGACTTCTTCGGCGATTTCAGATCGGATTGTCTGAGCGATTGCCTTGCCGTCGATTATGGTGGCCTTATGATCTGGCACTGGCGGTGATGCCATCGTCGGCGGCAGCGTTCACCTATTGCCTTTGCTCTTTCTGCTCTCTACGCTTCACAGATGGTCGCCGCCGTTTTGGTGAACTTGGTCTTCGCGCCGACTTATCATTTTGTAGATAACATAAGGCATGAAAAAAATTAATTTCATTTAATACAATGGAGCGTGTTTTTAATTATGTTTGTTTTGTTTTGTTTTTTTAATGTTTTTTTTATCAATTTTTTTATTTTTAAAAATTTAAATTTAAATTATATTAATAAATTTAATAATATAATAATAAAAAATATCACATATCACATAGATTATTATTAAATGACTGTACTTTTATATAAAATATTTAATATAAATTAAATTTAATAAAATATTATATTAAATATATTTTTAAAAATAAAATTAATACAACTATAAAAAAATTTTAACTTTGTGAATTGAATTTAAGTAGAATAATTTTTAAAAAAAAACTAAAGTAAGTATAATAATATTTTTTTTTTTGATAAAATTAGCCCTTTTTGGTAATAAAATAAATATAGAAATTTAATGCATATATATATATTATTAATTTTCAAAGCTTTCAGAGCTTCCGACCGATTATGCCCATGGGTGACTTTTTTTTTTTTTTTTGTTAATTGAAATTCCAATTACAAAACCAAAGGCACTTATAATTCGGAATCTAAGTGTTTGATATAATTCAATTTAGTCATTTAATTAATTTAATAATTAAATTATTATTATTATTTTGCTAGAATTTCTTAAGCAAATGAATTGAAATGAATTTTTTTTTTCTTACTTACTTTTAAAGAGAATGAATTGTATAGAATTTTAGTGAGAATTAGCGATCCTCTCTCTTTAGTGTATTTTCTTAATTATGAGAATTGGATTGAATTCATTTATTTTAAAACTATTAATAACAAATAAATAATTTTTTTGAATTAAATTTAATTAATCTAAAATTTTACAAAATTATATTTCAAACAAGTTAATAACTAAAATCATATTGGGCCTCGTTTACGGCCCAATAATTCTGCCTCAAGTATTATACAACCCCAGTAGGCGGATCAAACAATGAACTTCGGCCCATTTGTGACGAGATTTGGGCCATTTAACACATAGTGAACCAGAGACGGATATTTGGGTTGAACTATGAGTAACAATCTCAAAAATAAAGAAGGAAGAAGAAGACAATAGGTTATAAGGTCAGATTGCACCTTCTTCAAAAGCAAAAAAACAAAAAAAAACAGAATCTCAATTGACTATTAAATAGAAATTATCCAGATCAACCATCATTGTTTATTTTATTGCAATTTTGAGGTCTTGGTTCCATGAAACCATTAATCAAAATGGCATTAGCTTTTGATTGTTCTTAACTTCAATATATACAAGGCTGACTTGAGGGGGTTCATCAATAGCTATCTACATTACATTTGGAGACAAATTACAAAGCATCGGCCGGCCAGCCAGCCTACACACAACTGCAAATAGTTTCTTGATGAATCATCCCTTTGGACCCAACACAAAGTCTCGTGATATATATATATAGTATTTTTATGTGAGGCTCCACGACCACAAGAACATCATAGTTCTGATGGGGTCTTCTGGGTGATGGCTCCAGTTTCGTCTTTCGATTTCATTAGAGAAAGAAAGACTGTTACCATTCCCAGCTCCACTCCTAGCGTTTGTAAGAGTGGCTGCATCAGAAGCCTGCTTGATCTTCTCTGCAATTATTCTCTTCGACCCATGAGTGAGAGAACCATCGCCGGAGAGACCATGGTGTTTCATAATGATGATGTTGATGATGATATCTTTTTCTGGTTTAATTTGGCACCCTATATACTAAGATATCAGAAGTAGAACCAAGGTGGGCACTTACTTGGGACTATATAGAGAATGAAAAGGCATCAAGGGAAGTGGGGGCAAATGGTGTTATGTCGTGTCCTTTTCAGATAAGGCATAATATGATTCCTTTTTGTTGTGGATGACAGATAAGCTTCCTAGTTGATTGGGCATTGATAGAGTGACCCAATAATATTTTCTCTTTCTTTTGTGCTTTATTGGACCACATATATCCTCTACTTTATTTTCTAGCGATCATGTCTATAATTCCCCCCAGTTTAATTATCTATACGATGATATGGTGGCATAACAGTAATTTATTTATTTGGTATTTTTAAATTTAAATTCTATATTTATTAACATTAAAGTAAAATTAAGTATAAAGAATATTTACTTAAATTTAATAATATTCGAACAATGATTTTTCTATATATATATATAATATTGAATAAAAATATTAACATGTAATTATAGTATTAATTTATAAACGCGATAATTGATATTTTACTGTACCTAAATATCATGATCAAAATGGGAATTGTAAGTTGAACATAGTTCTATAATTAGTGGGGACGGGATGCGGCATCTTTATTCTCTGTCCCTTTTTTTTCTTTTTTCTTTTTGGTAAAATAGAAATAGAATCAGATTCTTAAATCAAGGAAGTGCCGCTGATACGATAAACAGCTCCTTCACCTTGTATCATCTGCAGATCCAAGTTACAGTATAAACACCCATTTAGTCACCATAAGCATATACGAACCATTAAAAGTAATTTCATGTTTCCCACAATTATTTAATACACTAATCATTAGACTTGTTCCGCAACAAGAAAGATATTTTCAAAGTGTTACAAATTCAGGACGCAATGTCAAAAGCAAAAGGAAAACACGTGTTCCAGCGGAAAGCTCCCTTTTGCGAGCGTGCGCGAAGTACGCGTGTGAAGGAGCTATTGCAGATATTTCGCGACATGTGGATTGGATCTAAAGAGAGAAAGCTTCGGCCCATATATAACAGGCTAATTTTCATCACTTTAAAGCCCTACATAAGCCCAAAACGTGTCCAACTTTGTGCCCGTTACTACCCCACCAAAAAAAAAAAAAGTAATTTACGCTCAAATCTGAGGCCCATATCCTCATGTTCAAAGGCCCTATATTTTCAGCCCAGACCAGATAATAATGAAAGGCAATGCCGGGTCATCGGATCATGGGGGTTAGATTTCGATTTTGGACCTTCTCCCTCTCAATGTCAGCTGAAAAAACAAAATATTTGACATTGAGGCCACCAAACAAAGTGGGTCAAAGTCAATGGGCCATTTGCGAATCCGTACTCATCAAAATGATTATGGCGATTCTTCCACCAGTTTATTTACTTTAGGTCGTTCCCGTCAATTCGTACTGCGAGTCCGGACCAAAGGCCGGCGGCTTGGTTAAAGCTGGATTATTCAAATGGTCAAGTAGTAGCACCATCGATCTACTTGTGCTTCTGTGACCACCTATGGCAAGGAAATGGGTCCCCGTCGAAGTGGGTCAGGTTGTCTAATAACCAAAATGATCCATGCACCATTTCCTGGCCATTTGTCCCCTGCAGTTTTTTTTTCTCTCCGTGTTATGCAGGTTGGTACGTAGGAACAGGACAATATGAATTATTATTTACTGTCAAAATCTATTCAATCTGCGATTACTATCAAAATCTCAAGCCAGGGAAAACGACTAGACATATGCATTGCTAAATTGCATAATCTAATCAGATTTGGCGGGGGGGGGAATCTCAGGAAGGAGAAGTCCTCGTTTATTGATCATACGTCGAAGAACCAGAGCATATTATTGGCCTCTCGACAACAAGATTCTCTTTAGATCCTTTACCATTAATATATTGTCCTAGTCCAACGTACCGTCCCAATTCATTTCGTAGCTTTAGGTGTCACAATCTCATAATTTATATCTATCTTTATTTCGTCAATCTTGCTTGAAGTAAACCCCCTAGCTAGCTCCCAGCATTATATGTATAATCTCTCTGTTTTTGCGTTTTTTCTAAAAGCTGAATTTTGATTATGATGGACGGCCGGTTCATTAGTTTTCACTTTGCAGCATAGTTAGAGTGGCAATTCAGATTTTTGTATTGTTGTTAGTTTGATAATGACAAAAGTAGATGACATTGAGATTCCTACAATCTTTTTCTCCTGCCTTTGAGCTTAAATCTCAATCTTTTCATCTGAAAAGTTGATAAAATAATTATCTGCACTTTCAGTAAGTAATCAACATACATAAAGTTAATCACCTCCTTTCGATAAAACTAATGATGATGCTAACTAATAATGTCTTCCTTGGGCTTATTTTATTTTATATTTTGAGGGGCGTAATACATTTTCTTGAGTTTCTTAGAAATTATGAACCAAAATGTATAGAGCTTACTAGAATCTGAAAAGGTCAATAAAAGACAAGGAATCCATCAAGAAAATATAGACCTGTAGCAAAAAATTGATTATGTACTATACAACAGTTCTCTTATCTATGAGTTGTATATCTTTGAAAAGAATATATATGAACATGACAGATGTAGAGTATATGCTTTCATTTTATTTTATTTTTATCAAGGCGTGCCATGGGAAGGATAATCCAGTGGGAATATTCTGCTATGGATAAAAAAGGGGGCATTGATTGGGATTCAAGGTTCTACTTTTATTATTTTTGAAGTATACCCATCTTGAAGTATTGTTGTAACTTTAAAGGGAGAGCTGCATGCTTGAATCTCAACACCTGTTCGTAATTATATATACCTACCAGATTTCACATCTCTATCAAGTTCTTCATCAAGTAACTATCTTCAAAAGAAGTTTCATACGTTGAGCTATGTAACCATTTGTAGAGTTTAAGGGGTCTAGTAAGAAGGCGGATTGCCTCAAGTCACCGCGTTCTTCTAAAACAGATGCCCAAGGAATATATCATCATGGTCCCGTGCAGCTGTGACCAAAAGAGAGAAAAGAAAAGCTGAATTCGACCCACAAGTTTTTAGCCTTTTTTTGGGCTGTCAAAAGTTGTATCCTACTGGCATTCCTCTCATTGAAAGCAAAAGACCACCTACTTGTGGAGATCGATGTTTTAACCAAAGCAAGAGGTTGCTTTCTGACAAGATAGCTTTAAGCATTTTTTGAAAGTGGAAGCTAATCTTTATGAATTTTCTTGGTGAAAATTGCTTAAACGTTAGATTTTTCGTGCAAAAGTAAATGGTTTCATTCTCTTCATTAATACGTGTGCAAGCGTATGTATGTGTGTCTATAAAGGATAAAAGATAAATAAATAAATAATATCAAGAGCATGAGTACTTGCTGCTCTACCTACGCCCACTAGAATTTTAACTTCGCCTTTCCAATAAATTAGAAAAGATTTTCGGGGCTAGCACAGCTGGTTGTATCTACGAGTAATTCCATTGCAAGTAAAGAAAGGTTATGGTAGGCCCCCAGCTACATTAATCGTCACAAAAGAGTTTAGGACCCGAAAACAACCAGACATCACAAGGATATATCGGCCTCCGTAGGCAAAGCCAAAGTAGCAAAAAGACTGAAAAAAAAAAAGGACAAAAGCATCAACCAACCACCACAACTCGTTACTTGGTTTCTACACCTTACCAAAATTAATCACCCTCCAACTTAGTTCGAAAGTCATATACTGCTACACATAGGCATATTCATCCCGTAATAATTACATATGATTGAGCGATTTTTTTTTTTTTTCACATGATTGAGCAACCGGGTCCCTCATCATCGTAATCTTCGTCGCCATAAGTAATGATAGGACGAGGCGGCGGAGGTGGTGGCTGGTACCTGTTTACGTGGTAATTAACTTGAGAATGCATGAGAGGGGCATAATGAAGAGATGCACTAGCACTGGGATTTGCTGTGTTGTAGCTGACTCCGTAAGCAGTAGTAGGCGGGTAATACATTATTGGTGGATAAGGCATCGGATGTAAGTTTTGTGGTGGGGGGCTTTGGTTTAATGTGTTTGTGGGCATCGGCGGATCAGCAGGGTCTAAAACAGCCGCAGGAAGTCCAGTAGCTGCTGGTTCGCCATCGAAAATACCACCCTCGCCTCCATTGGCAGAATTACCATTTTGCCCGTTCTTCTTCTTCTTCTTCTTTTTCTTCTTGCCACTGCCTCCAGAACCAGCTGCAGAGCTTCCGTCGCCAGTCATCTCAATTTCGGATTCAGGTGATTGATCTGCCCCATCATTGTTGCCACCTTTGAGAGCATTGCCAGGCATTCCCGTAGAATTGTTTTGATCATCATCGCCAATTTCTTCTCCTTCGCCATCTCCTTGGTCATCATTCTGCTTCTCCTTGCTCTTTTCTTTTCGAGATTTCTTGTCCTTCTTCTCGGGCCAAAGTTCAGCGTGTTTCCCTGATTTCAGCAGCTTTTTGACAAGGGTTTCTGAGTCGACGTTTCCAGCCACTGTGACCTTATGTTGTTGGGAATCAACATCTACCTTGTAAACACCTGAGGCCCAGAACGTAATGAAGGACATGCTAAGTGAAAACGTCCAACTAATTACAACTTGGCGTAAAAAGTATAATAAAAAATAATAATAAAAACACACGCAAACACGCATATATACAAACACCAACGTAAGAACACACTTTATGACTAGAAAATAGTACCGTCAAGCCCTTGAAGAACTTTCTTGACTTTCTTCTTGCATCCCTCGCAGTGGATTGAGACTTTCAAGACCCATGTCTACAGAACCCCCAAAAAAAAAAAAAAACACACAGAACGGATGAAAAAAAAAACGCTCAAAACAGGAGAAGGATAAGAGATGAGGAATGAAGCAATTAGTTATAAACCTGGTATTTCAATTGTCCTGGCACCTCTTCGGTTGATTTGGTTGCCATAAAGAGAGAGAGAGAGAGAGAGAGAGAGAGAGAGAGAGAGAGAGAGAGAGAGGGGGGGCTGAGGGCTCTAGATGGTAGGGGAAGAATTTTGAGTGTATGGCAGAGGCTTAAGATGCATGAATATGATTAAAAAAGGTTGACAAAAGTAGGACAAAGTGGGACAGCATCTGGTGGATGCCACGTCACTTCACCACCCAACCAGTTAATGGCACATTTACCCCCCTTCGAATATTTTAGTTACTAACTCTTTAAAATATAGATTATATATTTGTAATTTTGTATTGTGAAATCGATACTCCAACGAATTCATTTTACTAAAGAGAGACAGCGTCCTTGGCCAGTATTGCATGTTGCACCGGTCGATAGCAAAGTCACAGTACTCTCGAAAGTCTCAATAATAATATGAATTTGAGTTCCCAATCACGTGCCAAGTAATGTCCACGCAAACCCAGGCGTGTCCTCTTGACCCTATTTAATTGTAGCTTTCCCCTAATTTTAATTGCCACACTCCATTTCCTTTTACTAGTTCTCTTCGCTTAGTACAAAGATACAAGGGGTCCTTTACGTTCCAGTGTTTGACAAAAAAAAAAAAAAATTAAAGTCTAGGTACCTAAACTGAAGCAAAATTATTTTCATAAAACACATTTACTCTATATATGTTCAATTGGATTTTGGCATGTATGTATAGTTAATCACTTACACTAAATCTGGAGTTCAGCTATGGATATATATATATATATATATAAAAGAAGATAAACTCAATTAAGAAGCTATTATATTAATAACACCAATAATTTGCAATAGATCCCAACAAAAATGGTATCTTTGTTTGAGCATGGCCACGCTTCCAGGGGCTGGCGCGTCCCTTAGGATACCCATGACACCAGAAGAAACTAGAAATTCCTTGACAACCCATTGGATTCTTCCCGTAAACACCTATGAAGTAATGACAAAGAGGTCGACGACCCCCTCTATAAGCCTTGCTCGTCGAATTACTCTCAATATTTGGGTACAAAAATTAGACAAGATGATAAGGAGAGAATAGAATGAGAATGGAGGAGGAAAAAAAAAAAAAAAAACAAAGACTAATCGAACTGATAAAGCATATATTGTCTAGAATTTAAGCCGAGAGCTATCATTTCCATGCCAACTTAGGTCTGAAGCAGGACAAAAAATACTACCAAAATTCATTGTCTAGCTACTAGCAAGTTACTGGGTTATGCCTTCCGGAAATATACCTCTGCGGTAAAAGAGACGGAGTCGGAAGTCATTTTACTCAAGAGATACAGTGAACATCTACAAGCAAAGAAGAAGAAAACCGAAAAAAGGATTGTCCCAACCAATTACAGCATTTTAACTAGTATTGCGAGATATTATTCTAAGATAGGACAAGACTCTCATAAAGATTTGTAAAACAGCACACAATCCTGATTAGTCTGATCTATTGAAGTCACTAATACTTATCTGCCACTTCATACACGCCAATGGCCTTGGCAAGCTCCCATGGCTAGTTAGTGTCGTGTGACGACATCTGTCACTCAGAACAGATGTGTTGCTTTATGTACTTTGTATTCTAGCTAATAGAAAAATGTTTGGTGCCATTATCAAAGTTAATCAAGATCTCAATTAAAACCAACAAAGCGGAATGTGTTGAACAAATCTTAGTGCGGTACACGACCTCATTGAAATGAAAGTTGGCTTTATCTCGGAATGGACCAGACCTCGCCTGGAATTTCCAAGAAGGATAGAATAAGGCTACAGCATGAACTCAAAGGCGAAAATCGTGCGCAGCTTGAACAATACAATCCGCAGATGGAGATGGAAATGTCGTAGTTGAGAATTATCTCGGATTTTGCATTTGAAGAGTGTAGATTGCTTCAAGCATTTAACATTTTCCATGTAGAAGAAACAGGGTAAAATTATCCACCCATGGAAATCCGAGCTCGAGCTCAGTGGAAGGTTTCGTACATGACAGACAGATCCTCATACTTTAACTAGAGCATCTCACAGGAGATTAGGATGAACTTCAGTGAAATTATGCTTTATTAAAGCTGACAAGATAGCATTTCTCTACATCACCATAATAAATCATACAAGCTTTATGACACATGATGTAACATGGAATAGAAGTCCGAAACTAAAAACCTAAAACGGTCTGGGAAACTAATTTTCAAATGGGGAAGAGGATCTCCATTACGTGGCTTCAAGTACAAATAACTTAGGCCTAACAAACTAAAACAAATCTTTGTTGGTGGATAGAACCCACATGACAGGACCAAATAAATGCATATTTCAGATTCCTCACTATAAGGCACCAAAAATTTTCCTACCTATAACTACTCCGACAATGATGGAAAAAAGAGAAGTAGAGGCTCCCTGTCTCGAAAGCCAGAATTCAGTCCATGTCAAGGGTGCCGTTACCTGCAACAATACCTTCTGAAATTGCTCCTCCAAGTCACCCAATGAACCCGAGTTGTCAATGACAATGTCAGCCTTATTCCTTTTCAGATCCAGGGCCATCTGGGCATTTATCCTATTCTTGGCATTTTCTTCATCAGTTCTGTCTCTAGTCAAAAGTCGATGAAGCTGTGTTTCAGCATCAACCCATACAACAATAATGGGCTTTGTCCATTTATCCATCTTGGCCTCAAACAGTAGAGGGATGTCCAGGACAATCATCTTGTGCCCCTTCGCCCATAGCTTCAAAATTTCCCAAAAGATTCCAGAGGATATATAAGGAGCCATTAGTCTGCAAGAATAAAATGTCCAAATCTGAACTGCTGTGATGTGGAAATCTAGTCACTGATGTCCAAATAAAAGCTCTCACATTGCATTATCAAGAATAGCATGCAAAGTTTAGGAAGAATCAATCATGTTTCACTAGCAAAATATCATGGATAAAATGACATTAGAAGATATACATGCCTGAAATTTTAGTCATATGTGTTAGAACTTCAATTTTATGGAAATTACTACCTTCTAGGCACATCAGTACATGAATTATCAGTTTGATGATCTTGGTTTGATTTCCTGTAATATGAGTACTAAATATACTCATTGAGGTACAAAGCACTAGATTTCTCATTTACCTTTCATTCACTGTTGTTTTATCTAAACCCAGTAAGAAGCCAATTTAAGGCCTATTTCTAACCTGTTGCATATATGCATAATGTTAAGAAGAGAATGGAAAGGTGTCATCCCATTAACTATTTAAAGCTAAATGAGTTTAGCATGATGCAAGATTCAAAGAAAATATTTTCTTTAGAAAAAAAAAAAATCTTCAGACTTTTATAGTTTTCATTGTGGCTGTGTCTCCCATCATTCAAACTGCATATTTTCTGATCCACCAATAACATGCACGCTATAATCACTGTTTGGTACCGATTAAGGAGTTGCCGCTTTCCAGGGTCAGAGAACACAATCTGTCCCAATTTTGGCCTATCAACTTCTCCATTAGCTTGTAAGATATCATCTCCAAATGCTGCAACAACCTTGTTATAGCCACCGGAGTCTTTCTTCAGAACGTCCTGCACGTGGAACACAATATATCATTAAGAATACACAGTAAGGGAATAATGCTTTGAGGTTAGCGAGACTTCTGAATATATTGGTAACTAGCTCAGCAACAATCAGTGTCCTAGTATGGTTTTGTGCAGGCAATAATAGCACTAACTGATCATTTAACCTCCAAGAACACAGTTAATGACCCAAATTCAGCATATGAATATACAATTTCTAAACAAAGTGCTTCACCGCATTTATAAAATTTCTGTTGGAAAAGCCGCAATCTTCATAAAATGATAACTTGGTATCAAATTCTCAACAAAGCCCTAAAGTTAAACAGAAGGATAAAATGAAAGCAAAAAGCACACAGAAACGCGTAAATTTGAAGCAAACGAAGAGGTTTTCGGGAATTTTAAAAAGAGAGAGAAAGTACACGAGCGACGAGGTCGGCGTCAACGACGGGAACGCCGTGGGACTTGAAGAGGTTGGAGACCGTACTCTTACCGGAAGCGATTCCGCCCGTTAATCCGACTATCCTCATCCTCGCTTTCACGCTCAGCTTCGCGATTTCGCGCTTGTTCCTCTCTGGCTCTGCAGTTCTAAATAACGGCGAGAAAGACGGCGATGCTTTTATATCCCCGAAGACGCAATAACGAGAAATGTTCAAGAGGGACACCAAAACTGGCTGCGTCCGATACAGAGAAGCCAGGTCGGCAATTTCCACGATTGCGGCGGCGCTTGGCCAATCACTTGAATCGTTTTCGTGTTCAGAGGCGCACCGTTGGGTCCGATAGCGCCGGTAATCAGAGAAAGGAAAGAGAGGAGTATAAAGTTCTCTGGGCTTGCAAAACGACCTGCCGTTCCCAACAACGTTTTAGGTAGCAAATGAAACATTAGCTTGGCTTATTTTCACTCAATTTCCGTAAATTAGGGTTATTTCTTACAAGCTTTAAATCGATAATAAAATTAATCTCACAACCACCTACGTAATATATATCTTTTTTAATTAATTTTTTTAATGGGATACTGGTATGAGAAAAACAATTAAAATTAGAAAACATCGAGTGAAGACAAGATTAAGGGCATGAAAACAATCTAAAATATTTGAAAAAACATAATGAAGCGTAGCAGAATGCTTTTATCTGAGGTGATACTTAGGAAAATTCCTTCAATTACATTATGGATATGTATTAAGATGAGTTGCATGCATTTTGTTTAACTCAATTTTGATTTTATTTTTTTTAATCATTCAAACTAATTAAGAAAAAAAAAACACACAAATGGGTTCTTAAAAAATGATGCATGTGAATTCCTATGCTTCCAAGGTCCATTTCCTTTTGATCTCCGAGCTGAGTGGAAAACGGACGCCAATTGGATCAATGTGAATCGCAACAATTTTATTTTATTTTTCTTTTTCATTTTCTGTGAAAGTATTTTTAAGAATATGTTTTTGTTACAATTTAAAGTGCCATGGAAACTCAATGATTACGTTTTGGAGGCTTGGGGCTTAGAGAGCTATTATTATTATTGTTAGAGTGTCAAGTGGATACGTTTCATACTCTATCTTGCAAAGGGCCAACTCAAACGCCTCCTATCTTCTTGGGAATCGAAAAAATAGTGCGGAAAAAAAAATTAACGGACAGGAAGCGATATTTTATTCCAGAAAAAGGCCAGAGCAGATCAGCATCAGACAACAAACACGGTAGAAAATACAAAAGCTACAGGCCTTATGTTGCAGACAACATACAAGCAAAGCCCTGCTTTTAGGTAGACTGGCCGGCAGATCTGCTTTATTGACTGGTTTGCATAGCGAGCACCTTAGCCCAAGCAGGCCTTGCCGTGATATCAGCAATCCACGCGCTAACATGGGGTCGTGCATCAAACAATTTCTTGCATTGTGTCCTCAGCAAGCAGGTTACGTCAGGCAGATGGTGGAGATCTGCCAAGGTGAAGTCGCCGCATGCTAGGTACTTGGATTGAGACAACCGTGACTCGTAGATGTCAAGAACCTGAGCAAGCTTAGCTTCATTTTCCTCAACGACCGCTGCATCTGTGGTCAGCCCGAACATGGGCTTGAAAATCAGCTCCCAGTTTAGCTTTGAAGCTGTTGGGCCAAATTGGTGGGCCTCCACCTCCATCCACACTGATAATAACGCCATCTGCTTGCCCGGACATATCAAGTTGGTTCCCTTATCGGCGTACTCGCGGGCGATGTATTGCGTGATTGCCCTTGACTCTGCACATATCAAGTAAGGCAATCAATCATCAAGGCCTTATTGATTAATACTATGTTAAAAAGTGGTAGGCAATTAAAATTTTACCAAAGAGCTTCAGATCTCCTTGCTCCAGAGCTGGAACTTGGCCAAATGGCTGCACAAGTCAGGGTGATTACAAATGTTAGAGCGGCATTGTTCAATAGAGAAGAATGAATGCATAAAATAAAATCCATTGATGAACAGAACCCGGTGAATCTAGTGAATTAAGACTAACATTGAGGGCAAGAAAAGGCTGCTTCTTGTGTTCGCCTGTTGCCATGTTGACGTTAACGAACTCGAACCCCAGACATTTCTCGTAAAGGGTGGCAGTGACTCTCTGTGTAGCTGTTGAGATGACACTCCCATACACTTTGATGGCCGCCATGACGCTTCAACTCCTGATGCGGCGAGAAACAGTTAGGTTTTCGTGGGGTGGGGGACGGGGGCACAGATATATATATGCACTTCGGGATGGTGCAGGGGCAATCATGATGGGAAACTATTAACAATGGCCCGGGCGTCCTTATCCCCGTGCACCTTCCACCTGACGCAAGGCTTGCGTGTAATGATGTCACCTATTAAAATAATTTTTATAATTTTAAATTTTAAATAAAAAAAATATATAAATTATTTAATAAAATTTTCATAATTAAAAATATAAAGATAAATAATAATATTTTATAATAAATTTACTCGTTTTTATGTTCATTTTAATCTATCTATTAACACTGTTTCTTTTTTTAAAAAAAAAAAAATTCTCGTAATGGCAACAAAGTGAATTCTGCGTCTCAGGCTCCGCACTCAGTATCATTGTCTCCTCGCTTTCTCTACTGAACTTTTTGTCTACTCTGCTATCCGCACTACAGAGTTGCACGACGTATGAGATATGTTATAAAAAATAAAAACATATATTATTATAAATTTATATTAATATTTTTGTAAATATTATTTTAATTAATATTATTAAATATTATAATGACATTTTTTAATTGCGATGTATTGACTTATATGGTAATATTTTAAAAATATTAATATAATATAATATATTATATTATGACATGGATAATTGTAAATAAATAAATAAATTATTATTATTATAAACCATAATTTTTATTAATTAAGAATTTAACTTGACATATATAAAAATTATAATTATACAAATTTGATATTTATCACATTTATAATTATATAAATTTTAAATTTATTGTTATATTAAAAAGTATGAATATTATTAATTAAATAGTTATTAATTGTTACTCTCACAAATAAATAAAAAAAAATACTATAACAGGAAATTGATAAAATATTATTTTATTATTATTAATAATAACTATTATTTTATAACCATGACACAAAAATTATATATTTGAACAATATCAAAATAATTTGAAACTCTTTTTTTTTTGTATATTTAAAATTTAAAATAAAATATCTATATAAAAATAAATGTCATTCTTCAGTTACTTTTTAAACTTTAAATCTCTTTAATCTTATATTGCATAAAGTAAAAATATATCAAATATATATATGTTGGCAATAATAACATATAAATACAATAAATGATATACCTTATAAAAGTCTTCACATTTTTTAGTATTCAAAATAAGAAATGAGTTAGTTAAAACAACTACTTACCAAAAGAATCCATAAGAGGTATCTTAGTTATTTTATCTGTAATCAAACAAATAATTTTATTCTCTAACACAAATTATCTTGATCTTTTATCAAAATTTTAATATATTTCTTTAAAATTATAAATTTTTTTTAAAAATAGTAATTGAATAAAAAATATTTTGTAAAAAATATTCTATTAAAAATTAAAAAAAATAAAGGTGTAAACTTTTTTTTGACAATATAAAATTTGAAAAAATTATCAAATTACTATTTGTGAAAAAAAAAAAACAAAATTGAAGTTAGAAAACCAAAACAAAAACCAAAATTTAAAGTTATTAATTTAAAAATCAAACAAAAAGTAACATTTGTGTGTGAACATGAATGCCAGCGAGCACAATGTAAACTTTACATAGATTAAATCAAGAAACAAAATAAAAAATTAGATAATAAGAGAGAAAAATAACTTATATTTAAAAAAAAAAGTATACAATTCTAAGTATATATCTTGATTATAAAAAAATAAAGTTAAAGGAAAGAGATTAATTTTTTTTAAAACAAATAATAAAATTTAATATTATTTTATAGATAAAAATCTGTGATAATTTATTTTTATTTTTAAGATAATTATTAAAAATTAAAATTTTTAATGTTTAATAAATTTTTAAATTATTAAGTTCACAAAAATTCTTTCGTATTTGACTTCTGCTCAAAACTCAAAGAAAGAATGCCGCTAGCCCACCACTTTCTTAGATGATCCTCTTCCCCTGGTGGTCACTCTGTCGTTTTTAAGCCAGTTCGGCTTTGCAGGGTCCACTTTTGCTTCCCCCGTTAGGCAATACTTTTAGAGATAACGTTTAAAAGACGGCATTAGATTGGCCCACCGCTTGGACCAATGTCGTCTTGTAACAAAAAATTGCTTTAGCTTTGGCATTTCGCTTCGTTGCCTAATGGGGGGCTTTTCATACCCCTACCTCCTGCAAACCATTTCAGTCAACCAATGATTTTTGGTTGTCGTCAAAACATTTATTTGACTGTTTATTTCACCAGCCACAAGCAACCCTAACAGCAAAATAAATAATCCTCTAGTCTTTTAGATAAGCTTTTCTTCAATGAAATGGACTGTGATAATGAGAAATGACAGAGTCACAACACGTAGTTTTTTCACCACCGCCGATTATGTCATCTTCATGTCACGTTACAAAATAAAACAACATGCACGAACACATGGTAATGCGAGATGGGCAAGTGGATCAGATCGGCGGAAGCGAACTTATCACCTCCCCGGTGCTTGCTGTCTTTGAGTCTCTCTTCATACACATCCAAAACCCTATCTAGCTCCGCTTCCCCTACTTCCACAGCTTCTTTGTCTGTTGACAAGCCATTTTTTGGGATCGACAACGAGTTCTTGAAACCTGGCGAGGCATACTGGTGACCCTCCGCATCGATCTATGTTGATGCTCTTCCTTGTAGCAGTGGCTGCTCGTGGACTTGCTCCTTTCCTGTTTTGGCGTATTGAAATGATATGAACCTCATTATTGCCCTTGATTCGGAGTTAAAAAGCGGATTAAAGTAATTAAGTTTCCCAACAACACCATATGTATAAAAACAAAAATCTAGAATATATATATATATATATATATATATAGTTAATAATTGAAGGCTTCCTTTTTAAGGGTCCTGTTTTCATATCTTTGTTTACCAAATAGAGTCAAATCCTCATCTTGATAGGCTGGAACCTGACCAAATGGCATTTGCCATGTACAACAATAAAAAAATAATATAAATAGAAAGATATATAATAAATTATTAATTAGGCTACAATATTAATAAATTTAATAATTATAAATTTGTTTCTAAAATTAACTTATATTTGTATAAAAATGACCGTTTAAAAATATGTATAAATGTGAATTAGTTCATATTGTAAAATTGCAAATGACTCCTTAAATCAACTATAATTTATTTGACGGCATGTGCCACTCAGATAGCCGAATAATTCTAGAGTAAAGTAACAAATCCAGACTTTTTTTTTAAATTTTTTTATAACTCTTGAACTGGGGATATTGACGAGGGGAGGATACGAGCCTCTCATGTTAAAATAACCAAACCCAGAACATCGCTCTAATGTTAAGGGTGTTCAAATTGAGAGAGAGAAAAAAAAAAAACTCTAATGTTAAATAACCTTACGACTTCAAAATGTCCTTGTGCTATATTTATTTAAAAAAGGTTATTGAAACATAAAAAATAAACGCAAATATGAATACAAAATTATTATTGTTATTATTTATAAAAAATATATATTAATTATAATAAATTAATATTTAATTTCACTTTTTTTTTTTTTTTTGGTCAGTAGAACTCAATTATTTTGCGATCCTTTCAAGATGCGTACAATTGTTTCATTGAATCAGGGTTAGCCACCGACAAGTATTGCATAGTTCCCCCGACAAGATGTCACGTGGTTAGGCCAGACATGGTTTATCATTTTCCAGCTCAGTCCATTTTCATTGCAGGGCATAACTTTTTGTTTTTTTTTTTTTTTTAACACAACGATAGTCTGTTAGGTTAATAAAAAAGAAGAAGAAGAAAAAAAGATAAAAGATTTAAAAGCACCACCAAAAACACGAAATACCCTAAAAGGACTAAGTTTCGAAATTCCTCATTTTGTGAGATTTTTGGGAGTGGTTGGGGGAGTAAGGAGGCCGAATCTATCATGTCAGGAAGGAAAATTTAGGCGTTAAAAAATAAAAGAAAGAAAAGAAGAGCTCTAATGTTAAAGAACCTTACGATTTCAAAATGTCCTCGTGGTATATTTATTTAAAAAAAGTCATTGAGTTATAAAATAAAAAAAAAACGTATTGACAATTACGGTAGATTATTATTATATATAAAAATATATTAATTATAATATATTTTATATTTTATTTTACATTTATTTTTCGAGGAAAAAAATTATATTTATTTACAGCCAATTGTTTCATTGGAGCAAGATCGGCCACGACAAGTATTGCATAGTTCCCCGACCAACGGATCACGTGGGTTGGCCACACGTGGCTTGTCATGTACCAGTTAAGTCCTTTATTAACGCAGGACCATAACTTTTTTTTTTTTAATTATTTTTTAAACACAATAATACTTTGTTAGGTGTTAGAAAAGAAAGAGAAAAGACACCATAAAAAAAAAATGTAAAATACCCAAAAAGACAAGTCGCTAAATTTCATATTTTGTAGGAATTCGGGAGTGGGTGGAGAGTAGGTTAAATCCATCGTTTCATTGTCGTGTCAGTTAAAAAAATTTAGATAAATTTAATAAAAAAAAATGATAGAATTAAGTGAGTATGATTAACTTTTATATATAATATAAAAATAAATTTTACTTTCAAATCTATTTAGGCGAAATGGAATGTTATGGTCTCAGAAACAAGAGCTGTAGTCATTTCTTATTTATAATTATAGTCAGGGTCTCTCGAACATTTTATTTTTTGAAAGTATTTTTCTTGCTTATTCCCTGGGATGTCCATGCCGGAGCCAGTCCCTCTTTTTTTTTTTTTTTTTTTTTAATGTCAAAGGGCATTGAGACGAACATTTCAAGCGAGGGACAGAGGAGCCACCCACATAATACCATTGCTTGCTTGCAAATATTCAACGAAATTTGGGATGCATTTGGTAAATTATGCATAATTGAATGTCGTGATACGGATATTTATTAAAAGAGTAATGCTATGGAAATTAAATGTTACATCAAAACAATTTTAGGAAAGATTGATTGGAACACATTACGTTTAATCTAATAGTCTTAGTGAAAGTCTGCATGTCTCTAGCATTACTCTGTTTCAGAAGCTTTTCCAAGAAAAATACCAAGGCATGAGATTCCATCTTGATGATCAATTCAAAGGAAGGAAAGAAAATAAAACGACACGAATTTTGATCAAACTTCATGAACGTGATAACTAAGATCACAATCACAATGTATCAGGAGAATGCAGAACTTTTCTTGATTCATTTCCCACCAAAGGTCATACGGGCGGCGACTTTCTGAAACGCCGGTCTAGAAGAGATATCTTCCCACCACGCCTTGACATGGGAACGCTCGTTAATCAATGAAGCCACAGGAGTCTTCATGAGATAGAACGTATATGGGAGGTGGTGGAGATCAGCCAAGCTATAAAAGTCACCGGCGAGGTACTTGGTGGTGCTCAGCTTAGCTTCGTATACGTCGAGTACTTTTGCCAGCTTCTCTGAATTTTCGTCTATGATTGTCTGAACGGGTGACTTGCCTTGGAGAGGAGCCACGAAGAATTGGTATACTATTGGGGCTATGGCGGGATTGAATCTTTGGCCCTCGACCTCTACCCATACCTTGACCAGCGCAGCTTCTTCCGCGTTGTTGTGCCTTATGAGATCATAGCCAGTTTCCTTGAATTTTTCAACCACGTAGGCGGTGATTGCTCTTGATTCTGTTAACAACATAATTAAATAAGCAAACACATTTACCTATTTTCTGTAAACATTCTACTGCTTGAGTCACACGAAGTGGACATGGGGGTTGGCTTCGTAGTCAAGGGATGAACCAAAAAGTCATGAATCAGACGCATATCAGATAATGGCAATAATATGAAATGAAATCTCACCAAATAGAGTCAGATCGCCGTCTTCAAGCACTGGAATCTGACCAAAGGGCTGCAAAACAAAGTTCAACTCAAAAAAGTAAATTACGAACTGAGATGATGGTATTAAAAACCGACCCCATAACTATACAGTGTTTAGACCGAGTTGGTTGGCAGCAGTGCTGAAAAGTATTGAACAGAAGGGAAAAAAAAAAAAAAAAAAACTACTGGCTCCACTTTATAGAAGTATATATATGCAATGTTACATACATTCCTGGCGAGAAAAGGAGGCTGCTTGTGTTCGCCAGCGAAAAGATCAACCGAGACAAATTCAAACTCAACACATTTCTCGTAGAGACAAGTCATGGCTCGAGAGGTGCTTGCGGACATATAAGTTCCATACAGCTTAAGCGCCATTATTGTAACTTGAAGGACGAACGATAGAAGGGTAATAGGAGAGATGGAATGCAGATAGCAGTGGTTCACTCCAGATATAGCAGTCGCGAAGCGTGAAATAATCACATTCAAAAGAGAAAAATAAAATAAAAATAGAAGACTAAGGAGAGAGAGGCGATTTGGGTCTCTCTTTTCTTTTCTTTTATTTGTTATTTATTTATATTTTTTTGGTTGAGAAACATGTTGACCAGCAAGATAATTTCTTAGATTGTTTGGTGGCAATTCTTGCAAGCTAATATTGTTGGTTCGCAACTACCCGTCACATTTATCTTTTTTTCCAGATTAACGAAATGCTCATGGCCAACCACCACAATTAAGATCTACCCACCCAACACCTGATACCTACTACTATCGAAGCTTTGACCAAGAACAAAGAGCCAGAGCGACATCATGCCCTAACTGCTTCTCTGCGATGATCAATTGTTACGCCTAGACTCCACAAAATTCTAACCTAATGTTAATTTCCTCCTCTTAGAAGACACAAGTTTACTATGGAAAATTTTTATTACGTGGCTGATCTTGACAAAATTTCAAAATTGTAAGATTAAAATTGTAAGAAAATCAAGCCTTTCTTACAACCGTCCGGTTATTTTTACTTAATAATATTTGATTTTATTGGCTTTCTATTACAAGCCACTAATAACCAATTAAACTAAAGCAACCCATGATTGTCAGATATCAAAAGCATTTATTTAACACATTAGTTACTTTTACCGAATATTTTATTCACAACCAATTTGATTATCAACCACCAGTCAACAAGGTATCGTTCGCTAGCTATACATCTTTTAATGTTAGTTCAAGTATACATACCCCAAACAGGTGAATTGCGTTTACTAAAGTCAGATATTTCAATTGATTTAACTTCGCCGAGGAAACAACATAATTCATCCGTTTCATCAGTTGAATAACGGCAGAACACCCTTTTCTTTTTGTTGAAGCAATGAAAAAAATCATATCTTGTTCACCAAATTTTATGTTCTCAGGGGGGCGGAAGCCACCCAGATAGCCTTGCCACTGAAGAGGAAAGAGTTTAGAACTTAAGTATAGTACAATGTTGGCACCATAATTTCTAAAAAAAAAAAAATTACGTAATCAAATACTGTATCTCATTTTTGTTCTTTTCCCCACCTAATTTACAATGCTGTAATATTTACGACATTTCGTAGCCATCCTTAGCTGAAGTTAGGGAGCAACTACAGGAACAGATAATACAATATATATGTACTTAATATGCCCAAGAAATCAGAAATACCATGGTCCTGTCAGAAGGCTGCTTCTGGTTTTAAGAAATTGTGGTACTCCAGCTGAGTCATTTCCCCACCATTAACTGGGTCAAACAGACATCGATAGAGGCTGCAATCACAAACAGTTGCTCATCAAGGTTATTCAACAAAGCTTAATCTTAACCCCAACTCCATGGTGTCGCAAATATAATGCTTCTTTTCAATTTGTGCTTTTATGGGTTTAGAAGAAAGCCATGTACTAGCAATGTCAATGTCTCAATTATATAAGAAAAATAAAAGGAAAGTGGCATTAAGAAAGGGCGGGGTAGAGGGCCAAATAGTAAGCAACCAAGACCCCACATAAGAATGGCATTCAAATCACTGTTATCAGCTTAAGAATAAACATCTGGATGAGACTGCATCCCTGTGGGGAAATTCCAAGACGGGGACCCATGCCACTGCAACAACTGGCCTTTCTTTAACATTCAGCTTAAAAAAATTGGGCACTGAACTTTTTTCCCTTCTATATTTGGTGATTCATGGCTGCATAAATTGACTGCAAAGCAGACTGTAAATCCCACACAAAACTGCAAAGCTTATGAGCAAACCATCCCATCAATGACTCTTTAACAAGATATGTGGTTGATATTGCAGTAACCATGTTGTAAAGCAGAATAGAACAGGAGAAGCACAAAACTTCTGCTTCAATAGAAGGCTACACTCAACACATTTGAATTGTCAATAAATTGTTTACTTACCTCCCATCCATGCCAAGAATTACCACTGTGTTCTTTTGGTGACCAAAAGCAACAATATATTGAGAGCCCTCTAGCAAGCGGAATTGGGCCACTGACCACTCTGAGCTGAAATACTTAGGCAACACACCTGCATGTGTACAGGTCAGAAAATCAAGAGCAGCCTAAAAACCTATAATTCATTCTTAGCACAAGGGAAAAAGAAAGTACAAATTTTCCTGCATCATATTTTCATATATTGATAAATAAGGTCTCTTCCATAGGGGTAACATTTCCATTTGCCCATGATAGTGAACACCTCCCCTCCCTTCAATCTTTCTACAGACATGTGCACACACTTTATTACCATATAAACATTCATGAGCTTTATTTTCAACACTAAAGCGTGGATGATTTATCAGTTTTTTTTGTTCAGATTTTCCCCCCTTTGCCACAAATAATCAATGTGAGAGATCAAGAATAATCCATATCATCTTATAAATTAGAGAATTTCTGACTGCTTTACAAGGCAGTTGAAATGGTCCCATCAAATACCAATAGCATTTCAAGTTCTATTGATGGGACATATAAGTAATGTAATGTTTTTGTAGATAATAGGTTCGAACTCCAATTTCTTAAATATTTTCTGGTTAGGAAAATAATTTCCTATATCCAGGTTATGTGCTGCTCCTGCATTCAGCCACATCATAGAAAAACAAGTCTCTGGTTAGGCAAGTAAAGTCCTACATCCGGGTTATCCAGTGCCTCCTACATTTTGCCACGTCATAGAAAATTGGGTCCTTGTGATGTGGCTGCAAACAGGATGCACCACACAACCCAGGAAGTAAGAACACCTACAAACCGAGCTGTGAGAAATTATTGTCCTTATTGCTATATACCTACACAGGGTGTTCCTCCCACCACCCCCTCCCCCCGCCTCTATCTCAGTCTCTCCTTTAGGGGAGACAAGCCATCATGGAGAAATTTGAAGCAGGGATTATTATGATATATGACAGAAAGGATTGATGAGAGGTAGGCAAGGTACAAGCTTACCTTTGAAGAATGACAATGATGAGGCAGGCGATCCAACAGAATGATTGGAATTGGTTGTGCCAAGTGATTGTTCAGCTCCTGGGGAGCCTGGATTAATCTTAAGGCTAAAAACATGGACAGTGCCCTTATCGCTTGAGACTGCTAGCCACTGGGTGGTTGAAGAAAACGCCAAACTATATATTTCCGCTCTGTCTGCACCCCTCCTCACCTGAATTAGACATTGAGTTATTTATTACCAAGTTTGAAATTCTTTGACGACCCAACAATCAATAGGGTGTGCATATGAATGGTAATAAACTAGAAAGACCATCGTGAGTGGACAAAAGAAAGAAAATCTGAAACTTGTTTCCATATGCCCAACATAAATATAAGACGGAAAATTAAAAATAGAAAGCCCAAGTGCATATGTAACTAAGGAATACTATTGAAATATATGATGGCAAATTAAAAAAAGAAAGCCCAAGTGCATACGTAACTAAGGAATACTATTGAGATTGATCTGAGTGTTAGCATCTATAAAATAGAAAGCACGCCACATGCTACATTGATATGACATGGAAACAGAACAATACCGGTGACTGCCTAGGTCAACTTATCTACATCAATATAAATGGCAATATACAATTTCTATTTCAGATACTGTCTTTCGGTGCCAATGCACTGAATATTACTGCATTAACTGCCAAGGTCCATCCAGGTCAACTTAGCTAAGGAAAGTAAATGATATAGCATTAATAGCTTTTGCAAAAGAAATGGAAATGAGGTCAGATTAACTATAAAATATTCCTTAGAAGTTGAGATCAGAAAATATTGTCCCACTTCTCAGATCACAACCTTAAATTATATATTGATTCTCAAAACACCAAATCCAGTTCTAACATTTGTAACTTTTCTGGTCTAGACACTGTTGACAGTCACAAAGACAAGTTTACAGGTGTGTTACGCATAAATTTATGGTGAGTACACAAGTTAAAAAAGTCAAAGCCCCCAAAAAGGAAAATTTCAAAAATCACCACGACCAGCAAAAGCACTCCAAAACTACAAACTCAAGAAGCCACACCAGGTAGCTCAAAAGCATATCGCACTGCAACAATAACAACTTCAAACGATTCTATTTGTCTGCATTGTTTCCACAGCAGGAATGCATACTTACAGCTCTTAATTTCAGTTCATGTGGAAAATTACACTGTTTATATACAGTCCAAACAAACAAAACAGCACGTACCTCTTGCAGCAGGGCACCATCGGCTGTATTGAAAATCCGAACCAGGGTGCCCTTGGTACTAGCAGTGGCCAGTAACTGGCCATCCTGGGTGAGGGCGAAACAGGCGATCCTGGAATCATGAGCCATAATGAACTTGGTCCGCTTGGAAGCGTAATGCTCCACCCTGACCTGACCCTTTTGCAACCCTGGACAAACCAACACCGATGAAGCAGCCCCTTGGGACACCGCACAAAGGCCCTTGGGATTCGAGATCGTCTCGATCTGATGCAATAGCTTCAAATCGGCAAAATTGTACACAAATATCTTTTGCTCCAAAACAACAATAATCCGGTCCCGCCTAAGCTTAACGGATCGAACTTCCGACCTGAAGGAAAGCTCCCCAATGCACCGGCTCTGATGGTCGTCCCAGATCATGACCTTGTTGGTAGGGTATTGGGGGTCGGTCCCACCGCCGACAAGAGCCAGTATATTACATCGAAAAAGCATCTCAACGACTCCAACACCGCCGCCGCCGCGATCGAAGTCCCGCCGGAATATCTCACGGAACGGGTCGCAGTTGTAGATCCGAAACCCATGGTCAGTACCTGCGGCGAAACATCCGAAATCCTGGTTGAAGGAGAGGTGGAGGAGAGAAATAGAAGGCGCCGAAGGCGGAGGAGATGACGAATCAGGTGAAGGAGAGAGCGGCGAATGATAGCTTGGGTTAGGGATAGGGTCCTGAGGCATAATTGGGGAGTGAGATTCGAAGGGAGACTGGGATTGAGAATCGAGCTCTTCCGGGTCGCCTTCAGAGGAAAGAAGGTTCGGGTTCGGTTTAGGGTTCGAGTTTGGCCATGGAGGGCATGAGTAAGCAGAGAGAGTCGCCATGGTTTCCGGGTCTAAAGGGTAAATTTCAAATATTCTGATGGGGGTCGGGGCTGCCGTGAAGAGATGCCAAACACGACGAGAAATCAATCTTAAGATTGGGGTGGCGTTGTTTCCCCTTTTACAATATTGTCCTCTTTTGGCGCGACATGAGAGGGTAAAGAAAGAGGATATATTTGTCTTTCTGATAAAAGCCTAGTTCCCTCCTTTTTCCTAAATTTTTCGCGTGGATTTCTTTTTATTTTTAATTTTAATTTATTTTCAAGAAGATTTCTTTGGCATTTTTATTAGTGGCAGCGTGACGCCTTGTTCGGATTTATAAATTTTATTATAATTATAATATAAATAGATTTAATTGATCGATAAAATTTATAAAAAATTTTATTTTTTAAAATAATAATATTCTTTAAATTTTAATCTTGATTCTCTTATTCCAACTTTAATTTTTTTTTACTGACATTAAATTTTATTTATAATTTTTTTGTTTTAATTTATCAACTAAAATAACAAAAATACCGTGTAATTAAAAAAAGGCTATTAACCGAAACCATCAAGCAATTAAAGTAACATTACCCGAAATGCTTTTATCAGAGTTTGAATTAACCAGAAGAAAATAAATAGATTATAGATTATCATTTTTTTTCTTTTTCTATTTTATTTTCCAAACAATATTGAGTTAAAAAACAAAACTGAAAAGAAATGACTTTTTTATATTCCAGCATCTAGAAAGCGCGCTTTTTATGTCTCCCACTGAGGAGAATAAAACAACAAAAAAACTTACAGAGTACGCAGCGTTGGACGATGGACTTTTTCCTTATCAGCCGTTGATCAGATTCAGGCAATCAAGATCAGATTAGATTGTAATGAGCTGGCGAAAATTGAAATGTCACGTCCCTTGTTTCGAAGGCAATGATTACAAATAGAGGTAGGGTGTAGGGTAGCTCCTCCCAACCTTGCGATTCTTGCCAAAGATGGATGACAAAGGCGCGCAATTTTCAAATTCTCCAGAATTTCTTTTAAAAACAATACGACCCCCCCACTTCTGTGCAACAAAAAAAAAAATTAAGATAAGAATTAGAGAGAGAGAGAGAAAGGGAGAGAGAGAGATAGAGGGCCGGTAAGCAAATTGATGAAGACGAAAAGGCTGATAAAGAGAAGCAACAAGAAGCGGAGAGGAGAGAGGAGCGAGATGAAGGGCACATTGAAGACGCACTTTCAGGCTCAGGTAGGAGGCGAGCAGCAGCAGTCTCTTCATTACCAGCTCCACCAATCGTGTTCTTCCACGCCAGCCTCCGATTCCTCTTCCGCTTCCCTCTTCCAGAACCTTCTAGATTTCGAAGCAGCCGCCGATCCCCAGCAGGAATCTTCGGCTAATGGCGACTTCGATGTTGATGAGAAAGACTCCATTCTTAGTCAGGACTTCTTCTGGTGAGTCTATTTTTTCAGTCTTCGGTTGGCGCTGCAAATGACGATGCCTGTTTATGTGTCTTTTCGAGCTTCGCCTAAATTTGTAATTAAATGTGCATGTTATTTATTTTAAGTTAAATTTGGCTGCGATAGCGTTGGGTTGTGGAAGTTTTGAGTGGGATTTGGATGTAGGAAACTGAAAGTCCGGAATCACAACTTCACTGGTTTGTCTATGCTGTCAGTGAATGGTGAGTGGCAATATAAAAATCCATGCGCCTTAGTACTTCAGAATATACTTCATAGCCTATTGAAGAAATCCCCAAGTCCTATGACACTATTTATGATCAAATCTCAGTTAAAAGTGACGAGATTATGGTTTAGGCCTCAACTTGTGATTGTTTCTTTTAAAGTTAACTGCCCAGAATTCATCGGCTTGTCTCAACTTTGGCTTGCGAGTGGCCTGTTGAGTTGAATATAATGGATGATTCAAACTTGCAATCTTCTAATGCCATTATCAGAATGTGTAATCTGCTTTTTCGGTGACATTGCAATTGCAGCACTCCAGATTATATCACGCCAGACAACCAGAACTTACTCGCCAGCTTTGACTGCAACAAGGTCAAACTTAAGACAATTTGCATAGCATTCTAAACAGCACAGTTTGACGCATGCTAAAAAAATGGGTTTTTCTTGTCCACAGGAAAGTTTCCAGTGCCCCAAGTCACCAGAGAAGTTAAACAGTACAGCAACCATAAAGCGTCAAAGAGGTCAGATTAGATGTCATCTGCTTGATTTGTACTTTTTTTCTTTTTTTGGTCTTGAATATGGTTTGGATGTTCAGTACATTTCATGATTTGCAAGATTGCCATTTTATCCCTTTCTATTTTGACAGCATTATTAGCATGTTCTGTATCACATTGTTTGAGACCAATCACTCAATGCTTCTCACAGATTGTATTGGTGTTTCAGCTAATTCTCAGCCCAACCAGCAACAAGGCAATGGGCTCATAAATGACACTCTTGGAGTAGACGAGATGAAAATTGACAAAACAACCACAGGATTTCAGAAGGTTCAAAATTATGTATCTCAATCTGCAGTTGCTTTGCGCTGCAGGGTTATGCCCCCTCCTTGTATTAAGAACCCTTACCTTCCAGATGCTTCAGTTGCAGATATAGATCCGTTAAGAAATCAAAGAACAAAATGTGCTGGTCAGTTACTCAAGGATACTGTGTAAAAAATTTATTTCTTTGATGTAAACTTTTTGCTCTGATAAGGCTTCTAATTGCTTCATGATTCATTGTGCAGGGATATTTTCTCCAATTGTTGGTGGGGATGGCCTTTCACGCTATCACACTGATTTTCATGAGATCCAGGTAATAGTCCAAATTTCAATTAATTTGGCCGTATTGACCACCATTTTGTGATTTTGTAAATGTTCAATACTTTGCTTCTCTTTGCAGTTGATTGGGACTGGGAACTTTAGTCGTGTTTTCAAAGTTTTAAAGAGAATTGACGGTTGCTTGTATGCTGTGAAACATAGCACAAGGCAGTTGCATCAAGATTGGGAGAGGTAGCTCATCCTTCATGATTTTAGATACTTGTATCCATTTTTCAAAGCAAATTTCTCAGGAAACAGTGTCTATGTTTTGCAGGAGGAAAGCTTTGATGGAGGTTCAAGCTTTGGCAGCTTTAGGTATTCATGTAACTATTTCACCACTTCTCTCCTATTCTCTGATTCTGATTTAAGAGTGAAGCTGATTATTCACTTGGTTTGCCATCTTACCTCCGCAGGATGTCATGAAAACATCATTGGATATTACTCTTCTTGGTTTGAAGATGAGCAACTGTACATTCAGATGGAACTCTGCAATCATAGCTTATCTGTCAATAAGTTCACCAAACCATTCTTAGAAGTAGAAGTTTTGGAGGTCTTGCATCAGGTTAACATCTCACTTTGGAGCACAATGCACAAAGCCTTAAACCAAGCTAGGGCACTTGATTCTCTGTACTTGCATAATAGCACAAAAGTGTTTCAATGAAAATGAATCTGAATCAAAAAAAGAATCAAACACTTGCAGGATTGGACAATGCTTAAATAATACTGCACACTTTTGGATGTTGTCTTTATTTGTCTTTTATACACTTAGTCTTCTGTCAGCTTGATAATGGTCAACATTAAATTGTTCTCCATGGATGTCACAGGAACTTTATGATATATCTAAAAAACAACTTATTATCCTTTATTAGCCAATGAATTTTATTAATTATTTATTTTTTTACTATACAGATATCCTGTGCGTACAACTAAATATAAGTATTTTTGCAGATTGCGAAGGCATTGCAATTTGTACATGAGAGAGGTGTGGCTCATCTAGATGTAAAACCTGATAATATTTATGTCAAGGACAGAATTTACAAGCTTGGAGACTTTGGTTGTGCAACCCTTCTTGACCAGAGCCTGTCCATTGAAGAAGGTGATGCACGTTATATGCCTCAAGAGATCTTCAATGAGGATTACAATCATCTGGACAAAGCTGATATCTTTTCTTTGGGAGCTGCTATATATGAACTTATTAGAGGATCTCCTCTGCCAGAATTGAGATCTCAATTTTTGAACCTCAGGGATGGAAGACTACCACTTCTGCCCAGTTATTCATTGCAATTTCAAAACCTACTCAAGGTACTCTATCCCATTGCTCTTCTGTTGTATCTGCACTATATATTTTCAATCAGAAAACATTGCTGGTGAGTGGCTGCTTTTCCTGAGCGACCCAAAGTAATATACTAGAAACTATCACTAGTTTCCCTCATCCTTTAGGACCATGCTGAATTTTTGAATGATATCCTTTCCTTATGTCAGAATGTTGAAATAACTTTCAACTATACTCCTTTATGTTACCTTATTGCTGCTACAGTGCAAAAAATTGTTTGCTTTGTCAGAATATTGAAGAACGGAAATACATTAGAGTACATTCACTGGTATGAGGCCATACACAGAATCTTTTTGCTGGCCATAAAATTTCTTATGACCTTGAAGATGCAAGTTTCTTTTGATCATATTAGTCAGTTGGAAGCAATGTCCATAACAGCATTCATTGGTTGAAAATTGATACGATTGCAGACGAACACGGCCCCAAAGAATGAAAGAAATGTTGATTTTCATTGCTATTCTGACAAATGACAAACTATCTATGGCATGGCTGATTTGTGGTTTGATATGCTATCAGGTCATGGTAGACCCAGATCCAGTTCGGAGGCCTTCAGCTAAAGAGCTGTTAGAAAATCCAATCTTTGACAAGGTACAAAAAAATCAGAAAGGCCGGGAAAAATCTTAATTTGGTTTATCAAGGGCATGAATTTTTTGTTTGTGGGGATTTTCAAATATCTACATGTTATGTGACCGTAGTTCCTTGGAAGATACACGCACCAAATTTTCTCGGTAGAATGGTGCAGGTCTTGTGAAGATCAAAGGAAGTCGGTTTCCTAAAAGAATGAGTATGTCCATGTAGTTTTGTTGTTGCAATGACATTTTGGGATTGGTTTGTCGATAGAATGCAAATCAGAAAAACTCGCCTGTGGATGGGCAGTAGTAAATATAAGAAGATTCCCCTTTTTTTTCTCTCAGCTGATTTTTTCAATGTGTATTAACCCTGAGCTTGTGATTCATCGAATGTCCCTGCCACGGAAGTGGGAATTTATTCCCCAACTTATTTGCGGTTTCCTTTTTTCCTTTTTTCTTTTTCTTTTTTTAATTGATAGAAGGACCAAAATATTTAATTCAGAACTTGAATTCATTATTTCAGCATCAGCTGTATCTTTCCTTTTGGCTGGATAAAATTTTGGAGAAGCCCTTCAATAGTTTAATTTAGTTAAGCTGTTTCTGATTATGGTGTTAGCGATATGAATTACTAGTGTTGGAAGTATCTATAAGGAATTATAGTTCATGTGAAATGATCGAATTAGATTGGACATTCGGCAATATTTATGGCCGTTTCTTTTGTTTTATTTTATGCTACTTAGTAATCCAAACATGATTATGCATGACAACATTCTAATCATAATCGGACACTATCTGCCTGGTCAACGATAAAACCTTTCAAGGTACAACAGTCCAGGATTATATTATATTTTATTATTATTTTTAATTGAGCAACAACATGCTTTCCCTCTTTGTCGATCTGATCCTGTTCTTCACCAATCCTTCACTTGGTCCCGGGGACATGAAGATGGGTGCATGGAGTGCTCTTCTCTCCTTCCAAACTGTCAATTTGAAGTTATACAACTTCTCTCTCTATATAAATCAAAAATAAAGTGGTGATATCCTAGCCATTTATGAGTTTAAAATAAATTTATTGTGTTTATTTATTAATTTTGCAGTTAGATGTTTCAGTAGGTTAGTTTCTCATCATCTCTCACTCATAAATGCCAAGGGCTAAAAGGGAAGCCAGCGTTTGGGACTTGTGGATCCTTCCCTTGATGCTGCAAAATGCATATGTACATGTCGAACATGTCGGTGACTAAATTGCACGTGACGTTTTATATCTGTCGCCTGATCGGCAGGGCTGAACATCCGTCGAACAGATTAGTCAAAAGCAGGACTCCCTGTGTCTCGTTTTGAGACTATTTCTCGACATGCATCTACCACTGGTAATATTTGGTTGTCAAAGTAATTATTAGTGATGGTATACAAGTAAATGAAAATGCCGAGGCTATTATCAGTCAGTCTCTTACTAATCTTGGTGTTTCATGGTATGATAGGTTTGATAAGTGAATGATATAATAGACTGAATTTTACCCAATAATTTTAATTTTCTCATTGTAAGTTGTAACCGCAACAAACAAGATTTTATAACTCAAATACACATTTAACAACGTTAGCAATGCCCACCTTTTCTTTTGTTCCTTTTTCTTTGCACATTTTAGAATTTTTTTTATGGGGGTTTTTTTTTTCCCCTTCCCCCATTTCAGATTAAAAGGCAGGTGTGGGCATCAAATGCCCCATCCATTTTTTAAAATTTAATTTTCTATTTATTGAGACTCGAATTTGAGACCTTGACGGCTTGAGTTCGGTTCCCGCCCCCACCCAATTTTATTCTTCGTCTGTCATCTATATGGTTGTCACATAATCATTCTTCTATTCACTCACTCTTTCAAAATTACATTTCAAGCAACCTGAGTTGGCTAGATTCCGAAGTATCTCTACTTAAACGGGTTTCTTCATCATTAAAAAGGAAATATTTCCACTTAATTTTCAGTTGACGCATAAATTTTGTGTAAATTAATTTGGAGATGTTTAATTACTATCTGATTATAATAGGTATGCGTGTTAACGTTCTTAACTGGGATTATTAGGCTTTACTTTTGGAGGTAAAAGTTTGGTCGGTGACCTTGCAACCAGCATTCCGGAGTATTGGCGTGGCGTATGGAGATATCGGCACGTCACCTCTCTAAGCGTACCACAGCGTTTTCACGTCGGGAATTAGGAATAACGAAGGCATCCTGGGTGCACTCTCGTCAATTTTTTTATACCATCACTTTGCTCCCTCTCTTCAAGCACATCTTCATCGTCTTACCTGCTAATGAAAAAGTCAAAGGTACGTAATTACTCTTAAGAAAAGTTTCTTGGCTCACTGCAATGAATTGAGAACGCTGAAAATCGAGCGAACGTTTTAATCATTTGGTAAAAAGTTTTCACACATTCTTGTTGCGAAATTGTCTACCGCCTTATTTTTTTTATCATCTTCGTATATTAATGCTAGTGACTGACCCACAGCTTAAGCCCTTTCAATGCATGTTAGCATCTGGACAAAAGTATTGAACTTAAAACCGCCAGACCCTCAAACTGTAGATGTTTATTTTTAACAAAATGAAAGTTCAGAAGGGAGTATATTCTTGTGAAGAAAGAGAAAAAAAAAAAAACACAGAGAGAGAGAGAGAGAGAGAGAGAGAGAGAGAGAGATAATTCCTTAAAACAAAAGAGGGTCTGGCTTTTCTACGACGAAATTCCTGTGATTCTGTAACTGAGCCCTTTTTAAAATCTGCGCAATGCTGCAGAAGGTTGCTTAACAACCATTAATGGCTCCATGGAATGCAATCACCTAGGGGATCAATTGACCAGGGAAGAGACTTAACAGCTGAAGTGTAACACAACTCGCTCTTGCATGTCCTTTATCAGAAACTCTATTTTTGTAATTGTCATAAAAATATGATTTCATTTCTTCCGTAGATCCAAATTCACATTGCGCTCAAGATAATAATAATAATAATAAAAAGGGGGTCAATTTGATCACCATTAAACCATCACATCCAGTGATACATTTACCCAATTTCTTTCTTGTGTTTGTTGGTTTTGTTATCCTTATTCAATCATGACTGCAATTTTTCTTGTTTCACATCTTGTTTTTTCTTTTCAGACTGTACTTTATATCGACCTATCCCCATTAATTGATTGGGTTTAATAAATCATGAGATCAAGATCATGACCGAAGCCGCAGAATAAAACTAAAAACGAAAAAGAAAAAAAAAAAAGAAGAAAAATGTAAGTTTAAAACTATAAAATTAATCTGCATTCAACCTCCAACAAAAAGTAACATACGTAATTTGAAATTTTATTTTATTTTTTCCAAGAGGGACATTTTGCTCTGTACTCGCTAGTGTTTGGCTTGGTTCGCCGGCGGAATGCTGAAAGCGGGCCAGGGCGGGCGATTGTGATGGCGTTCGTCGTTTATAATTATCGGTATCGAAAAAGAACGAGCACGCGGAATCTTGACCGCCACTCCGGCGAGAAATCGGGCCGGCTGTGGGCCTCCTCCTAAAAAACTGAGACAGAGAGAGAGAGAGAGAGAGAGAGAAATGGGCGAGAACATGAATAAATATGATGGCCCTGCACTGCAAAAGTAGTAATAAGATGTGTTCAAATCCAATGCGTGGATTCTGACTATTTTGACCGCAAGCGTTCAGATAGAAAGCTAATTGAGCGCCGAGAGAAACAAAATTTTTTTTTTTTTTTAAAAAAATAAATACCATATATTGGTTATAGTTCACTTGAATTAAAAGAGTTTTAGATTCCTTCTAATAATATCTTTATATATATATATATAGCTTTTGCCCATATTTAAAATATTGGATTACAAAATTGATCCCAAATGCAATGCACATTGAATTTTTTTTATTTATTTTTTATCACCTCATGGCATCAACTGTGGATAAAAGAGAGAAACAAACAAAATCATAATAAAAAGGTCAAATAGAAAAGTGAAGTTGGCCAAATTTGGAGTACAATAATTGGTTATACAATGTCCCATAATAGATGAAACAAAACCAAAGTTTCTTATTTTTCCTTGTTTTTCCCCCTCTCCTTCAACAAAAAGGGAGACCTAGCGTGGTGCTTCGCGTCTAAAGGTTCCCCTCGCAACATGTATGCCAAAAAGCTTGACTCGAGGTCGCTGCATTGGCACGTTAATTGCTGAGTAAAACTTGGGACTAGATGTCTATTTCTTTTCTTTTACAACAACAACAACAATAATAATAATATTGATTTGGTCGCCATTTATGTGAAAATTAGGTGGCCTTTTACGAAAAATTATATTGGCACAGTCTTGATGTGTGGAAAATTGGATGCATATATGCCATCAAATATATTTGTCCCTTGGAGGAGACATCCGATAAAATAATTATTCCAATTCCGTGATAATGAAAATCAAATTTCATATGCCGAGCCAAACCCCACATCAAAGTTTGTTCTTTGCATTTATGTACTTGAAACCAAGATTTACTATGGTGTTACAATCCCATTTACTACTCTGAAATTGTTGGGGTTGTAATGTGTAGTAATAGATTCTACTGAGGGTGCACATTGAAATGCTTGAGTCCTTTAATTCTTAGAAAAGGGAATTCCCACCAATGTCGTGCTTAAATACCAAGCAAGGTAAGAATTTGACATCAGATTGACAAAGTTCACATTTCATTTACTTCATAATTGTTAAAACAAAATCTTTCTTCCCTTTCATTTCCTTTTCCTAATCAAAATATGTCCTTGTCGACAAGAATAGAAAAACCCCAATAGATGTTTCATTTAATTAAACATCGTTTTCACTTGGATTTGATTATAAAATGCGTTGTGGAAAGGAATAATAACTAAACGCCGTCTTTACCTGTGCTTTATCCCTAGGGTTCTTGCTTGTGTCAATCAGCAACTGCACTTGTTGTTTAAATATTGTGAAGAGTTTAGATAACCGACTGCCATCCAAGTGCTGCTTAGTTCATCTTATTTTCGGTTTTATCATAAACAAAATCAAGAAGACCGTGACAAGAAGGTAAATATTACAGATGATGTTGTCCTATATATTTATGTTTGTACATTGTTGTGTTTGATGTTTGCTTTCATTCATCGTTTTCATCGTTATTGAATTCTTCTTCGGTAATAACAAAGCAATGTACTTTGTCGCGATCGCTAGTTGTGATCGATTAGAAGCATCTGCTTCCCAAGCGTTCCAAGAAAATCATCTTGAATAAAACCTTTGATCTTGGTCTGCGCTTGATATTCTAATTTCTGTCTCCTCGTTGTCTTCCTTTTGAAGCTGGGAGATGCTGTTCCTTCCTCACCATGCTTGCACAACTGATAATCTCAAGATATCATAATGCATTAATAACAGTTCCATTTGCATTCAAAAGTGTAGTGAGGAATATATATAAAGAAACTGAGAGTTGAGGCCACCCTAAAACTCTCTTGGACAAGGTCAAAAATGAAACAGGACTTGATGATGAGGAAAAAGATGGAACCCAAACAACCAAAAGCCACAAGAAATGGAAGAACCTCCCAAAACAATATCCTGTAACAAATTAATATTTTTTTTGATATACCATGTTAGCATCTCATTGCAAGGATTAGAAGATTGGCTGTTACTGATGGAAGGCTTTTATAGAATCAGTTCCATAAATGGTGGGTCAAATTTTTTAGTACGATCTCAGTGATTCTTTAGTGTCCTTTTTTTTTTTTTTTTTCTCTTTCTTTGTATGTCCATTCAGTAAATCTATAGCTAACATAGGAAATTGCCCAATTCAACCTTTTGTTGGAAGCCCGGCTAGTGCTAGTGCTTGACTTGTAGGTTGTCACCTTGGCAGGTGGCTGTAGCGATTTAATCATACATACGTGTGTGTGTGTATATATATATATATATATATATATATATATATATATGAGACACTTATATTAACGCAAGAACTGTACTATTACCGGAAAAGATAAAAAGTATCTTTTAGACTAAGCATCATGCAATTTAAACATATTTTTGATAATAAGATAAAAAAAACCATATCTTTTACATTAAGTATGATGAAACATGAACATATTTCGTTGGAGTAGTTTCAGCATTATAATTACATCCTCCTATCCAAACGCACATAATGAAATTCGTTTTTATTTTTCTTTTTTTTTTATCAGTTGGCTACAATTAGAGTTCTATCTGTAGATTGTCAATCTGCTTAATTAATTAGCAACCCCCATTAGGTTTACAATCATATATATTCATAGGCACGCAGGCAGTGTGCTCTTTTTCCTTTTTCTTCTCCACTGTTCATTTGGTCTGAATCTTAAAATGACCAGCAAGCGGAAGTACATAAAAAAGGTGGAACCTGACGCATTCATTGGTGTGAGAAAGAGAACTGTAGTTGGCCAGTGCCAAAACATGCCCGTAAAACATGTTCATTTATTTATTTTTTATGAATATAGACGTAGCTGTCGTCGTTACTATTAAATTGCACCTAGAAAACAAAGCAGCAGTATCTTTTGTATCATCAACTTGTTTGATTTGTTGCGTAATTATTTAGAGGAGTGAAGGTGACCCGTCCCGTTTCTTTCCATCATTTGGACAGAAAGTTTTCGGCACCGCCCAACAGCCTTGGCAAAGTAAAGTTCTTAATATTCCATTTACAATCTTGAGGTAGCTTGGGGATTAGCTGATTTCCGGCTACACCTTGCCAGCTAACACGAGAGACCTCAGTTACAAACTAATACGTTGCAATTAACTTTTTGCAAGGCCCCGTCCTAGCCTTCCCCTCATATATAATGGGGTTATATTTATACTTATTGTATTTTTTTTTATTTGAGTTTTGATGTCGAGGCGAAGAAAATGGCTTCGCAAATGTCGTCTAGAAGATTGTCTTTAAGGAAAAAAAAAAGAAGAAAGAAAGTTTAAGACCGCTTCTAAAGTCGTACAGTCGTACTGTTTATTTTGTCACTTACAGCTTCCATTTCTTCTATTTTTACGGTATCTTTTTGGTTTTCCATGATGGAGATGGGTTAATGTTGTATTCTGTCTCCTTGGAATTTGGGGGGAACTATACATTGCAAACGGCAACACTTAGGCCCAGCCACTCCCCCCAATTCAAAAGTGTTGAGCTTCCCAGGCAATCGTTTGGTCCTGACAAGAGAAAAATAATAGAAGGAAGAAAATTTCCTCATGTCTTTTTCAACAAATATCTACTGAATTGTTTGGCTTTTGAGTGTGAAAGCTTAAAAGCAGGATCTAGATATGGATGTATCTTATGAAGAAATAATAAGTTTGAGTAAAATCGAAACAATCTGATGGTGAAATAATATTCCCATTTGTAATAAAAAAAGATATTGTTTAGCATACAATTTTCTTTGTTTGTTCTTCTTCCTCTTCTTCTTATTCTCAATATCAATAAATGGATGGCAAATTAAGCTAGAAAAATCATTCATTGCAGTCAGATGGTGTCTCGAATAGCTGACATGAACCTTATTATGTCTACAGTAAAGTTTTTCAGGTGCAGATCATCCATATACCAGATTAAGAAGTAATATCAATGGTCCTAAGGTTTTTCTCTGTGTGTGTGTGTGTGTGTTTTTTTTTTTTTTCCATTGCAATGGTCACTTGTGATAGAGAAACAATCCTAATGAATTGAAAAATTCATATATTATAAACTAACTAGGAGTCTAAATAGAAATTAATTTCCTAATGATATAATAGTCAATAGTTATTTTTTAAAATATGTTATTGGCTGAATAGATGTTAAACAATTATCAAAAACATGAAGTAATAAGAGTAATAAATTTCATTTAGTCAACAAACTTAAAAAATATAAAGGTATTATATTGGATTATCCAAGCTTTCCACCCAACAAAAACTGAGTAGTCTTAACTTTTGTTGTAAAATTTGTTGAATAATGGAATGGCAATTGCTTCAATAGTCCTGAACTGGAAGGGCATTTGTCCCTTATCGGCACTATATATACTTAAATGAGGCAAAAAGGAGGGCAGGCTCCAAAGTTCCTCCTCTTATGGCACCCTTTTCCATACCCGAAACGAAGGAGAATTCCGCCATGTACGTCATCTTCGAGTGAGAGCAAACACCTGATCTTGTATTCATCGAAACGCGAGCCCTCCCATTTATTACTTTTTCCAACAAAAAGAAAGAGATAAGGAAAGAAACAAAGAGGTTGAGAAATAAGAAAATAGACAAAAAGACTGGCTCCAAGGAGAGTACTCAGCAATATTTAGTTCAATAATTTCAATCTCAAATGTCAAATATCGGCGGTGATGAGGGGAGCTTCTCTTCGGGAAATACTGGAGAGGAAATCCAGCGGTTCCAAGAAAAGTTCCGAGGTTCAAGCTCCGGACCTTCTGGTGCTAATAACAGCGATGGCTCTACGTCGCGGGAGCTGCAACAGCAGATCAAGAAGAAAAGGAACCTACCGGGAAATCCAGGCAAGTCAACTATACTTATATGAACACGCCACGTTTATCATTTTTCTCCTGATATGCAGTCTTCGTACTGGGGACAAATTAAGAAGGAACGTGTTTCATTCTGGCAACATCATACACAGTATGTAACAGAATTACAGAAAACCACACAGCTACATCATTAGTGAATCTGCATATTCATATTATGAATAATCAAATTTTAGTTTGATAGCCAAAGATCGAATTTTATGTCAGCTTCATCTTTACCAGGATTAATGTGCCTTTTTCTTAAGGATTGGGTTTTGGGGGCATCTGTTGGGAAGAATAGTTCATGATGAATTGAGAGTTTCAATTATTGCCTTTGCGATTACAATAATTGTTGAGAACTGTCAGCTTGGCTCCCCTCTTTATGTCTCATCATTGATATTTTGTGTCAGTTTTATTGACTTTACATGGAGTAATAATATTAATCATAGTTTTCTCTATTTTCTCATACAATATCTGTAATTCTTAAGGTGTTTCATGCTTAAGTTTTGTCATTGATAATTATGCTTAAGAAAAAACCCCCTGCTCTCAAGGAATTTCACAATAATAGCTAATGTAAGTTTCTATACATTGATCAGATCCTAGCGCTGAAGTTGTTGCTTTATCGTCAACGACGCTTATGGCAACAAACCGTTTTGTGTGCGAGATATGCAACAAAGGTTTCCAAAGGGACCAAAACCTGCAATTGCATAGGAGGGGCCACAATCTTCCATGGAAGCTTAGGCAAAGAACTACAGCTGAGGTGAGGAAAAGGGTGTACATATGCCCTGAGCCAACATGCGTCCACCACAACCCTTCACGTGCTCTAGGAGATCTAACAGGGATTAAGAAGCATTTTAGCCGAAAACATGGAGAGAAGAAATGGAAATGTGACAAGTGCTCCAAGAAATATGCGGTGCAGTCCGATTGGAAAGCTCACCAAAAGACCTGTGGTACAAGGGAATACAAATGTGATTGTGGAACCATCTTCTCCAGGTTAGCAAAAGAGCCTGCTATTCTATTCTGTGATACGTAGAGGCATGAGTATATATATTTACAGGACTTAATATTTGTTGAGATAATTCTTATAGTTTTTATAATTTGAAGTTTGAAATTTCAAGCTAAAAAAATGCTAGCTGTGGAATCTGATTGCAGACATGGTATCTTATAGATCGGTATTAATTTATTTATTTTTACCATAGTTGACCCCACTGAGCTATAATAATGCAGAAGAGATAGCTTCATCACACACCGAGCTTTTTGCGACGCACTGGCAGAAGAGAACAACAAAGTAAACCAAGGACTAATGACCAACGTGGGATCAGAAGTACAAAACCAAATGTCAGAGCTCATGTCATCAATGCCGTTGAGCGCCAATACCAAAACCTCTATTGGAATATCTGACTTCAACAACTTTGACTCCATAAACCCTCTGAAATCCCTTCCTCAAGAGCTGGTGCCAATGCCTTTCAAGTCCATGAACATGGGAGGGGCCGGCATGTTTTCCAGTGGCTCTGGCTCGCTCTTTGGTGGCCCAAGAGGGGTGTCCTCGACTTCTAGCCTACAACTAAGTTCCAATAGTTCATCATCTGGGTTCAACTATCTCCAAGATAGCAAAAATGGTAGCCACGGCCAAATTTCAGGTTTACCCCACATGTCAGCAACAGCCTTGTTGCAAAAAGCCGCACAAATGGGTGCCACTGCCAGCAACAGTATCAACTCTCCCATGATGCAAAAGAGCTTTGCAAGCAGTATGGCGGGACCTGAGCAGCTGTCTTCAATGAGGGCACCCTCCTACGGTGGAGTTCAGCAGCACAACAACATCCCATACGATCACTTCCCACAGCAAGCTGATCATCATCATCAGCCAAACATGGTGGGAATCAACGGAGGGGGATTCAACAACCAGCCATTGATGCAGAAAAGCCAACAAGAGATGCCACCGAGTTTTGATACGTTAGGAACAGGTAGCTCGGCAGCTAATGAAATGGGGATGTTAGCTAGTCTGTTTGCGGGCAGCGACCAAAATCCTGGATACATAAGAGGCATGAAACACGGAGACAGTGGCGACACTTTTAGTTTGCTACATGGGAGGACTGCCATGGACAAGAACCCGACAGATGTCGGAATGTCCAAGTTTGGGACTGGGGGAAGCGAAATGCACACGCATGACTTCTTGGGAATTGGAGGAAAAAGGCACGCTAATTTGCACGAACAGCCGCACCATCACCAGCAACAGCAACAACAACAACAACAACAGAGTAGTAGGCCGGAAATGGAAGCAATGGGCCGACACAGACTCCCAAGGATGAATCACTTGCAGCAGCAGCATCAATCTCTAGGAGAGTCCGGTATGGAGAAGCCCATATGGGATTTCTGATAATTGCGGGCTTTTCGGAAACCAATCAGATGCTTCCCGTTTCCGCCGATGATTGAGAAGCCGCTTCTCGGCTCCACATAAACGAGAAGACGTTAGAAACTTTTACCCAAAAAGAAAAAAGAACAGTGAGATTGGGCAATGAGGTGGGCCATAATTGGGCTTAGAAGGCCTATCTTCTTCAACCATGGACCTATCCTTGTATTTTCCATGTGGGCCGTAATGGGGCCTCTATTTGGAGTCCTTAATAAGCCTTTTCTTTTCATTTTTTTTTCTCCTCTTTTTCTTTTTTAATTTATTGTTTAGGAAAACGTAATTTTTCCTTTTAATCACCTAAAATAAAAATACTGTATCTCATTTGGTTGAGAGTTTTACAGCTTAATGAATTTTGGAGGCTTTCTATTGGGGAAACAAACTAATGAACAATGCCTAACCATTACTGAAAAAATTAAATTATATTCATGATTAGATTTTTAAAATTAAGGTTCTAAACACCTGTCCCCCCCCCCCCCCCCCCCCCCCCCCCCCCAAAAAAAAAAGATACATTAGGGGTGTTTTGGTACTTTCATCAAGCGGGCACAATTTGCAAAACCCTCAGGTAGCCGCCGCATGCTCTCTCTCTCCTCTCTCTCCTCTCTCTCTCTTCTCACACACACACACACACACACACACACACACACACACACACAAAGTCTCAGATGACAGCCCCGTCCTCTCTCTCCCTCTCAGCCCCGTTCTCTCTCTCTCCCTCCCTCTCTCTCTCTCACCCTTGCACACGCACACACACACAAACACACTGACAAGAAGGAATAGCAAATAAGCAATCCAGAGTCTTGCAGTGGGCAAAATTTGGAATAAGGGGAAAAGTGGGAGTTGAGGCTGAGGAGGCGGTGATGTTGAGAAACTGTCTGTTTTATAAGGGAAATAAGTTTAATTTTCCCTTATGATTATAAAAACACCAATGGATCCTTCTGAGCCCTTCCTCAACTTCCTCCTTTTCTCCTCTTCTCTCTCTCTCTCTCTCGCTCTCTGTTTTTTTTTTTTTAGGGTAAAATTTGCAAAAATTTTATTCTTCGATTCTTCGTCGGAGCTAGTGATGTGAGGATATTTTTATCCGAAACATTGAGACATGTCGACTGAAAAATAATGCCCAGAAAACAATTTTTATTTTATTGTGATAAGTAGAATGAAAAAAAGAGACTGTGAACTCTACAGTCCCATCCCGGCAAAAAGATTGTGTTATATTGCAAGGTCAAATTTTACTTTTGTTCTCATTAATCATTGTAGGGATTTGATCGTTTGGCCTTTTATTTTAATTTTTGTTTTCAACTTTTTTCTCATTGGTTAAAAGGGGAAGGCTTAAAGCCCAAGTGGACATAAAATAACTAAACAAAAACATTAACCGCAATATTCTCTAGGCTATAGAACCCCAATAGCATCCTGCGGCAGTAGTTGCAAAGGAACCACATCCGCAGGTGGACTCAGACTGCACAAATCGCTTGGTTGGATAACTGGTCAGCAACTTGGTTCGCTTCCCTAAAAGTATGGGAGAGTTTCACTCGGTAGGCTGACAAGTTGCTGCTGCTAACTAAGGTTCGCGTGGGCGTAGTTTGCTGATACACCTTTTGCCTATGCATTCCCTTTTTCGACCAGGCCAATTGGAGTCCCTGCCAAATTCCCCATAATCCCGCTTCAAAAGAAGCGCTGCACCATCCAGCTTGATGCACAACTTTATTTATTCATTTATATTTTTAACAAAGATGCTTCTAACAGTAATAAGATATAACTCCATTATCATTTTACTGTATGATATAACATCAGTTTATGGCTTCATTTAGTGTAACTTAAGATACATACAAAAAGTTCAAATAAATACCCCCTTCACCATGTCTTTTTTCTTTTTTTGTGACTATAGACATGAAAGCAAGCAAATAAACAAGTGGAGTTCCAGTGGCGAAGTCAAAAATTATTTTCCTTTTTTTTAAAAAAAAATTTTTTTGGGTACAGAATGTCAAAAGTTCTTGACTACAACATAGAATGTTGAACAGAAATCAGTAAGCAAACCCTTTCCACTCTTTCTTTCTTTGAGGAGGGTGGAATCATCAGGTTATCAGGCTTCTGGATTCAGGACATCATCGTAACTTGCAAATACTACTACAATTTATATGAACAACAATATAGTCTATCCACCAGCAATCAGGAAGAAATGATACAGTTAAATTTGAAAGGCACCAATCACACATCGAATGGGCATCTTAGCAGTCAGCCCCACTTCAATTGCAACAAATCCACCCAGTTAGCCGGAAAGGCAAAATTCCTGCTCAATGGCACTTAATCCACTTCCAACATAGAAACTGGTAGCCTCAACTTGCTTGAAACCTGAATAATAGTTAACCGGATGATAGACCTCTGAGGTTTCAGGGCCCAAGCAGGACAGAAATCAGGGACAGAGGTGTGCTTCAAAGAAATTATCAGAATGAGGCTAAAGAAGAGCACCTGTCTTAATAATCAAGAGTCAGATCGAAGTTGTGTAACTGAAGCAAGTTTTCTCACACTTGCCTTTAGCCTAGGAAGTGAACCACTAGGCAGAATAGACAAGCAGATTGTAGCTTCTTATATCAAAATTGATAAGAATCCAGAGAAACCATAGCTTCACCTGTTTAATTTGCATCTGCCATGTGATGGTATAATATCTTTTTGGTACATAGCTACAGCTTGCCTGGTCCCACAAAATAACTTTTTGGTATTTATACATTATAGCCACTGCCAAATAGAAAGAGGGAGACACAGGTCAATACATGGTAAAGCAATAATCCGTTCAACCAACTTTTAACATCTAGTAATATGCTTCAGACCTATAAAGGAAAATGGTCGGATGATCTCATAAGGCCCCTCCATTATTTTCCTGCTATAAGAAATTGTTAACAAATTCTTCCTATTTGTCTTTATCAACAACAGAGCAAAATCATCCCAACTACAATTATGAAGGTAACCTGCAGGAGTACAGGACAAAATCAAAATCAAAAGCAAAGCAAAGGAGAAGCTGGAAGAAAATCTTGCTAATTAAATAAGAAAATGAAAGAAGAAAATATTACAAAGCAAGGGTGGGCAACCTGGGACTTGTCATGTTGAACTAAGGTCACTTTTCTAGGGCACATATTTTATGCAATTTCCTTCAATGTCTCCAGATAGGTGTACAACAAATACAGTGTACTAGAAGTCCACTTGGAACACACAATCTCCAGTAAGAATGCATACTTGAATTTCAGGATTCCACAACCCAGAAAAAATCTGTAAAAAGAGTCGCCATCTTGATTTGTTTGTTTCTTCAACCACAACCCGGTTGGACCATGAAATCCAACTGTTTCTGCAGAAATCTTGAGAACCAGATTTCTTTCAGCTCCAATCATCGAGGTGAATTAACAAGAGTCCATGCAGCTGAAGTATGATACATATATAGACTTGAATGGCCAAATCTATTCTCTATGACACACTTGAACACAAGGTGCTGAGTTGGTCACCCTTCTTTTAAAGTCCCGTAGGTTTGACGCCAAGAACCAACCAAAAAGATGTTCCTCCAGGGTTTTATCATTAACTTGACTCTTTAGCAGTTAATAGCTTCAATTGCTAGTCGTACAAGACATAGTAATCCGTCTACATCATGGAAGCTAAAATTGAGAGCTGTTTTAATGGAGGCAATACACTGTCGACCCTGGACTTCTCCTAAACTTACATTTGCAGCTGCAAAAGCTATCTGTGATTTCCTTGAGGCTTCCATTGCAGAATTCACTTCCTGTGCCTGAGACAAAGTCGCATATTGTAAGACACAACACAAACATTTTATGAGTTGCTTCTGCATATATTATGCTGCTAACAAGTTTCAATAAATGGCATAAAATATGTAATGTGGAACACAAATTTTGGAGAGGAAATATAAGTTAATTTCAAACTTCAACATTTCTTAATATTTTCAAAAAGATAATGCTTTTTTATCTCTACCAGAACATAGACCATATTGTGTATTGCCATGCTTGTAGCCAGGACTGCTGAAACTATTTCCAGAATAAACATATTGAAGCTTTCATGCCAAAGATGAATATACTTACAAAATTAAGCAGCCGTGCAGAGGTCGTACGATTTCTTGCAGTAGTGATAAGACTTCCATTCAATTGAGGAGAGGAAACGCCTTTGGCTAAGGGAACCTTGTCCACTGAAGTTGGATGGTTCAAGTTGTCCACGTCAGAGGCAGAAGATGAGGGTGACTCACCTGATTATGTTGTAAAAAAAACAAAGATGACATCACATAAATTTCCTTAGCTCTGGTGCTTTGCCCCATTTAATAATAGTTGAGCATGCCCATGTGAAAGTGGAAAAAAGACTGGAATAAAGAAGAATAATCTGGGCATCAAGATGTTGTAAAGGCACATAAGGTAATTATACTAATACATGATAATTTTTCTTCACATAGGAATGGCCCAATCTGTAATTACTCCAAGTGCAAATTAAATAACCATAATACTGAAGTTTGGACTACCAAACAATACCCTTATTGATATGGCATATAGAGAAGACTCATTTACCACTCAAGTCAAGATTCTCTTTCCCATTTTGTTTCTGTAGAAAGAAGGATTGAAACACCTGTGATATACTGGTGTGTAAAGGACTAGGCTTTTCATTTCTTTGAACAAGGTTTAGGGTTTGTTCAAATTAATTTTCAAGAAGAATTATTATGAGAAACAAACAAAAAGATTTTGAGAGCATGGCTTGTTCAAATAACCTGGGGGAATGTTTTGTAGAGCCATCTTCAACTCATGCTGATCTCTATTTGCATTGGTATGAGACAGATAAATTACCCTCATGTGTGCCACCTCCGTGCATTTGTAGGCCAGTGATGCAGTTGCCATGTCTTTTAATTTCTCATATTCATAAGCACAAAACCTAAGATAAAAGCAAGTTATCTTCAAAAGCTCATTTACATCAACTGGAAATTCCACCCATGGAGAATGTCACAAGAAAGATATCAGAACATTGAGATGTGCCTGACATGCTTTATAAAGAGCCAAAGAACAGGTGAAGAAAAGCAAGGAGAGGAAACAGCCTAAAGCTCAGTTCAACCTAAATGCATGACAATCAAGTTGTAAAATTTTTTCTAAGCAAAACCAACAATAAAAAGAAAAAAGGGTATACACAAAAATTTACAGCAACAAATGAAAATTATAGCCCTCAAGTCCCAGGATTTCAAATCCCAATATAATGACAGCTCTAGGAGTGCTGCATAGATTCACAATTGGAGAAAAATAGTCTTACTTTTGCATGAATATGTACGAGGTTACTTCAAAACCAAACACAACAATCAGTCGATACAAACAAAACAGTGTAAAAAAAGAACAAAACAAAAGCACAATACCAGGGTCAATGATTCCAAAAATAATAAGGAAGAAATAACACGTAATCTCTGTGCCATGAACAAGTGCCTTCATTAAGCTTTAAAATTTAACTTACTTGCACAGCTTTGCAGTGCTACTATACATCTGCATTGATTGAATCAATTCTCCAGTTTTGGCACTCTCAATGCTGCAGCTTTCCAACAGAGCAGCTCCATGAAGAAATTTAAGGGCTGCCTCAAAATAAAGTCTTGTGCTCTCAAGATATGACCCAGAGTTCTTAAAAGGATATTCAAATTGAGTACAGTGAGTGATAAATGGGAGTAACAAGTTTCAACTATTATATGTACCAATAACTACCTTAAGACGGTCGGCCGTGTGTTTCAGATTTTTTGCTTCATTTACAGCATCATTTGCAGCCTGACTAGAGGAATCCCTTTTAACTGGATTTGAGGCATCAAGATCTCTGACCCTATGCCTGTTAGGCATTGAGCTTCTCGAGCTATTGTGCGGAATTCCGTTTGATAGATCAACCTTCCTGATTTGTTTTGGCACTTTTGATTCATTATCACCATCAGTGTTATCAACAGCCAAATTATTTGATCCACTTCCTTTTTGAGACTTGGAAACTGGTTGAAGGCAGTGAGCCAGTGTCTCACTCTGGGCTCCTTCAGAGGAAGCCAATGGCACTAACTGCTTGCTACCCCTTATCATCTCAAAATCTGGCTGCTTGATTGTGTCATGGCTGAAAATAGCACCTGCTTTAACATCTGGGCCACTGTGCCCTCCAGAATCTGATTGACTCTCTCTTCTGCTAGTATCTGTTGTCAATAGCGCTGCAGAGCACCTCATATCACCGTGTCCATTTTCATTATCACGATGCTTCATTCCACTCTTTTCGCCAATGTCCCTTTTGCCATCCACTAGCTTTACTTTGCAGGAAGGCTCTTGTTCATCAATGGAACCAGAGAACCTAGTTTTATGGTTGAAATTCCCATTATCCCTTGGCTGTGAAGAAGAGGCCTTTCCTGGTTTTCTAGGACGAGAACCATTTGAATGACAATGACTTTCATTTTGTTTTTCATCATTGAGGTATCGAACAGAAGACATTGATTTTCCATGATATTGAGTGTCTTGGCCTGAATAATATGCACCACCATTAGCATAGTGGTGATTCATGATATTGGGAGAAGGCATGATCTGTATTTTAGCTTTCCCACCAGTCACACAGCTGTAGCCCTTCTCCTGAAAATCAAGCAGAGAGGATTCAAGGGATCCTTGATGAGCTACACCAAGTGGTTTTTCCTTCCTGGCTGTTGCAGCTTGATTGCTCTGGCTATCAACTTCGCCACCAGAGCGCCTTCTTGTGCCACCGTGGGCTCTAAAACCAGCAGCAGTGGAGTCATCTTTCCCAGTGGGGTCCTTTCTTGCTGATGTAAGCTTGTCTGGTTCTGAAACTTCTACAGGTAATGATGAAACTGATTCTACTGGAGAGCCTTTCACATCAGGGAAATTGGCTTTGGTTTTATGGGAACCAGAAACCTTAGAAGAGCTAGAAGTTGCTGCCACAGAGGGATGTAGAGATCCAGAATCTCTTCTAGAAGAACCCACACCATCCAGTATCTGCTGAGACACAGTGCACGCTGGGTCTTGCCCCACTTGCTTGTTTTTTCCAAAATTACCATTTTTGCCAGTTCTACTATTGCCTCTACTTGTGCTGGACTGCCTGCCCTCAGACCTGAATAGCCTGGCCTTCTTATTTGTTTGTTCACATTCACTGAATTCCTTCTTAGCCAACATCATGCTGTTCTGGAGCTTGTGTCCTGAGTTTGTTATCGAACCCAAATAAATTTGAGCATCGCAACTTTCCTTCATTTTCCTCTTTTTTGAACCATTTCTATTATCACAGATCCCAACATCCAATGACCCATCATCTATGGAAGACCCAATTTTGTCCTTTGCTTTTTTTGCAGAAACTTGGGGCCAGTCCTTTTGACCATACTTTGAGTCCTTAGAACTGTGGTCACAGTATTTAGGCAAATGCTTCCCTGATGACATGGCAGACAAACCATTACTCAGACTTTGACTGACCTTTTCAGTGGCCCCAACATGGTCATACTCTTCTCCCAAATCTCCAGTCCTCAATTTCTTGGAGGCTCTAAAAGGATCTTTATCACAATCCTTTTTGCTTTTCATTTTCAATCGCTTAACATTACCTGTGTATACAATTTATTAATAAAATAAATCACATATTCCGGTATAAGAAATTTAACAGCCAGAAGAATGAACCATTTAAAATGCAATACCTCCACCAGAACAAGTGTCAAGTACTTTGTGCTTCTCTTTCTGCTTATGACTCTGATTCTCCACAGTTAAGTTGCTAGATTTGTTCCGTTTCATAAATTCAGTTTCTCTAACCATAGGAGACTGATTCACGTCATTTAGTCTTCCAGTTTCCATGGATACTTGATTGTTATTTTTCACAAAGTTTGACAACTGCACAGAACCATCATTTCGTGCTGCATTTGATGATTCTTTTGAACTGTGGTTTTGCTTTGCACCAGTAGGCATAACATCCATACCAATATTTTGGAAGTTCTGATTTAGGTGAATTCCAGCCAGGCTTACTTTTGAAGCAACCTCACCAAGGTTGCTGTGTAGAATAGTTTGACTGTCTGGAGCAGGGACTTGGTATAATGCAATAAGGGCATTTTTTGTTTCTTCCTCGCTAAAACTACATCGATTCATAGAAGGCCTAAAGCATTAAGAATAGAGACATCAGAACTCTCAGACATAACTGAAACAAATGAACTTTTCTTTCTGTCTATTTTATAAATATAGCAAACAAGTATCAGATTAAGAGGTACTCCATTGAACTTACAGCCAGTTAAGCATGCTACACACCCACTTCTCTGGTAGGTCAACAGGATTTTTACCAATTGGTAAAAGCCGCCATTTCTGGCACTTGTCACAACAGACCCAATTCTCTTCTATTAAGACAGAAGCTGCTGCTGATGGTGCAGCATCTAACAGCTGCCCATTTCCAGAGTGGAGAGCACCACTGGGAGCTGCTTCAACATATACTTGAGATGTTGACAGCTTGTGAATTTTCTTACTGCTCAATCTTCCCTTTAACATGTCAGTTTCATGCATGCTCCTTTCAACCACATTAGAGTCATTCAACCTTTCCCTGTAGCACATTTCTGGGGGACTTACTGTGTCCTCTTCTTTTTCTGGCTCTATGTCCCCAAAAAATTCTCTATACTTATCACTGGCTTTTCCAGCACTCTTTTGCAACTTTGAGTCTCCTAAACCTCCAGTAGCTGGGTACTTGTTTGAAGAGGTCCTCTTCTCACTCTTCAATGCAATGGAAGGGTCAATCTCAGAGCTCCCTTTTGGTATTCCTGCAATAACATCATCATGACTTTGACTCCCTTTCATTTTCTTTTTCAATTCAGAAAAAGAAGAATCTCTCCTGGAATGCGATTTCATAACTTCTTGCCCAAGGGATTTAGCTTTCTGATCGGTCTTCTGCTTGGGATAATCTCCTGGTTCAGGGTTTGGAGTCTTACTTCCCTTTGAAACATCTGAGTCAATTTTGACTGAGTTGTCAGGTTTTTCTACACTGCAATGGCCATCTTTTTTTGGGTAGCCTGAAACACTCTCAGTGGAACTATCTTTTTTAGCCACCCAAACCTTTCCAGTTGATGTGCCATTTTGATTCTCCATATGGCCATCATCTTGAGTGAACATGGATGCAACTGACTCTTCCTTTGTTACGTCAGAGGAACTTTTTTCCTTCACCAGAACTTTATCTAACTCTTTCAATAAATTAGACGTGCCACCTGTGCCTTTTGACTTATCAGCAACAGCACGATATGAATTTGATAGAGCTGAAATCTTCAAGGCATTGGACATAAGCTCTTCACAAGCCAGCACATCAAGATCTCTCTCTCTATGAGAGGTAACAGCAATACTGCTCTGAGACCCCCTTTTATTTTTACTCTGCAGTTCAGATAAATTTTCATTGGTCTTTAGTGACTTTGTTTTTTTATCTCTTACAATTTTCTTATGACCCTTCACACAATCAGAGCCATTCACTAGAGTGACAGATTGGTCTGGGCCAGCCCTTGAGATCAGTGAGGTGCCATTGTCATCAACAGGCTTTTCCTTTTCTGTTAAGTGAATAAGATCATTGAGAAGAGGTGATAGCAACTGACCTCCAAGCACAGGTAAGGAAGTCATTATCTGCTCCAAGAAAAATCAAAGTAAAAATGTCTGATCACCACTGACAACCTATGGAAAAGAAAATCAGAGACGGCAAAGTTCCAGTGATATGATTCACCTGAATGATTTGAGCAGGAGATTCAAATGAAGTTTCTTGAGGTCTATGAGATATCCCTTCACATTCAGAGGGACTGTCATCTAGTGATGAAGATGGTGAGACATCAAGGCCAAGACCACTATAGATTGCAGCACTTTTTTGCAACGACAAATTATCTGAACCCACTTTGATTCGAACTTTCAACATTTTTTGGTCTGCTAAATTAGCGGGTATCTTGTTTTTAGTAGGAGCAAGTTCCTCAGCCATATAAGAGGATGATATCCATGAATCTTTTATAACTGAATCAATCAGAGAGGATGACACTTTTGACACAGGAAGTGACACAGAACATGAAGGAGCAGGTTCAAGTTTGAGTGACTGAGGTGCAGTTGAGGAATATACATGGCTAAGAAAGCCTCCCTATTAAAACATTTAGCAGAGCACTCAAGTGAGACAGGAAATCATAAATCAATCAAGACAGCAAGATTCAATGGAAGATTCCTCCTTCCAATTAAAAGAACAAAGTGTTGCAAGGGATATGTTTAACATTGAATATATATATATTGCATGTGTGTGTGTGTGTGTTTGTGTTTATATATACACATATATATATGTATATTATATACAAATAATTGAAAATATTTAAAATTATCTGTCTTGAAATGTAAAGATTGTATCTTATTTAACATCTAAATACTTTGATAATTTTATCTGATGATTTCTTAATGGACTATTAATTTTGCAGTTTCATACTGCACTTTCCAATCTAAGATTATGCAAAAAATTTTATATTATAGTTATCATATTATAATTTTTTATTACAAAAGAAAGATTTTCAAATTTATTGATTATTAATTTTTATGTTTTGATGGATTGACGTTTCTAACAATAACAAATATAGATGTTAAATATCCTTCAAATACAGATATATTAACATTACACATTATCTTTTACATAAAATCTTGACTATCTTGTTTAAGAGATGACTACTTGATAAGAAATACTTCTTGAGCTGTCATCATAAGATCATCTAAGGTGTTTGCCCCATTGAGGTACTAATGAACTCACATGTGTCCCTTTTTATTTATTAACTGTTTATAGATTAACTATTATATTATCTCCTTAAAAAGAAATCTACATACTGTCATACCAAGTGAGAAAATAATTATATATACACATTTATAAATTCTTTAGGAAAATGGTAAGCCAACATGAGAGTGTTCATTCCAAACCAAGGTTGACAGAACTTGGCAACAATCCTTCGAAAGGAGGGTGATTTGCTTCTTGCGGTAATCCAAAGATATTAAATTTTAATTGACAGGAAAAATAATTTATTATACATATCTTGGACTTCATTAAATATAATAGTTTCTCTGCATATGATCAGTGATAGAGTTATTTCATAATTTTTTATTTTACATTTGCGACTTTTTATCATTAGTTGAGATCAGACATTAAATGACTATCAACGTACAATCAATAACCATAACAAGAGCACATGAACGTGATGTCTAAGTGCATATGTGAGGTTGTGGATAGAGCGAGACAAGAAATCCCAAATCAACCAAGACAGCAAGATCCAGATGAAGATTCCTCCAATATATATATATATATATATATAATACCAATACCTTTGTTTGCAAATTGCTTGGTGATCGAGAAGAACTATAATGCAGAGTTTTTTGCGGAGTCCTGGGGTGAGACCAAACAGGAGAGTGCTGATAAGCAGGTAAAAAGGAACCATAACCACCAAATTTGGCTCCTGCAAATATGTAAAGGTCCCAAGGTAACAAATACAAGAACAGTATCCAAAGCAGTATAGTTGCTTATGCTATGACAACCACAACTGTGTTCTGTTTTGACTTACCCAAATTTTCAGCTGAAACTCCACCTTCAAAATCCTTTTGGAAGTGTCCCAAGACATCTTGAAGTTTCTCATCCTTCAGATAAAAAATTCAAAAGGTTGTTAAAAACAACTTAGTTCTGTGTCATGAAGAGGTACGACGCTTATAAAATGGATTAAAAAACAGGTGACAAATAATCATTGACAAATTCTTGGCAGAAGAATGCATCTATCTCTATTTAGCATGCTGCATGTCTACCTACTGTAAATCCAAGTACCAATAACATATAGGATTCTAATATAAGTGTAGTGCTAATATCTTCTATGAATCCAAGTTATATAGATACAACAATGCATTCAGAATTCCCATGATCATATCTCGTTAGGCATAAACAAAAAGCTCAGGGGGGCCAAAAATTAGTAAGAAAATGTGGAATTTGTTATCATTATAGAAATAAGCACATATAAAGGGGTTGAAGGCAGCACTATATTGCAGATATTTAATAAATGTCTCTCTGTTTTTTTTTTTTTCATTTGGTTGAGGGAAGAGAGATTACCCCCATTCAACATTGATTACTTGATAACTTAACTTCACATCGGTATTTTTGAAATCTGAACAATTTGAAGTAATGTCTCACATCTTGATGATAATCAGCAGGCCAAATTCAGAATTTGTTTGGCTATCCGTTGGGAAAATCAAAGATGAAATAGCGACAACCTCTACACTGCTAAAGCTACCAAAATCATTGCATTAAAAGAAATCCTCCCAATACACCCCTCATTCATCAAAAACCATTCAGAACCATAAACTCTTTTCACATATTCTTTCTTCAGACAGGCAATAGCGTATTAACCGAAAATAACTGAACATCATTGTCCAGTACAAACAATCAAAGCTAATAATCAAAATTTCATTCATATTTCTAGTTCGGATCTAAAACATAACACCAAAACAAAAGGTCAACATACGTTGTCTAGCACCGCCAAACACCAAAGGCCAAATATCCATGGAAAAATACTTAAACCATCTTAATTGAAGCAAAAGCTAAAACTCGAAAAACAAGAAACCGAAAAAGCTTACTATGTAAGAGAGGGAAATATCAGGATCAACACTGGCATCAAAGCCACCATCATCATTGTTGTTATGGAAGGCGTAAGCCTCCCCTTCTTCAAAATCAGTGTCCTCCATCTCTCCCCCACCAACAAACCCCAACCCTAGCTCCTCTCTCGCATCTCTTCTTTCCAAAGAAATCATGTAAAAATATATATATATAAAAAAATCAAATCCAGAAGCTCCTCAGACCGCCTTTTCCAGGAAGCCAAACAAGAATCTGAATCGGAACCATTTACCAGAATCGAAAATCTCCCAAGGATTTTTCCAAATAAACGATCAAAACCGACGATCACAAATTCCAAATCGGTCCACAGACTGGTATACGCTCAAATTACCCGACAAGAGAAGACAGAGAAAATAGGGAGAATATTTACGTGGGAATATTTTTTATGCTTTTACTTTTTGACCCCTTCATTTTCTTATTTTGTATTTTTGACGCGCACTGGCCTGTCTGAAAGATACGTGGGCGGTGGTAATAGCAGGCCCACATTTTGCGCGTGCAAGTCACGCTTCTCTATCTCTCTCTCTCTCTCTCTCTACATCCTTCTTGAGTTAAATTTATGTTTTCTTGCAACAATAAAGAACACTGAGAAAATTTTATCTTGATTTTATCTCATGATCAATTAATTGGTTATTTATTTTTCAGTTATTGGCAACATTTTCCTGTTTCAGATTATCAAAAACTTTTATATTTTAGTTATCATATGCATTAATTTTTTATATATAAAAAAATCCTTAAATTTATTATTTATTAATTTTTTCCATTTTAGATTTCTCACAATAACATATGCAAATGTTAAAGAATCCATCAAATTTAATATATTGATACTATCGCACATTATCTTTTTTTACACAAAATCTTTAACTCTGTTATTTAAGAGATGATTATTTGATAAAATTACTTTTGAGTTAGTCTTTATAAGATCATCAAGGCGTTTGCCTGATTGAGCTACCAGTGAATTTACACCTGTTCTCTCTTACTTACTTACTAACCATTATTAAATTAATTATTAATACATAATATGCTTAAAAAACATTTATATACGAGGTAAAAAAATCATTAATATGCATATTTTTATTTGTTTATATTTTTAAAAAAATATTAAATTATGAATTATACAATAAATTTAACTATCTTTATTCCTATAAATCTAATATTTATATCAGACCCCAAAAATTTTAAATATAAATTTAAAATTTTAATTGTTAAAATATTCTTTAAAAAATAAATAGCTAAATAATATGAGAGTGCTTTTCAATCCAAGGTTAATGGAGTCTGACGACAAAGCTACCAAAAAGAGGCTGATTTACTTATGGTATTAATCTAAAAATGTTAAATTTTAACTGAAATAAAAAAAAAAAATTGACCGATTTCCTTTGATACGAGATAGAACAAGTCATTTGCTAATATGAAAGTGGTTAGTTTAATTGTATAGAGCATTTAATTTATAGCTTTTATGTTAAGAGATAGATAGAGAGAGAGAGAGAGAGAGAGAGAGAGAGAGAGAGAGAGGGAGAGAGAGAGAGAGAATTCTAATCATGCCTCCGAAAACTAAAATGAAGTTGGATCATTCCTGCTGGCTGGCATTTTCGTGTATCCAAGATTGATCTGCCTCGGGACAACTCTGTACAAGATGTTATTGTTTGCTCAAGGGAACTCAAATGGAGTACATCTGGGAAGTTCACTTCTTTTTTTTTTTACTTCTTCCTTTTCTTTCTTTTTGTTTTTAATAATTAAGGTATTTTCTGACAAGTTTCTACTTCGACTGAGACTAATTTCCCTTATTGAAAATTGAAATGACACTTTGAAACATTAAATTTTGTCCCTTTTACAGAAAATACCCATGGATTTATTTATTTTTAAAAAATTAATTTAATTAATTTTAAAAAATAAATTTCAAAATTATTTATCGTCAAAGAAGGATAGGTGTCATCTCAGGTTATCTAAACCACAAGCTTCTAAGGGTCCCACATCCGACCATGGTTGTAGAATAGGATGTATTAATTTCTTGCCTCGCAAAGGCATAAACCACAAATCACTAGCGATAGCATGTTGTAGGAGTTTGGCTTCGGGCCCCACGTGCACGTTAATTCTTCAATTATTCCGTTGAGGATGGCCCACGAGAGAACTCCCAAAATTTTTTTTTTAAAAAAAAAAAAAACAAAATTAAGCAAGAAAGAAAGAAAGGGTCCTTTTGCCAAGAGAAATTAAATGCATAACGACGGTTATATAACTGGCCAGAATTAAATTATTTGACCAGCTAAAATTACCAGTAACATTTTTCCTCTAAATTATAACGTGTCTGTCGTATACACCCCGATAAGCGAAACGATGTAGTTCTTTGAACCAATTATATAGACTAGACGGTTAAAAGGGCCATATATGTTAGCACAATGTTAATGTCAACCTCCTCCAAACATTGACGCAACTAAACACAACAAGATAATGATGCAAAGAGTGGACAATCGTGTAGGGTCAAAAGAACAAGTGGGCCCCTTAACTGTAACATGCACAATTCAGTATTTCCACCCAAAATTAAAATTTGAAAAAAAAAAACAAAAATGACAAACAACAGACGATAATAATCCTTCGTTACTTGGTCAACAATCGTGTTCCACCATGGGCCCAACATAACGTTTTTTTTTTTTTTACTATCAACTAAAAACCTCTGGGTCCACCTAACGATATGGACCCACTAAAATGGGACAGCCTAATCGGTTGGACCAATCTCTTTCTAACGGCAGTGTATAAGCAATGGGCCGGACCACTTTCATGGAGCACTTTCTCTCTCATTCCCGGGCATGCTACACATCACACGTTTCTTTTGAGAAAAAAATAAAAAAGAATAGAAACCTTGGTTCCAATATTTCTGTGCGCTAAACAACATGAACATTTGCATCTACCATCACAGTTTTTGTCAGTTGCCATGAAAAAAAAAAAAGGAAATGCAAATGACGGTGGCCTCAATTGACTAACCAGAAACATGCAGTCGAAAATTCAATCATGCAAAAATTACGTATAACAAGATGGATGATCCAGACTACCAATAAGTTCATCATTCGCTCCATGATAGTTTTCATCGCATTTATGCTCTACAAATCCTACTTTCCCACATCATTTTTTATTAAATTATAACATATAACTTTTATTCCTTAATTTAATATCAAAATTATAATAACTAAGTAATCATAAATTAAAATTATATTATTTTCACATTTAATTATAAATTAATTATGAATTTCTTAATTGTTGAAACATACTCTTAAATGGATTTTTTTTATATTCATAGCATATGAAACAATATCCACACTGAAGTTCTGCACCAATCTTATTATACGCCAGAGGTATGGTCCTTGGAAAGCAGAGACTTCAGAGACTTGGGGTCGGTAACGGGAGCACTGCAAGTGAAGTTTTGACAGACAAGAGCAACCACCTTATCTGCAGCAAAAGTACTTTTAGCCATGAGAGTGATATTGCTATTATTATCTTCCCAAATCTCCATTTCTTCATTGTTGGTGGGGTCTATATGAATTACCTGGAAGATCGCATCAAACAGAAGTAACTGAGAAGCAGCAAGGCAGAACAGTTGGAAAGACTAGGGTACAAAGTGCATAGAGTTGATGCTCAAACCCTTATACTTACAGTCTTATTGGGATCATATGATGAATGGGCAGCAGCAAGCATATTGTCAAACCCCGAAGATGGCTTTTGGCCAACCAAGACAACTTGCTTTCGTGAATGTACTGATATCATATCTGCTGCACAGCACATCAAAGGCACCGCCATAGCCATGTCTTTAAGTCTTGTCTCAAAAACTGCCTGTACCACCATAGATAAATGTGTTACAGCCAATTTGAGAAGCACTCATTTACTGCAAGAAACAATTCTGTGAAACAACATCATACCAGAAGGTGCTCTGCAGTCTGCCTGTAGCAATCAGATTTACTGCCAGACAACATGGAGGCTAATCTTATGAGATTAATGGCAGAAACCGAGTTCCCCGAGGGCTCTGCCCCGTCATGGTCCTCCTTTACTCGCAGGAGAACTGAAGGGTCATCTCCCTGGGTATTGAAATAGCCCCCTCCTTTTCTATCCAGAAATAATTCATCCTGGAAACATTTTTCCAAGCAAACACAATTATAAACCACAAATTGAATCACCTTTTATGTCAGTAAACAGGGAATTCTGGCAGTTTTTACTTGGGTGTTTTGCAGTTCATTTGCCCATACTAGCCAATATATCCCACCGCCATGCTCATAGAGATCCAACAACCCAGAAATCAGAAAAGCATAATCATCTAAAAATCCTGGTGCTTTGGATGGACCATTCCTAAAGCTGTGTTGTAGTTGGTGTGTTTGTTCATTGTAAAGATGCTTTCTGATAAAAGCAGCCGACTTCTCTGCAACTTCCATGTACTCATTGGGCTGGAATATACAGAATAGAAAATGTGAGAAAAGATCAAACCATCAATAGCTCACAACAACCCTTCCATCAGACCATCACATTCACCAAGGGTTGATTTGCCCTGCCAATTAATGGCATACCAAACCAATTGGTAGAATATTGAAATCAAACAAGTGCCATCAAATGCAGTGCCCAAAAGCTAGGTGCAAAATCCTTTCCAATGAATGATGAGGAGACCAGGTGCCACAGTTTGGTGGCCTTAAAAGATAGATCTTCTAGGAAACATCATCTTATTTTGACATACCACATATTCCAAAAAATAAAAGTTGCCTAGTACAAACTGGATCTTCTCTCTATACTTAAGATGGTAAAGTCCATCTTCACAATTAAATATTCCATTGGTAAGATAAATGAGATTTCACTTGGAAATAACTTCTGATGACCTGTTTGGAATCTATACTTCAAAGATAAAAGAATTGAGAAATTGGATAAGTCCCCCAAATGCACTAAATTTTTGTGGCAGGTATGAGCTTAAAATATATGAGCATGTTTCTTCAGAAAAGTGTTGGTGTGAAATTGTTAACAAGAAAACCTGAAGATCGTGACATCTTACATCACAGCCAACAATGGGAAAATTGTAATTTGTGCCGTTAGCTTCACCCTTGAAGATTTTAGAAGCTCTTGCAAAAGATGAAATTGCAATTCCATTCCATGACACAATTACCTGGCAAACAACTGGTCAGGTAAGTGTGTGTAAGAAGGAACAGGAAAGCTAAATAAACGAAAAAGGATACGAAAGAACTTTCTTCATTTTTTTAAAAAACACCTTATCATCCAGATGTGGCTTTGGTCTTCTTATTCTTGTAACAAAGAGCTTTTGTCTGCACTCCCCCAGAATTTCAAGATATTTTTCAGTGGACAGCTCATATTTTTGTGCCAGTGTCAATGTATCATTCAATTCAATAAGCACATTTTTCCCCTTGAATTCATTGTGAGGATCACTCAGCCTAGAAATATTACAATTCCCAATAGGCTTTATGTAATAATGATCCTTAAAAAGAGTTGCATCCTCCCCAAGAATATCTTCAACCTTGAAGACAGAAAAACCATGTTAAAAAATAAAAAGAAAAAAGAAACAAGAAACAATCAACAGAATTAAATATAGAACTAACATGGTTCCATTTTTTTCATATAATTTAGATGTATTCATTATTTTATGCATGCTATGCTAGAACAAAGATTTGTGAGACACCTGGTCTCTTCAAACAAGAAGATTGCAAATATTTGGTTTGTTGTTGAAAGAATATTAGGAAAACTTGCTGGCAAATTAGAAAAGCAAACCATATCTACAAATCAGTACAACATACCAACACCAGAAATATAATTCACATTGATTGTAAAGTTGGCAGTCATTCCATGCACAGAAAATTGGTCTTGTAAGCACCAATACTTTTTATCCAACTTTCAAGTTGGATGACATAGACATAAGAAGCCATGCACATATTAACTTTTTTTTCTTTCTTTTTGAAGAAAAAAATAAAATCCTGCATGAATGCCACTGTCTAAATATCCACATCAGCTAAGCCAATGTGACATGGCTGATTTATTACACTTCCAACCAAGAAATCAAACCAAAGAAAATGAAACGACAGCTAAAATGATGATGACAAGAAAACCTCTTTGCTAGTCCATATATAGAAGGCTCCTTCCTTCTTCTTTGTAGACCCTTCATGCTCAGCACTGTCAGCATCCTCTGCTGAAAAGATTCCACCTTCCGGTCCAATCATGTCTCTCCTCAAGTAATCAAGGATGTCACGTGATACAGATGAATAGTATACATCATTGGTAATGCAGAAAGCATCCAAGTAAACATTGGCAAGTTGCCCTTGATCATACAGCATTTTCTCAAAGTGAGGAACTGAAAGAAAAGAAAACAACTTAGAAATTGAACATATCAACTCCTCAAAAAGAGGGGACAAATTAAAGTTACAAAGCCAATCAAGTAAAATGAGCAATCTTTTTTGTGTAGAACTTTACAAAAGGTTCTTGAGAAATGAATCTGTTCTAAAGATAAACAGTTTTCATGGCAGCATTCCAACATGCCATATTCACGGAAACTGTAAAATCTATTGTAAAGTTCTGAAAAGAAAGGATTGGTCAATTCACTAGATAGGCTTTATGCTGTAGTTTTTCTCAGGCCAAACCCACCATGCCAGTGCTCATCCACACTATATCTGTGAAAGCCACCTCCAATGTGATCGTGAATTCCTCCCCTTGCCATGCGCTGCAAGCTAAATAAAACCATTTTCAGGCCTTCCTTTGCTTCACCTGATTTCCCTGCCTCCTCCAACTTTTTGGAATGGAAAAGCATTAGCTGGATCTCTACTGGTCTAGGAAACTTTGGGGCCGATCCAAATCCACCAAACTGTGAATCATAACTTTGGGAAAGCTACAAGAAAAATGAGGGAGCAAATTTTCAGAAAAGGCAATAAAAAAATGCCTCTGGTTGATTTTAAAGAAAACTGTAAAATGGTCCTTAGAATTCAATGGCAACCCTCAAAATGATCCATGTGTTGTGGAATGAAAAACAAAATTAGGTCACAAAATGCAATGCCATGATAGCAGTATTTTCTTTCTCTTCTCTTTTCATTCATACCAAATATATATTGAAACAGATCCCAACATCATACTTGCTCTGCACAAAGACGCAGTGCACTTTGTGGAACTCCATCTGGCAATTTATTTGAATTGGCATTTGTTGATAGTGCTTCTGACAACTGTTCAATGGCAAAAGCTCCACTCTTGACAAGCATATCCTTCTTATTGTCCCAAGCATCCTTCACCTTTCTGAACCAATAGAATTTATTTTAATGAATAGAAAATTTCCAGTTAAAGCCAAGAAGCCTGTGGATGACAGTCCTGAGAACTTGACACACATTTTTTCAACTGATGCTTCTCATTATTATAATCAGTTGATTTATATTTGGTCAAGGAATGGACATCTATGAAGGAAAAAAAAAAGTAACAGGGGAGAAAAAAAGAACCAAATATTGCTCGCACCTAAGTATAGTCTTAAATCCTGGTCTTCCATACTTGTCATCCAGGGGGAAGTAAGTTCCACCCATCAATGGTTTCAAATCAGGTGAAAGAAAGACACTAAGTGGCCATCCTCCTCCACCATACAGTGCCTGCACAAATGTCATATATACCTGCAAGGATACAACTGCTTTTTAAAAATAAGTGAGTGGTATTGATGCACCATTTACTCCCCAAAATAAGTTAAACAAAAAAAAAGAAGAAAAGAAAGAAAAACTAGAGGAAACATATAATGTGATGAATAACTCATAGATGCTTCAATATAAACTATATTCAGATGCCATTGCCGTGAAAAGGTTTTTTCTGATTCGACTCCAAGGTTATAATTGAATTATCAAACAATTCTATGAATTTGAGAAAGAGTTATTACCTTATCAACATCTGGTCGTTCCTCTCGATCCACCTGTGTCACTTGGCATGTTAATAGCTCATGGAATAAAATTTTCACCAACATGTGGGGAAAAGGTCCCAACAAATTTAACAGAACTTCAAAAGTGGAAAGATAAGACAGTAACAAACTTAGGCAATCAGACTTGTACCCACCTTAATACTAATAAACCAATCATTCAATAATTTAGCAACTTCTTCATTCTCGAAAGACTCCACTTCCATAACATGACACCTTGTACACCATTAGGAACCAAATAAATGAAGGTTAGTCATCCCCTTATTTATTGAGACGTAAAATGCAATTCCAGCACCGAACTGGTAGAGAACTCTCACCAATGGCATGTACTGTATCCAACTTCAAGTCCAAAACAGCGGAGAACCCATCGCCAAATAGCAAAAAGCTTATCAATTTTGGAATTTGCAGCAATAAAATACAACTGGATACCCAAAAGCAGAAGATAAGAAATGCAAAGTACTTGATAAGAAGATGGGCACGTCCCTTCTGCGCGCTTCAGCAAAAGCTTCATCGCCCCATGGATGCCAATTAACCTTCAAGTTTATGCAATGAAAATGAAAGAAAAATGGAGAGAACAATCGTTTCAATTCAAACTCCGGCAATAGAATTTTTATCAAAATTACAGTTTACACGAAAATTAGGAGATCGAATTAAGTTACGGGGTTATGAGCGTGCTGGAGGAGATACGGACTATGCTCGGCAGCGAGACGATTTGAATGCTTGTGAGGAGCGGAGGTCGTCGTTTCGGTGGAACCTTCGGCCATGGCCAAAACCTTCTGCGAGCGAAAACGACGGACAGGCAGAGAGGAAACGACAGAGATAGGCCAAGAACGCGATGGAAGCCGCTGCGGGCGTCGAGACGATGTTATTGACGACAATAGTCGAGTGGTTTTAGTAGAAGCAGCGGGAGGGAGAGTGCGATGGAGATGGGAAGACAGCAGCCATGTTTTGAACATGGAACCAACTCTTCGTGGAAATACTACGGCAAGTGTCCCAAGTTCTTCCGCATTAATTGTCCGAGAAGTTGGGCTTTGTTCGGTTAAGGGCTAAGGAAGATTTGTGAAGTTCTCTTGCCATGGAAAAGGACCGTCACAATAGAGCGGCTGTTCTGGGCAGTCGATAGTTAATTTTATGAATCTAATGGCGGTTGGCAGTTGGCGGATGGAGGAAGCGGAACTTCAAAAGCGAAACGCGCTGGATTAAGGATATTTCCCAGATCAAGATGTAGGTTAGCCGTCAGATGACATCGTACGAGTACAACTTCGGTTCGGTTCGGTTCTACACTTTCTACCTAGACCCTCCACCGCTGTGTATTTTTTTCAATTTCAGACATATAATATATATATATATATATATATTTAAATAACATTTATTCACCTCCCATAAAAGAAGGAAAGTGCTTGGCACCCAAGTTTACCACGAAAAAATTAGTCAGGAACATCTGTATGGCGCAAGAAACAAAACCTTTGGCCTCCAAATATCTTTATACATCTTCCTTAACCCTAATTCGATTTTTTTTTTTGTTATATATATATATATATATATATATATATATAAAAACTTCCGTTCAGGCGAACTGTACCAGTAGAAAATTTAAGGATACAATCGGTGTTCCTCTTCGATTCCGTCTTTCCTTTCTCTCTCTACGTTTCCGAACCTATTAATTTCAATGAACGGACTCGAGGTACTTTTCTATTATTTTGTTTTTGGATTCAATTTCGGCTGTTATACCCATTTAAATACCCAACACTAAATGCTGAAAGATCATCTTGACTTTTGTTTTATTGATAAACTTTAATTATTGTAGGTATATAACCTATAAAACTATCATCAGTAGTATTTGATCGCTTTCTTTTTAATGTCTTCTTGTTGAGTTGTTCGGAGTTCTAAATGTGTACATCTTGTTCATGTTAGCTTGTTAGCTGATATACGGAAGAAATCAATTTTGGACCAAAACATATTATGTTAGGCATTAGCTCAAAGCCATAGCTTCGAAGTACACAAACAACCACATGACAAAGAACACAAGCAATAAAAAACTCAGCACGCAGTCAGTGACAAAAGGAACTCGAAAAATAATCACAATTGGGTGGAACATAAATGTCTTATCTGCCTTTTTTTTTCTTTTTCCTAATAATCCACTTTACATTTACACCCTTTACAGCCGCACCCATCCACTCCATTACCCAATCAATGAGAAGAATCTCTTCTTGTTGTTCTTTAATTATTTATTATGGTCGCTGCCTGTCTGTTTCTGTTGCAGCATGTTACAGGTAGAATTCCCAAGCTTGCTGGTGGCCCAGTATCAGGCCTCCGATTTCGTACATCATTTAGTAAGATGACAATAAAGCCTTTTTATCTGGAGAAGGCTTTGTCATCACGCAGGTTGCCAACACTTGTTGATCACATCACCGATCAAGTTCCACATCTGGTTCTGCCATCTGTCAAGGATAATCGCACAGGCGACACTTTGTATCGTTTTTTTAACCCTATAAATGAACGAATTATTGGCATTAAGAAGAAATCGAGCAGTGTACTGCCAGATAGTGCTCGCCATTTCTGGTCCTCTCATGGCTTGCTGACCTTGTTGACTTCAAGGAAGGCGGGCTGTACTTATGGGCTCCTCCGTTCTCTTCCTCCTCCTCAGATTTATCTAGTCATGTCATCAAACTCCCATCCGTCGAATCACTTCCCTCTGTATTTCGTGTGACTCGAAAGAAGGATGGCTCGGTGGAGAAGTTCAGAACACGAGGACGTGGATCAGTTTGTTTCGCTCTCTATGATGTTGAAGCAGAAGAATATCGTTTCCTTGTAAGACAGCTTGCTTTCTCGTCTCTCCCGTCGTCAGCGTCAACTTCAAGCAACAGTAGTTGCACGGTTATGGCCGTACAAGGTGCATACGCTGACCTTGCTTTTTGTAAGCTCGGAGATGCAACATGGACTGACTTGCCAGCATCACATGGTGACGGCTATGATTCCGTCGCATATTGCAGCAAAGACCAACTATTTTATGCCGTTAGTGATGCACAAGGGGTAGAAGCTTGGGATGTGCGCGATCCATCTTCAATAAAAAGAATTTCGGTTGACAGGTATGTGGATTACCCCATGCCGCCCAAGTATAAGGGACTTGAAGCAAGATTGAGGATGAAAAGTAACAAGAAGCATTATTTGTTGGAGTCATCCGGAGATTTGCTGCTGGTTGTTAGGCATTATTTCAGGGAATGGAGCCTAATTTCTCACAGCAAGAAAGACAACTAGCAAACGGTTAGATTTGACGTCTACAAGTTTGATCTTGCATCACCCACAAGTTGGACTCATGTAGAAAATTTGCAGGATCGTGCTTTATTTGTGGGTCTAACTACCCCGTTCTCTCTTTCTACCAGAGACTTTCCAGGGTTGATGGGAAATTCAATTTACTTCGCTGATGATGAACTAACTCTTGGAGTCTGCCCTGATATTAAACAAGCCAGCAGTCATGATGTGGGCATCTTCAACTTGGAAGGAAACATTCTAAAGTTTTATCATCCATTTGGTTCTATAGATAGTCGTGATGATCCTCTTGTGTGGATTGCCCCTAACGCGTGTGGTTAGCAAGGGAGGTTGATGTATAACATAAAAAAAAAAAACTCAGTTGCGTGTGTTGCTTTGCTTTAGAACTCGTTTCATTTTTGTTTTGAGCATCTTAACTATCGTGCACCCTTGTCACTTGTGTTCATGTTTTTCTCTCTTTGCCCCTCAATTTGATTATCTGCAGTTGGTTCATAAAATTAACTTAATTGTGATTCTCTTTGCATCTGATTTTGCACAATGACCCGGGGGGGGCATTCGGAGCTCGGAGTCATTCTGTATCGTTTACATTTCAATCTATTTCTTGAAGTCATTCTGTAAATTGCATTTTTACAAGGATTACAAATGTAATTAATCATA